>CM039311.1:17253466-17662121 GCA_022316695.1 Camellia oleifera | reverse complement strand
TTGAACTACATGACATGTTGCATGATTAGGTTGTAATACATTTGGCATGTATTCTCTCTTTTTAGCCACTTAACATGTTGTTACATGTTTGTGTGTTGTCCATGTTGCATGTTTGCATTGCTTGCCCTCATGTTCATAGTGCATACTTAGTTCGCATGCCTAGGTTGCATTACATCTTGCACGCATGCCTTGCCTCTTGAATCACCATGATAGAGATTGGATCTTTATGTGTTTGTTCGGTTTGCATTACATTTGAAATCAAAATGCACAATTTGGCCTCTTTGGCCATCACGCATTGGAATGCGCGATTGGTGGTCCGAGGGCCGAGTACCAAACTCCTTTGAGTCATGAATATGATAAGGAGTGTGGTTGGTGCAAACATTGATTGAAATGCATTGCCATGCCATGTTTTGCCCTCCGTTGCTGTCAAAACAGGTTTATGTAGGCATACATGGTCGGTCGACCATCTCTACTGCTGACCGACCAAACATTTTTGGCCAAGAGCTATAAAAATGGTCGATGACCACTCCCCTATGGCCGGTGACCATTCCTCATGGCCGGTGGCATCCCCCAGTGTTCAGAGAGTGTACCTTGGGACTTTTGCAGTCTTCAGAGGAGGAAAACAGTGAAAACAGAGGCAACTTGTGCATAGTAGTGAATTTCCGAGCGAAACCGAGCGTGCATGCATTGGACCCTCTTCCCGAGGCTGTTTACCGCTTTATTAGCTTAATTAATTCGCTTAACTAGTTAATTGGTTTGTAACTATTTAATTAGCTTGTCAGTTGATTAATTTGTATTATTCTTTTGGTCCCTCCGAGCGAGTGCGAATTTGTAATAAGTGTGGGTGCGTGTGTGCATGTCTTCCAACCCCCACTTCTTTCTCCCTTTTACTTACCTGCTTTTGATGGTTAGTATTAGGGCATATTCAATTTAGCATACCTTATGCTATGCATGCGTGCATCCATTCATTTGTATTACATGCATCGGGCTCGGCGCATCATACTAACTGCATAGTATTTCAAATCTAACTTGAATACGTGTTATCTGTTGCATTCCACATGCTATCCTAGGATTAGCCGAGCCTATTCTAGTTGCATTTTGTATGCGATGCATTAGCCACTTAACATGGACTTGGATTATGCATTGATTGCTAACGAGTTCTTTGTTTTGGCTTGGAGTACTCAGTAAGCTTTTTATGCTTTAGCATCTGGCATGAGTGTGAATGTTAACATGACAGCATGCCTACCATGTGGCTACATGCTTATGTGATATAAACTGCCTGAATGCCTATGGGTGAAGGTTGGATTGTTTGAGTTGGAACGACTCATTGAAATCCGTGTTTTAGCCTACTCGCGAGTAGCAAATTTCAAACCATTTTCCAAATGAACGGATATGCGATGCTTTGTTCCAAATTAGGTGATCTAGTCTATACTTTTGTGTTGTACGCATCACATAGTAAGATTAGCTAATTAACCGGAATAAGAGCACATAATGTTTTCAAAATGAGATATCATGGTTAGTAGAGGCAGATCTTCGGATTGGGCGAGCGGGGGTGTTCATAGCTGACCTTCCCCAATTGTACCCAAGTTCCCGAGCCGAGGCAACTTTGGTGATGACGGACACGTGGCCTTAGGAAAACGAGTCAGGGTTTCCTAAATTCCCCATGAAAAATATTTAGGTGGCGACTCTGTGTCTGGCAAAGTAGTCCATGTTTGGCACTTCTTTCAAAAAATCTGTTTTCCAAAACGATTTGTCGGATTTGGATTCTTTGGTGATTTATCAATCTCGCATTGCACTTTGCAAGATCAGATTAAGAACCATGACTAATCGAGTCCGAACTGTAGCATTGAGGCCCATGAGGGCGCGTCTACAGGTGGTTAACCCTTCCACCTTTGGTAGCTTAAACCACATGTTTCATTCCATAAAAATAGTTCAAAATCAGCAAGAAAAGATAGAAAAACAAACAGTGTAAAGATGCTCAAAATTATATCTCTTGAAGCAAGGCAACTCTTTTGTTAACAAACCCACAAGTTCTCACTCTCAAGGGCTGAAATTTGGACTCAATAATCTCACCAAGGAGAGCTCCAATATTGGTTTAGGAAGTATAGAGAAGAGAGAGAGAGAGTGTGTGTAGGTTGCAAGATAAAGAGAGAGATTTTCAAGAATTTGAGATTTTAGAATTTTTTGTAACCTTAAAACCAAGAGGAAAGGTCCCCTACATATAGAAATATATGTTACTATCTTGGAAATATCCATATGGAGACAGTTGGAGTGGTGCATGCATCTATGGAGATAGTTGGCAAAAAATATATGCGTTTTGACACAAGTGGCCGGTAGGCCACTAATAGTGGGCGGCCGACCACTATTTGTGGCTGGCAGGCCACTAGTGGGTTTGTGGGTCCCTGGGTGGCCAATCCAATCCACTCAAAATGGCCAAATTCACAACTGGCTAGCAGGGCACTAAAAGTGGGCTGCCAGCCACTAATATTGGGCGGCCTGTCCACAAAAACCTACTTCCAGACCAGACTTTAAATAGGCATATCTCCTTCATTCGGACTCGGTTTGAGGTCATTCTTGAGTCTAAATTGAAGCCTCGAAAGTCGTATTTCCAATAGAGGTGACCTCACATATAAATTTTAAATGTGGAAAGAGATATGCCTATTTTAGTGAAGGCTGCTAATTTCTATCCTAATAGATTAATGCCTAACTTCTTCCTCAACTAGTTTTCTTCCCTCTCCTCTAATTTCCTTCAACTCAAAACCTATAAATAAGATTTTTTAAAATATTTTTCAAAGAATTTACCTCTCTTTCATTTATTTCCACTTTGTCCTTACTCGGTTTACCGAGAAGTGCAATATTTTAAACGAAATGTGAGCCTCAAAACATTGTAGAAACATTTGGAAAAATGTTTTAAAAAAAGTGGGTTTTAAGGTCTAAAAAAGTTTTGGTCTAAAATATTTTTGGTCAAAAATGGGGTGTAAGGTTGGGATTTAGAAGCTCTTCTTGCTGAAAAAATTGAATGTTTGTACAGCATAACTTTCATTATCGAGTGATCAACCTTAGGCGCCCAAGTCTTACGGTCAAAAATGGGGTATCTACACTATGCCTCCCTTCCTTCGGAAAATTTGGATGCCCGAAAGGGCTCATGCCCTTCTCATAATCTTGTGGTTTAAATGCCCATCAAAGTTTTTCTCTACAATCAATGTGGGATTGGTAGTTATACACAATTCCCAATGCCTCATTCATGAGGCCGTGTTTATGAGACAATTTCTCATTTCATTCTTAATGGTTTTTAGTCATTCTTTTTATATTGTAAAGACCTTGTTACAAAGAAACCCATTTAATCCTACCTCAACCAATGGTTGTGACCTACTTTAATTTCACATTAAAGTCACCAACAAACTATTTTTTCCAACAATTATACCCTTATCATACTTCCTAAAACACATTGACTACTTTAGACTAATAGCAAAATCATAGTCAAAATATATTTCTAAAATCATATAATTTTTTTTTTTTTTAAAAAGGGTCCCAAAATCTTAGTCTGCATTACTTTCCATTTCTGGTAGGTAATATTGATGTATATTGTAATGCACAAGGCTATAACATGTCATTCAAATTCAAAATTAACTGTGTATAAACTGTCATGAAAATAAAATGTCCTTTATTATTGGTTTAAAATAAAGATGTGATAATGTGGCTCATTCTCAAACATTGATCATGAAATAGATCTGCTCTTCCTTTTTGGTGTGACATGTACAGATCTTCAACGATTAAAGGGAGGGAGAGAGATTGTTAATCAATGAACTCTATTAGAAACTTAACATAAAAATGTGTCTATGAACTAAGTGACCTATGTTACAGTACACTATTTTTCCACTCTGGACTGTGTCAATTCCCACAAAGAAAAATGTTGAAAGAAAAAAGCTAACAAACCACAAACATGTGTAGAGATTTCAATGCTTTGCTCCAACATCAAGACCCTCTGCTATAACATAAACACTTTCGAAGGTTGTAACAATTACATGTTAGACAAATAAGGAACCAAATGTACATTTTATACAAGGCAACATTTATGAACAGTTAATCCAAAAATTCAATTATAGTGTTTAACCAGACAATACAAATTACACACATTTGTTCAGACATTTCTTCTTTTCCCTATAACAAATCACATAATGTGTGCTAAGCTAAAAAATGCTTTTGTTTTCAGTGGATTGCAGTTGTACCACAACACAAACTATGAAAACAATGTCTCCACTGGGTGGTCACATTTCTGGTAATGGTGCCTACATATGGCATCGTCATCTGACCTCGTCAATCAAAACTTATGCAACTATAAAAACATATATAAATAATTATCATTTTTTTCTTCGTGAACAATTGTTGTAGACACCCCATTTTTTTACGACCCTTACGACTTGGACGTCATCGCTTAAGCACCCAATGATGAGTGCATATGCTTGTCAAGTCCTTGAAGTCCTCAGCGGAACGCCATAGCTTTGAGCTTTCAAAACCTTGCATCCCTGTTGCCCTATTTTGGACCAAACTCAATGATTTTCAAGCTTGCAATCTCTGGTGGCCTACCGGCCAACTCTATGGGTTGCCGGCCGTCCTTTCTGGTTGCCGGCCACTGACGTGGCTTTTCGACCACCAGTGATGGCCGGCCGGCCACTAATGTCTTTTGCAGATATTTTGTGATAACTGTGCCAGCTGTTTGTACAGATGCTTGCATCTACTCCCACGTGTATGTCTGGATGTTTCTGAGGGAAATTCATGTTTTCTATATATAGAGGACATCCCCTCTTGCTTTAGAGGTTAGAAAAATTTTGGAGCAAAATTTTTCCTCACTCTCTACACACTACAACAAAAAACACATTTGGCGACCCAAAAATTGGTCGCCAAAAGTACAAATTTTGTCGCCAAAAGAATCGGCGACAAATATACAATTTGTCGCCAAAGGCCTGTCACTAAAAGTATTGGCGACGAAATCAGAAATTGTCACCGTATGTAGACATTTAGCGACAAGAAAAATTGGTCGCCAAAAATCATATATTTTGTCGCTATAAAATTACAATTTGTTGCTAAAAGGTTAAACTTTGGATAGGCCATGTAGTTTTAGCGACAAATAAATGCGTCGCCAAAAGTACTATTTAATGACGAAATTAATTTCGTAGCTAAAAACCTCGTTTTTAGCGACGAGCAAGTTTTGGTTGCTAAAAGTTCTAGAAATAACCACTGACTTTTAGCAACAAAAACAATATGCTGTCGCCAAATATATTAACAGCGACGAAAATACCACCTGTCACTAAAAATTCAATACACAGATTTTGATTTTAATAATTTTCCTGTTCAAAATATTCCAAAACACCTGTATTCCTGTGACAATTCTCTCTCTCTCTCTCTCTTCGAAATTTCTTAACCTTAGCCTATACACTCTTAACCAAACCTCTCCATCTTTGAGTTGAGGTGTCTTTGAGCCTTGTTTGAGCCGTTAAGGGTATTGTTTGCCTTGTTGTATTGCTTGGAAGTGATCTTTTCTTCAAGAGGTATAAGGCTTTGCCTCTTTACTTATTGTATCTACTCTTTTTCCTACTATTTTCCAACTATTTTTGGGCTATAAAAACTCTTTATTTTTGAGCTGAAGCTTGGGTTTTAAGGCCAATAAAGATTGAGGGGTGGTTCACCCTTCTTTATACCTCACTTTCAAGGCCTTTACCCTAGTGTTTACCGCCTTTACCCCAGTGTTTACCACCTTTACACTATCCTTTTTTGAGTTTTTAAACACTAATTTTCAGAGTTATTTCAGTGGCTAAAATCATGTTTTGAAGTCCAAAATTGGAAGGGTTAGCCTCATGTTCTTGTGTTTTGGTTATTAGTCTAGTATGATCCATGTTTTAGCTTATTAATCTAGTCTTTTTTGTCTTAATTCCAGCATGTTTTAGGACTATTTTTAGATTGTTTTAGGACTGTCTTTAAGTGTTTATTGCATTTGAGCTTTGTTTTGCATGCTTACAGTGTAATTGTCCTCATAAGCTTGGTGTTTTAGGCGTTAGACACCACCTTATTTGAGTTGATAGTGTTTATTTATGGCTTTCCATACTTGTGATCTCTCTTAATCACCTCTGCAACCTCGCTCCTTTCTTAGCTTTTGTTTTGCTTTGAAAGTGGTTTCAAATTATTTGTTTATTTAAGCATGAGATTGGGATGTCATGCTTAATGGTTTAATCCCTTTAGGGGTTCATTACCAATGGTATGATGTCGCTTTCATGCTTAAAGCAACTCTTGGTTTGAGCCCTCTTTCCATTAGATGACTTAAATTCACCTTTGGACTCAATAGACTAAAGAATGGTTGATAAACTAAAACGAAGTAATAAAATTGGGACTAAAAAAGGTGCAAGATAATAGCTTGTTAGGGTTCAATCGGACGTTAATTAAACTCTTGAGTCTTGAGTCATTTCATACTCATTAGTGATGTAAACGGTTCAAGATTCATTGTCAACTACTTTCTTGATCTTTCATGATGGGGAGGTGGTTTTGAGAGTCTTGTTTTATAGCATTTATTGAACTTGCACACTTTGGTTAATAGGCCATCATGTAATGAAATTGCATAGATTGATGGTTTGTGAACCAACCTTACTACTCTTGATTTGTTCATGATAAGGAGGGGTAAATTGTGCAAACAAACCCTTGAGAATACACTGTCTCTGCTCTATTTGCTCTCTATTGCAATAGGAAAGTTCTATCATTAGTGGCCGGCAGGTTTCTATTGGTGGCCGGTAGGCCATCTTTTGTGGCCGGCAGACCACCATCAATGGTTGACAGGCCATTATCAATAGATGGCAAGCCCCTTACAAGCCATAAGTGCAAAATCCAGCCGTGTACTCCCCCAGCAGAACAGAGTTGGTCTGGAGGTGGAAATCAATGCAAGGGTTCTACTGTGCAACAGAGACATTCAGCAGCAGGAACAGTGCCTTTCTCGGGTGGAAATCGCATTTATGCATGAGCCCTTCATCGATCCTCAGGCCACAAGTGCGATCTGGGTTCAATTGTAATCTAAAAAGCTACTTCAGTTTTGAGCTAAGTTTTGCAACCACAAATTTCAATTTTATGCATTTCAAGACCCAAAACTCTTCAAAACATCTTGAATATAACATATCTCACTTTAACAACAATCATAATTTCAAATCAAACCTCAACTTCTATACAAAAGATCAAATTCTTTGGAAAAAATTGTAGAATCATAAAATCTAACTTTAAGAGCTTCAACTCATACTTATATGTAAAAATTCCTTTGAAATCATGAGAGGCCATGCAAGAAAATCATGATTTTTGTAAACTTATTCTATGCATGCTCAAATTTTGAACTAACTTCTACAATTCCTCTCTTTTATGTTCATATGGGTTCTTAGCTCTAAACTTAACAATGAACCCATTCAATTAAAGCTTCAATCTTTCAAGAAGATGAGTGTATAAGTCCTAATTTCATGAAATCAGCAAAAAATTCTTACCTTAAAGGGTTAAATTGTAAAAATCTTGCCTAGTTCCTTTTTCCCTCTCATTTCCTTCTTCTTCTAGAGCTCTCTAGGGTTTCTCTCTTTCTCTCAACTTTTTGACTCCAACAATAAGGCACTAACTCTCTCTCTCTCTCTCTCTCTCTCTCTCTCTCTCTCTCTCTCTCTCTCTCTCTCTCTCTCTCCTCTCTTTCCTTTATTAGGTTGATGAATGGTTTAAGAGATGTAATTAATCTCTAATTCCTAAGCTTTTTTACTTATAAGTTTAAGTTAAATTATAACAAATTCACTTAATCATAATCTAATTTAAACTAGACTAAACTTAATTATACCAATATAGATTAGGCTCTAATTACCTATCCAATTATTTAATTTTATCTGGTATAAATTTACTGATTTAGACAGGTTCAATTTATATCCTAACCCTATATGTTCACAACATCACATTTCATTTCAGACATGGCACAAAATAGTAGAGGTGCTCGCGGTTCAGTTTTGGATGGTTCGATTTGCGGTTTGGATCTGTCCGCATATGTGCGGTTTGGAAAAAATTGAACCCACAACTGCCTGCAGTGTGCGGGTTGCAGTTTGTGCAGATAAGGCTCGCAAATGTGCGGGCGGTTTGCATATTAGATTTTTTTCTTCAAAAATTTACTTTTTGGCCCTTTTTTTTTTTTTTTTTCCTTCCTGTTTTGTAAATATTTATTTTGGGTTCTTTTCCTCCCATTTTCTAAAATGTTCAACATTAATAATTAATGAATTAAAACTTATAAAATTAAAAATACAACAAAGTCAATTTCTAACACAAGGAAATCATTCAAAATCCTAATTTTTAAAATAAAATCATAAACTAACACAAGCATATCTTTAAAAATCCTAAACTAAATTATCAAAATCATTCACTACCTAACAATACAATTAGGGTTTGGTTTGTTGAGCAAAAATATCTAGGATAGGATGAATGAAATCAACAGTCCAGGTTTAATATTATTTAAAAAAAAAAGAGTCTAAGTGTGGGTGGGTTCTTGTAGGTGCGGGCAATAATGCCATATTTCAAACCGCATCTGCCCGCATTGTGTCCGCGAAACTGTCTATTTGTATGCGGATCGGTTCGGATTAGGCGGTTCGGATAATCTTATGCACAGACATACATAATAGCATATAAACACATAACCAATGTGAATAAGAGAATTAGCATGCTTAATTAAGGAGGTGATTGTTACAGCCAGGCTGTGGGACCATCAAGGAGTTCTACTCTGTTGATCTGAGTCATTGAATATACTGATTTTTGTTTGTACGTCATATACAACAAATATTAAAATGATTCAATAATTGTAACATAGGATGATCAAGTAGTTCGATGGCCTACCCAGGCCAACCCCATATGATTAAAGGTTGGGATAAGTATTTTGGCTCATTAGTCCTTATTAGACTAAGATTTTGAACCCATTTAATTTATTGACTGGGTTTAGAATGAGAAATTTTATATTATTTAGTTACATGATAAATTATGACAGGGATAGGCCCACAAGGACCACGGCCCACCATGAGTAAACCCAAGCCCACCATTTGGACCTCATTACACAACCCGGTCAGTAAAACCCGGCACAGCTGGAGGCCAACTGAGCAGGAAGTACGAATGATGCTCGGACACGTGGCAGGTGCAGAACAGCCCATGTCAGCAGACAAAGATCTGCAAAGTTATAGCCACAGCACATCACCGTTAATGCAACCCATCACCGCATTTATTGCGACAACACCCCTCAGCCGGAATGACGCCTCTTCACCCTGAACAAGACGAACCACGGCGCAAGCTTTCGGCGGAAAAGGTCAGAACGGCTGAGACAGCGAAATGATTACAAAAGGATATAAGCAAAGCTCGAAGGGAGGAAGAAGTTTAAGTTTTCCATCTCCTATCTCTCTCTCTCTCTCTCTCTCTCTCTACATTTTCTATCCATCACCTTCTCTAATTCACACACCGGAGGGTTCGCCGGGGGACTACCTCGTTCCCCGATTGAACTTGTTTGCAGGTTATCCAGTGGGCTTGAGGAGCTTGGATCGGTCCAGCACATTCACGAGGACTCACTGTATCATCAGTTGGCGCCGTCTGTGGGAATTGGTTTTATCCGTGCGCCAGTTGTGTTCATTGCTGCCGGAGACCCTTTTCCAGCAACCTTTTTCACCTCATCCGTCACGTGCATGGTAACGACCAGATCCATGGCTTCCCACCACAATGCTGCCGATCACCAGACCGACCCTCCCAATCCAAACAACCCACCACAGTACTTCATCGAGCTCACCAACAGCATCAACTGTATGGCCGAACAAAACCAGGCCTTAATCAACGCTCTGCTCCAGCGGAACCTCCCTATTCCTCCACCACCTCTAGATATTCCACCCCATCCAGAACAAGTCCCAGGCCATACTGTCCCACAACCCAATCCTCCCAACTCGGGGGGCTTGCAACCCCCTCACCCACATATACCCCCTCCTCCTCCACCCCCACGCCCATCAATCATAGCCCCAGCCCCCGAGGGAGAAGCTAGCAGCGTCCAACATCTATCTCCCTCTGGTGGTGACAACATTCCCCTTTGGGACGCTGAACTCCGAGCCATGAAACTCCAACTCCAAGGGGTCATGCAGAACATCCAACATAAGCCCTCCACTAAAGCAAACTCCCCTTTTGTCGCCTCCATCCGGGACAAACCCCTACCCCCCAAGTTCAAAATGCCTACCATCGACCCCTTCGACGGAACAACCGACCCCGTCGACCACCTGGAGACCTACCGTGCACTCATGATCCTCTATGCCTTCCCTAACGAAATCATGTGCCGAGCCTTTCCTGTGACACTAAAGGGGTCGGGTCGGCTCGGCTATGGTTCAGTCAGTTGCCACCCGATTCGGTCTCCACATTTCAACACCTCAGTGACTCCTTCCTGAGCCAGTTCATTGGGGCCCAACGCCAGCGACGACCGGCGACCCAACTCCTCAACATCCGTCAGACAGAGGGGGAGTCACTGCGCAGCTTTGTCACTCGCTTCAACACCGAAGCCTTACAAGTTGCTGAAAATGACGATAAAGTCATCCTCACCGCCTTCATGGCCGGTCTGCGGTCATTAGATTTCCTCTTCTCCCTCTCCAAGAACCCCTCAACATCCATGGCAGCCTTGCTCTCCAAAGCCCAAAAGTACATGAACGCCGAGGATTCTCTAGCCGCTCGGCAAGACTCCACACCTAAATATCTGGCCTCCAGAGAAAAGAGAAAAGACCAAGAGCCCAGTAACACCGGACCTCATAACCAAACATCCCGCTATGCCGACCGACCTCCTCGAGCCGACCGGTCGGCACCAGTCAGACCCCCCGGACGGTTCGAGCGATACACACCCCTCAATACCCCCATGGAACAAGTCCTTAACCAGATCCAGCGGGATTACCCCCTCAAGTGGCCTCTTCCTCCACGGAACCCCTCCATCCGTAAAGACCAGTCGAAATATTGCCGTTTCCACCAGGATCATGGCCATAACACCGATGACTGCATCAGCCTCAAAGATCAAGTGGAGACCCTCATCCGCCAGGGGCGCTTGAGCCGATTCACCGATACCCGCCCTCAGCAGAGGCAAAGGACCGAGCCCCACAGAGACAATCACAGACATACCCCTCCACGGCGACCAGCTCAACCAGACCAGGGGCATGATCGACCCCACCAACAACCTCGGCCTCAAGGTAACCCGCCTCCGCCAGTTGGTGAAATCAGAGTTATTTCAGGTGGCCTCGCTTGTGGTGGACCATCTCGCTCAGCTCAAAGGGCAGAGCTTAGAAAGATACGACAGGGCTCGGACAAGACAGTTGCCACGGTCGACCGACCCCCCAAGCAACCCAAGCAGTGGACAGAGCCCATTACCTTCACGGACGCCGACTGTACAGGCATCCGTTACCCTCACGACGATCCCCTTGTCATCTCCACTGTCCTCTCCAATTATAAGGTCAGACGAGTCCTCATTGACAATGGCAGCTCTTCGGACATCATTTTCTTAAACTGTTTCCGCCAACTGAAGATCGGGGAGGAAAGCCTGTCCCCACTCCAAACTCCTCTAGTTGGTTTCACCGGCGACCGGGTGACCTCGGTCGGCTCCATTGATCTCCCCATCACCATTGGAGAGTATCCACGGCAGACTACGAAGTTGCTTACTTTCCTTGTTGTTGATTGCCCTTCTGCTTACAACATCATCCTCGGCCGCACCGCCCTCAATGCCTTCCAAGCCATCACATCCACCTACCACCTTGCCCTCAAGTTCCCTACTGATTTCGGGGTCGGAACGGTGAGAGGAGAACAGACCGTCGCTAGAGAATGTTATGTGGCCTCACTTAAAGAGGTCAAACTGAAGGAGGCGATGATCATTGAAGGACTTGATGTCCGAGATGAGGATGAACTGATTAGAGGCGAACCCGTGGAGGAACTCGTCGAAGTTAACATCGATCCCACCAACCCACTCAAAACTGCTAAAATCGGTAGCCAACTGCCTTCCTAAGCAAAGGCCGACCTGACCGCTCTCCTGACCGCTCTCCTGACCGAACACAGAGACGTCTTCGCCTGGACTCATGCAGACATGCCAGGCATCGACCCCTCTTTCATCACCCACCGCCTCAGTATCGAGCCTCACTTTCGACCTTACCGACAAAGGCAGCGCATTTTCCATCCAGAGCGCAACAATCTCATAGCTGCAGAGGTTGACAAACTTCTCGAGGCCCAGTTTATCCGAAATGTGGATTATCCTAAGTGGCTGTCCAACGTGGTCTTGGTTTGTAAAAACAATGGCAAGTGGCGTCTCTGCGTCGACTACTCCGACTTGAACCGAGCTTGTCCCAAAGATAGCTATCCTCTCCCCCGCATTGATCTGCTGGTCGACGCCACGGCCGGTCATCAAATGCTCAGCTTCATGGATGCTTTCTCAGGGTACAACCAAATCGTGATGCACTCGTCCGACCAGGAACACACATCTTTCATCACCGATCGGGGCACTTACCACTACCGTGTCATGCCGTTCGGCCTAAAGAATGCTGGGGCCACCTACCAATGTCTGGTGAATACAGTCTTCCACCATCAGATCGGACGGAACATGGAAGTGTATGTGGATGATATGCTAGTCAAGAGCAAACTCTCCACCGACCACCTCACCGACCTACGAGAGACTTTTGCCACCCTTTGCAAATATCAGATGAAGCTCAACCCAGAGAAGTGCGCCTTTGGCGTAGGATCTGGCAAGTTCCTGGGCTTTATGGTCAGTCAGCGCGGCATTGAGGCCAACCCTGAGAAGATTAAGGCCTTGATCGAAATGCAGTCACCCAAAACCGTTAAAGAGGTCCAAAGGCTCACCGGCAGAGTGGCAGCCCTCAACCGTTTTATCTCCCGAGCAACGGATAAGTGCCTACCATTTTTCAAAGTACTGCGGCAGACTTTTGAATGGACAACTGAATCAGAAGAAGCCTTCCAACAGTTAAAGCAGTGCATGGCCAATCCTCCTCTTCTCTCACAAGCAATTACCGGTGAGCCCCTCTTCCTCTACCTAGCAGTATCAAGCACCGCAATCAGTGCAGCACTCATCAGAGAGGACGGCTCAGTCCAACGGCCGGTCTACTACATCAACCGAGCTCTCAGGGGAGCGGAGCAGAACTACCCCCTATTAGAAAAGCTGTCCCTGGCCTTGGTCACTGCCTCCAGACGACTCCGCCCCTACTTCCAAGCCCATTCGATAGTGGTTCTCACCGACCAGCCGCTGAAGAAGGTCATGCAGCAACCCGAGCTCTCAGGAAGACTAATGCAATGGTCGGTAGAACTAAGCCAGTTCGACATCTCTTATCGCCCCCGGACAGCAATCAAGGGACAGGTCGTAGCCGACTTCATCCTGGAATTCACCAATCCAGCCCCAACCACTAACCCTCCACCCCCACCAACTCCGCCAGAGCCTGAAGACCCTCATTGTTGGACACTCAATGTTGACGGCTCGTCTCGCAGGGAAGGAAGCGGGGCTGGCCTCATCCTCACATCCCCCGAAGGGGGTTATTTCAAGTGTGCCCTCCGCCTCTTGTTCGCGGCCAGTAACAATGAGGCTGAATACGAAGCATTGATAGCTGGACTTCGTCTAGCCAAAGACATTGGTGTTAGCCACATCCACGTGTTCAGTGACTCCCAACTTATCGTCGGCCAGATCATGGGTGAATTCGATGCCAAGGATACCACAATGCGAACTTACAGAGACATGGCTCTCACCCTTGTTTGTCTGTTCAACACCTTCCAGATCAGACACATACCTAGGGCGGAAAACTCCAAAGCAGATGAGATGGCTCAGCTTGCCTCCGCCGACCAATCCGACCTCAGCCATGGAGTTCGCCTCGAATACCTGGCTCAGCCAGCCATCTCACCCGACCTACAAGAGGTGCATTTCCTTCAGACGGAACCCATCCCTTGGGCATCCGACATCTTCCTCTTCTTGACCACGGGAGAACTCCCAGATGACCAACAGCAGGCTGCCAAGGTAAGAGCTCGGTCGGCTAACTACATTCTGGTCGACGGCGTCCTTTACAAGCGCGGTTTCTCACGACCGTACTTGCGATGTCTCAGCCCCGCCCAAGCAACCTATGTAATGCAAGAGATCCATGAAGGAATATGTGGCAATCATTCAGGTGGCAGATCTCTCGCACACAAAGTACTCCGTACAGGCTACTTCTGGCCGACCCTCAACAAAGATGCCTCTGATTTCGTGCTGAAATGCGACAAGTGTCAGCGCTTTGCCAACATCCCCCATGCTCCTCCCACTGAGCTGATCACCCTCTGCAGCCCTTACCCGTTCGCCAAATGGGGTATCGACCTGGTTGGTCCACTTCTCACTGGTCGAGGCCAGACCAAGTTCGCAATTGTTGCCATTGATTACTTCACCAAGTTTGTCGAGGCAGAACCCCTTGCCACAATCACCGAGCGGAACACCACCAAGTTTATCTGGCAATCGATTGTCTGCAGAATTGGCATCCCTCAGGCCATCGTCTCCGACAACGGCAAGCAGTTCGACAACGCTAAATACAGGAAATTTTGCGCAGATCTCCAAATTCAACCATGCTTCTCTTCCCCCGGCCATCCCCAAGCAAATGGTCAAGTTGAGGTCACCAACCGCTCTCTCCTGAAGATCATCAAAACTAAGCTTGAGGCTGCTAAAGGCCTTTGGGCTGAGGAACTACCACATGTACTCTGGGCTTACCGAACTACTGCCCGGACTCCTACTGGGGAAACCCCTTTTCGCCTAACATATGGCGCTGAGGCGGTCATTCCTGTAGAAGTCGGTCTGCCCACCCCCAGGGTCTTACATCCAGATCTCGCCTCAACCGAAGAACTCCGTCGAGCAGACCTGGATCTCATTGAGGAGCTCAGAGAGACTGCTGCTGTCAGATTGGCCTCGTACCAGCAGAAAATGAGAACACACTACAACCGCAGAGTCCGACCGCGAGAGTTCTCCATTGGCGACCTTGTCTTGAGAGAAGCAACCCTTGCCACAAAGAATCCAACCGAGGGCAAATTGGCAGCCAAATGGGAGGGGCCCTACGTGGTGAAGGCCCGCCCACGGCCAGGCACTTACCGACTTCAAGATATGGATGGCCGAGACCTTCCCCATCCCTGGAATGCTGAACATCTAAAGCGTTACTATCAATGAATCCTTTCTTTTGTATTGCCAAAATTGCTGTATTTTCCTTTCTCAATACATAATACAATTACCGACTGAAGTTTCAACTTTCTATACTTCAACTGTCTGAATGTAGCTTCCATGAATCTTTTATTTGCAGCGCCACCTTCAACAGCCTCGGCCAGACCGAGCACTTTCAAAAGCCTCAGTCCGACCTGAGCACCTTCAAAAGCCTCGGCCAGACTGAGCACTTTCAAAAGCCTCAGTCCGACCTGAGCACCTTCAAAAGCCTCGGCCAGACCGAGCACTTTCAAAAGCCTCAGTCCGACTTGAGCACTTTCAAAAACCTCAGACCGACCTGAGCACTTTCAAAAGCCTCAGTCCGACCTGAGCACCTTCAAAAGCCTCAGTCCGACTTGAGCACCTTCAAAAGCCTCGGCCAGACCGAGCACTTTCAAAAGCCTCAGTCCGACCTGAGCACTTTCAAAAGCCTCAGTTCGGCCTGAGCACCTTCAAAAGCCTAGGCCAGACCGAGCACTTTCAAAAGCCTCAGTCCGACCTGAGCACTTTCAAAAACCTCAGACCGACCTAAGCACTTTCAAAAGCCTCAGTCCGACCTGAGCACCTTCAAAAGCCTCAGTCCGACTTGAGCACCTTCAAAAGCCTCGGCCAGACCGAGCACTTTCAAAAGCCTCAGTCCGACCTGAGCACTTTCAAAAGCCTCAGTCCGACCTGAGCACCTTCAAAAGCCTCGGCCAGACCGAGCACTTTCAAAAGCCTCAGTCCGACCTGAGCACTTTCAAAAGCCTCAGTCCGACCTGAGCACCTTCAAAAGCCTCGGCCAGACCGAGTACTTTCAAAAGCCTCAGTCCGACCTGAGCACTTTCAAAAGCCTCAGTCCGACCTGAGCACTTTCAAAAGCCTCAGTCCGACCTGAGCGCCTTCAAAAGCCTCGGCCAGACTGAGCACTTTCCAAAAGCCTCAGCCAGACCTCAACCTCAGTCATAATCTGACGCTTAACCACAATTTCAAAATAATTTGACACTCAGTCATATTTTAACGGTGTTCTTCCATGTCTCATTTGCAAATCACATGTTCAACATTACATTTCAGTCTACCTTTTCAAGGTAATTTGACACTTAGTGAATATTTTAAAAAAGATTTGCTCATATTTCATTTGCCAATCACATCTTCAACTTCATATTTCAGTCTACCTTTCCAGGGTAATTTGACACTTAGTCAATATTTTAAAGACGTCTGCCCATATTTCATTTGCAAATCAGATCTTCAACTTCACATTCCAGTTTACTTTTTTAAGGTACTTTTGACACTAAGGCATGTTTTTAAGACGCAAGCATTCGCTGCAAACATCGGTGCATACAATAATCACAAGCAAAACAAACCAAGACCAAACCAACACAAAGGGAAATATACTGGAATCATCAATTAGAACCATAAGGGCCATTTTATTCATTCAAAAACATGTGCACATCCATTTATTACAATACTTCAAAAACAAAACGAAACAAAAAAGATGTATACAAGGAGGAAACAAAAACTCCTAAGTACATTTATTTTCAGATCACTCCCCCTCCTCACTGGAGATAAGATCTGCTTCTTCTATCCCCTCGTCCAGGGGGGTCTGGGCCACATCGTCTTCTTCAACCACCACACTGTTAAAATCGAGCCCTGGGAACAACTCTTCAGCCTTGCGCTTGAACATTTTCCACCCGCTGTCCCAGTACTCTGCCATTTCATGCTTATAGAAGTCCGACTGCTGGAAGCTTGCAATCACTTCAGACTCAGTCCTCCCAGCAGTCGTCTTCGATGGGCCAGCCCCCCCAGTCTCCTCTCTCGCTAAGCTACTGGCCACCGCAGCATCAATAGCCCCCTGAAAATCTGGCGACGCCTTGAATTGTTCCACAGCTGCGAGGCACAGGTCAGGGTAGGCAGCCCTCTCTGAGGCCGCCTTCGCCCTCTCCTCGCCCAACTCCTTCATCAAGGCCTCCTTTTCAGCCCCAGCCCTGACCTTCTCAGCCTCTAACCCCTTTTTCAAAACCTCTACTTCAGCGATCAACCTCCCCCTCTCAGCTTCAAACTGCTTCTGCAGCGTCTCCTTCTCCCCAGTCACCCTGCTTAGCTCTGCCCCCAACTCCTGGCGCAGACTCTCCCTCTGCTCCGCCGCTCTGGCACGCTCATCTTCCATCTCTTTTTGCAGCGCCTCCAATTTAGCATCTGCCTCGTCTCTCTGTCTGACAAGATCCCCGTTACTATTCATGGCCTCCTCATGACGCTCGATCGCAGTAGCACAGGCCTTTTTGGACTCCTCCAGCTTCTTCTGCTCACCAGTCAACTGGAACTCAAGCGACACAACCCTGCGGCGTGTGTCCTCCAACTCCGACTTGACTGATGGCAGCTCGGTATAGGCAGCCTTCCAGGCAGCACTCTCCTTCTTCAACTTGGTTAAGTCTGCCTTGGCCTCATCAGCTTTTATCTTGGCCGCTGCACCTTTCCTCAGCAAGGCCCCTGCCAGGGTAGTTACCTCCATTTTGGCAGAGCATAACCCCCTGAACAGGTCGGCCTCCCCGAATCCAGAGGCCGAACGCAGAGCTGGCTCCTCCACCATCTTCACCAGACGGTCTGCCACCGCCTTTGCTGGTCCCCCATCTCCCTCCAACCTTCCAGCAACAGCACGCGCATGGTAAATGGTGGCCCCCAGACCAACTCCTCTTTCCTGAGGTGCAGGCTCCCTTGGGATCTGCTCCCTCCCACTTGGCTCTGCCACGACCAACTCCACTTCTGCTTGCACCACGGGGGTCTTCTCCAACCTCCCACTTGGCTCGTGTAATGACCCAGAACCGTGTGTCACAATTATCAGTAATTAATTACGTATTTATATGATTTAATTGAAGATTATCTGTTGGAATTGGAAAGTATCTGTTGGAATTACGACTTCGGGACTGAAATTGATGACCGTAATGAGTTCAGAAAACGAAATTGAATACGTCTATGTGATCCCGGAAATTTTTAGAACTATTTGAGAAAATAATTTGAGGACTGAATTTCGTCTGCATCGCTAAGCCTTGTTTGGCTCAAATGTTTTGATACAATTGTTTATGATTGATAAGGGCCTTGTTTGGCTTAAGTTATGGCACAATTTTAGATATATGGCTATAGATAAGGTTTATTGACCATTGTTGACTCAAAAAGAGAGAAGAGAAAATATCTAAGAGAGAGAGAGAGAAGAAATTCGGGGAAGAGAGAAAGGAAGGGGAAAGGAAGAGAAAGAAGGAAATCAAGCTTAAATCTTCATCAATTAAGTGATTAAGGTAAGGAGTCTCTTTCAATTCTTGAAATGGAATGATGATTCTTGCATGTGGAACTCAAGATCATGGTTTAGAATGGTTTAATTCATGTTTATTTGGCTTAACGGAGGTTCTTCTTCTAAACCTTCATGGAAGTTGAAAATGAAGCTTTCTTGTGCATGTTCATGGCCTTTCCAATTAAATTCATGGGTGTGACTTTGTTAATGATCTAAATGGGTTTTGAATTAAAATTCCCATGTTGATTTGAGATGAGTTTCAAGCATTTTGGGTTTGATGTATTGAAAGTAATGTTTCAAAGAAAAGGGAACAATTGTAGGAGAAGAACCAGGTTTTCAGAATTTCGCAGTCTCCGCTCGAGCGGAGGGAAGCCCGCTCGAACGGGAAAATTAGCCTTTCAACAGTTTTTGGGAAATTGTTCAGTCCGCTCGAGCGGACAAAATGGCGCTCGAGCGGGAAGGCTTATTTCAGGAACTTTTGAGGAAGTTGTATACTTGATTTTATAATGTTAATTGCATCATTTAGCATCTCATGAGCATGAAATGAATATGAAATGAAGTAAAGAATGAATGAAATGACATGAATTAAAGTAAAGGAAAGAAAAGAGAGGCAAGAATGATTAATGTATGGTGGTAATGAATGTTAAGAAATGTTCTATAATGCTAATTGCAGGACAAGCCTCGAAGACCGTGCAACCGGTATTGGAAACCCGCTGTGAGTAACGTTTCTGTAAAGATATGTTATAATGAATTATGTTTCAAAATGATATGTTATGATATGATATGTTCTGAAAGATGATTTTAAACTGTGAACGAATGTCCTTATTTGCAAATCTAGTATGGCATCCATAGATAGTTAGGCCACGGGTGCGACATGAACATGCAGACTCATGATCTGATCAGTCATGGGTTAGGGCATGAAGATGAAGGCCCATGGCCAGTCACGAGATCTCGTAGACTGTTAGACTGTTAAAGGATTGACTGTTATGAAAGGTTCTGTGGATTATGCCATTAATGACTGTTTATGACTGTAATTATGAAATGTTGGTATTCGTTCACTACCCCTTTACTTAAATGTTACTTGCTGAGCTTTAGCTCATTGTTTGTATTTATGTATTATAGGTGAGCATTCAGGTAGCCAAGCCTAGGCGGAGTCTCGAGCTGAGCCGCCGTTTTGAAGCCTAACCAGGAGTTTTGTGTGCCTCCGAGCTGGGGCTAGGCCTGGAAGGCCGTGAGAGAGTTTTGTCTTTTTGTTATTTTGTAACTTGTACTTATGTGATGTCATGGGTCATGTTATGTAACATAGTGTGTGTGATTAACATTTTTGGCTTGTATATACACTTGTTCATATTAATGCACAGCTCTTGGACTATAGTTTTTGCATGTGCTTCCGCGAGCCCTGTTTATTTATGTTATGTACAGTAAGGCCGTGGTAATCTAGGATTACTGGCCGGTCTCGTCCCCAAACCTCTCGGGGCGGGTTTGGGGCGTGACAGCTCGCCCCCAGCCGGCCCAGCCCCCACTTGCTCTGCTGGGGTCTTCTCCACCACGTCCACCGTTGGGCTAGCTATCCCCACTTCGGGGGTCTCCTTCGTCACAAAGGTCTCTGCCCCAACTGAGACGACCACCCCTTCTTTGCCCTGCCCCACCTCCCTACCCTCCACCTGTTTGGCCAGGCTGGCCTCTTCCACCCTTACCTCATTTCTTCTTTTCTGGGCTGGCTCCTCCTCACCTCGCCTCAACCTCTTCTTTTTCTTCCCCACCCCCAGTGCCTCCATCTCCTGCAACGACCTCTTCTTCAGAGGATCTTTTGGAAGCAGTCGCGGAGCAGACTCACCCAAGCCCTTCTCTCCCAACGCTTTTGGCCGATGACGAATCCTCTCCCTCACCACTGGCCGAGGAGGTCGGTCGGCTTGGGCCTCTGTGAACCTCTGAGCTCTCAGTAGCATAGCCTGATCCTCCGCCTCCTGTGCCTTTCTCTTGGCCTCCAACTCCGCTCGGTCGAAGTCTCCCCCGACCGGTTGTGGTCCCAACCCCGCTTCAAACAGCACAGATGGCTGAACCAGCTCGTCCCACCTAACTTTTTCCCTCTCCCTCCATTCATTCACCTTCCTTACTCTCTCCTCCATCGCCACACCCCCCTTTGACTCCACAAACTTGGTCGGCACCTTCCAAGTCTTGCGTGCCCCAGCCCCTCCAGAGTTGGACACGTAGAACCACCTATACCTCCAACCTTTGATCGAGGTTGGCAACCCTGCCACCAAGCCCTTCCCCGCCACGGCCTGTAGGGTTACCCAAGTCTCCTGCTGCCCTGAAGCTTTGTAGCAGCAAAAGAATTCATCCACTGTCATGGCCTCCCCCTCCATTGCCTTTGGCCAGGCGCTTGCACACGACAGCAAAATCTTCCACGAATTGGGCATCAGCTGCCCTGGTGCCATGTCCAAACGATTAAGCACATCCACCACGATCTGCGGCAGCGGCAATCGCAACCCACCCTTCAGCGCCTCCTCGTAGAGGGAGAACTCCTCTGGCCTAACGTCCGATGGCCGCTCTGTTGACTTTGGCACCACCAACTCTACCTCCGCCGGAATCTGGTTCCTTTCGCGGATAGCCTCCAACTCCGCCGCCGTAACAATGGACCTGTCAGCCCTCGAGTGCCAGTGATCTGGTTCCACCTGGCTGACTGGCTCCGGCAACGCTATCATGACGGAACCTTGGGATCGCACCGTTGGCACCTCCATCCTCACTGATCTATATTGTTGCGCCAGCTCCACTGCATCGTCCTCTCCCAGCGGATCCATCCTCACATCCCCAGTCCCTCCCTGCGCCATTGCTAAGCTGTGTTTGCGAATAGCTTCAGATGCAGGTTCCAGAAAATCGCAGAAGTGTTTTAATGGGGTATCGTGAGCAACGAAGGAATTGATACTTCGAATATTTTGAGATTTTGTAAAGAAGTAGGTGAATCGTATGATGCCAAAAGCCCACGGTTTGCCCGTATTCCAAGGATCCAAATTAATGTTCGCCAGTTTGAAAACTTTTCAAATCATCCGCCAAAACTGTCCCATCAATGCCCATAATAATACCCCTGACGTTTCACTTCTGATCCAACGCTTGACGTTTCCCCTTCCCCCACGTGTACGGTCCAGATGCACTGACTTCTGCCCTCACCCCGTCCTTTCCACTTCAAATCACCACGTGACACGCCGCCTCTTGAGCCCCGCGCCCTCCTGCTCGGTCACCCTCGCGGTCGGCCTCACCCGGTCGACCTCTCCCACTCGGTTGCCCTCACGGTCGGCCTCACCCGCTCGGCCGCCCTCACGGTCGGCCTCACTCGCTCGGTCGCCCTCACGGTCGGCCTCACCCGCTCGGCCACCCTCACGGTCGACCTCTCCCACTCGGTCACCCTCACGGTCGGCCTCACCCGCTCGGCCGCCCTCACGGTTGACCTCTCCCACTCGGCCGCCCTCACGCTCGACCTCTCCCGCTCGGTCACCCTCACGCTCGGCCTCCTCCCACAGGTCGGATTGATCCCCACTATTATTATTCCCTTCGCTGGTCTAAAGCTGCACTCGGGAATGGGGGACTACTGACAGGGATAGGCCCACAAGGACCGCGGCCCACCATGAGTAAACCCAAGCCCACCATTTGGACCTCATTACACAACCCGGTCAGTAAAACCCGGCACAGCTGGAGGCCAACTGAGCAGGAAGGACGAATGATGCTCGGACACGTGGCAGGTGCAGAACAGCCCATGTCAGCAGACAAAGATCTGCAAAGTTATAGCCACAGCACATCACCATTAATGCAACCCATCACCGCATTTATTGCGACAACACCCCTCAGCCGGAATGACGCCTCTTCACCCTGAACAAGACGAACCACGGCGCAAGCTTTCGGCGGAAAAGGTCAGAACGGCTGAGACAGCGAAATGATTACAAAAGGATATAAGCAAAGCTCGAAGGGAGGAAGAAGTTTAAGTTTTCCATCTCCTATCTCTCTCTCTCTCTCTCTACATTTTCTGTCCATCACCTTCTCTAATTCACACACCGGAGGGTTCGCCGGGGGACTACCCCGTTCCCCGATTGAACTTGTTTGCAGGTTATCCAGTGGGCTTGAGGAGCTTGGATCGGTCCAGCACATTCACGAGGACTCACTGTATCATCAAATTATAAAATAAAATAATATATGGACTTCTTTTAAAATTTAAGTTAAAATATTTGTTAAAAGACTCAATATCATTTATAATTGGATTTTGTTAAATTCAAATAATCTTCATTTAATGATTGGGTTTGAAATGGACGGAAGGATGGGTTTAAAATTTAAATTCTTTTAAATTCTCTGAGAGCAAAAGATTTGAAATTTAAATTATTTTATAATTGGGTTTGGATTTGAAATTTTAATTATTTTATAATTGGGTTTGGAATCACTATAATATAACTTACATGAAGTATTTCACACCATCATGATAGAGAATTGAATCTTAAGCGATTGATTTTTAAATAAATTAATAATTGATATGAAATAATTCATATTATTGTATATAAATTTAAAAATTATATTGTAAGGATGTTAAGTTTTTCCCAACAAATAGAATTTATTTTGCATGGTGAAAAGTGTTTCATGTCTACATTTCCTACCGCTAGGAGCCAGATATTGCGTGACTCTAAAATAGAGAGGTTCATTACATAATCAATGACTATGAAAAAATAAAAATTATTTTGGTGAAAATTACATGTCTGTATACACATCTAATAATATATTATTATTTGTCAAATTTTTTTGAAAGACAAATGACATAAATAATCTCATATTAATCCTGTTAGAATAGTAGAGAAAGAGAAAATAATATGTATTATATTGAATGAATAGTATTGAATGATATGTCCTATATAATAGAAGGTCTGTATATATAGGCTGAAAAAGAGTATCTTACTTGAAATATAACTATAAGAAAGAGTATCCCATAAGAGACCTAACTATGGCAATACTTAATATATCTAGGAAATCAATACCTAATATATGTAGGAATATATACCATATATACATTAACATCCCCCCAAACTCAAGGAGGATAAACATCTTAAGTTTGGAGAGAGAAACTAAAACATGAAATAAATCTAAATAAACTAAAAGGAAAATAGATTGCAAAATTCAAACATGAGCACAAAGGCGCTTGAAATAGATCAGAGATAGAAACTAAAGCTGAGAGGCAGTTTATGGTCGTGTTGGACCACTATACGAACTGGCTGAAACTAATGTCAAGACAATTTAAGATTGTGCTGGACCAATATAGAAACTAGTTAGAACTAATGTCGAAAGACAATTTATGGTCATGTCGAACCATTGTAGGAATTGGTTAGAACCAATGCCAGAGCAGTTTAAAGGGGTCATGCTGGACCGATGTAAGAGCTAATCGCAATCAATGTCGGGACAGTGTACGGGATCATGCTGGACCGTTGTAGAGACTGGATGTTGAACCAGCTACTATTTTCATAATCAATTGTGTCCCACATGGTTGAACCATAGAATTTCCCTCACGAATTGAATCCATTATCACAAATCAAACAAGATCTCACTGTAAAAGATTTTTTTTTTTTTAAAATAAAACAACCAGTTCTGATACCAATTGAAAAATCTAGAAATCCCTTAGATGTTGATTTGTGATTATGTATTAATTTTAAACAGTAAATAACAATCTCAATCAAACAATCAAGACAAACCGACACAACAATTTTACGTGAAAAATCTACAATTAGAATGCCTCCAATTGTAATAAAAAACCACAGCCAAGAGCCACAAAACAATCCACTAATAAGACATAAAGGAATTACACAAGTGTACTCTCAATTACCTAGCGAATCCACGCCCGAATCGAACCGACCCCTATGTGCCTCTTCCAGTCCCGTCTTTACTTTGGAATTGTCTTGCTCAACGTTGAATCCACAACGCCGATGTCGAATCCACGACGATGAACCACTCTAGAATCCACTAAAGCTACAGGCTCGAATTCCACAGAATCCACCAAAGAACAACACTCTCTTTTGTATTGAATAAACAAACAATCCTTTGATGCATACTTCTAGAATTGATAGCTTTACTATTCAAGCTACTATTTTGGTAATCAATTGTGTCCCACTTATCAATTGGTTTGGAGAAAGTTACTCCATCAACGGTAATCGTCGGTTCGGTCCACCCATACATGACAGATTGCCAAACTTTTTTATCAATAGATTTTAAAAACGATCTCATCCAAGCTTTTCAAAACGAATAATTGGGTCTATCAAGTAGGGGTAGTTGAACCATAGAATTTCCCTCACAAATTGAATCCATTATCACAAATCAAACAAGATTTGGCTCTAAAAGATTTAAAAAAAAAATAGAACGACCTGCTCTGATACTAATTGAAAAATCTAGAAATCTCATAGATGTTGATTTGTGATTGTGTATCAATTTTAAATAGTAAATAACAATCTCAATCAAACAATCAAGACAAACTGACACAACGATTTTAAGTGAAAAAATTACAATTAAAGCGCCTCCAATTGTGATAAAAAATCACGGGCAAGAGCCACAAAACAATACACTAAGAAAACATAAAGGAATTACACAAGTGTACTCTCAATTACCTAGCGAATTCACGTCGAATCGGACCAACCCCTATGTGCCTCTTCTACTCCCGGTTGGCTTGGATTGTGTGCCAGAGGAAGCGGCTTAGATTGTGCGCTAGAGAGGAGCGGCTTGGGTTATACGCTAGAGAGTGCAGCTTGGATTGTATGCCAAACGAGACGACTTGGGTGGTACGCTAAGGGGCGACTTAAATGGTGTGCCACAAGGGGTGGCTTAAGTTGTGCGCCATCGGAGACGGCTTAGATGGTTTGCATGGTGTATAACCATGTTCACCATGATATAGATATAATAATCCTCTCAAACTCAAATAGGTTTGAAGATAGAAACCAATTGAGGTTGAAGCAGAGGGAAAGATAGAGTGGGGGGAGAGGGGAAATGTATTACGAGTAAAAAAAAAAAAAAATGACAGAGATATTTGGGGTAGAAATAAACCAACGGATAGAGGAAGAGATTACCAAAAAGCAATACTAAAAGAAAAATATGACAGCGGAATAGGTTAAGGTCCAGTGGGCGGCCAAGGCAAGGCTGCCGCCCGCTGGTGAAGCGAAATTATTAGGTTCTTAACCTAACTCTGATACTATGTTAGAATAGTAGAGAGAGAAAAAAAATAATATGTATTATATTTAATGAATTATATTGAATGAATAGTATTAAATGATATGTCTCATACAATAGAAGGCCTGTATATATAGGCTAAAAAAAAGTATCTTACTTAAAATCTAACTATAAGAAAGAGTATTCCATAAAAGACCTAATTATGACAATACCTAATATATTTAGGAAATTAATACCTAATATATGTAACAAATCCGATTCTAAAATGGTATAAAAATAATAGGCATTGTTGCTTATATCTAAAAATTATATTTATTTTTTAAATCCAATGATATGGTAATTAATTAGAGTGTTTATAGTAACACTTTCTCTCATCTTTTTTCAAATTATTAATTAATTATTTTATTTATATATTATTAAATCTAAAAAATAAATTAAAAAAATAAACTTCCATATTATTTTTGTAAAATAATCAATGTGTTTGGGTTGAGTTTTTTGAATTAAGTTTTTTGAAAACTTAATTTTTTGGTTTTCATGTTTTTTTTTTTTAGTGAATATTTTTAAAATTTTAAACAATTTTTTTACTTTTTTAGATGCACTTTATTTAGATGTATCTAAAAAGTAAAAAAATTGTGAAAAAATATTTTAAAAATTTAATAAATACATAAAAATATAAAAAATATACTGAATTCTCGTATTTTTTTTTTTATATTTTTGATATTTAGTGAATTTTTAAAAGATTTTTTTCACAAATTTTTTAATTTTTAAATATATTTATATTAGATATGTCTAAAAAGTAAAATAAATTATTTAAAATATTACAAAAATTCAGTAAAAATAAAAAAATATGAAAATAAAATTTTCTAAAAAATATTTAAAAAAAAACACAACCAACTAAGCTGAGCGTAGAATAGCCGGGCCCGGCCACTAATGGAAGTCACTAGTTCAAGAACTCCTCCATCATGACCAGAAAGAGAGGTCCCCATAATAATATAGGCAAATAATAGTGTCGGTTATCAGTGGGGCATCATTTAATTCCAGAGAAAAGGACTTGCTCTATATTACACACACTTAAATCCACACGTCTTAATTTTAAAAGATTTGTTGAGATCAGTGAATCTGTCCTCCCTGTGTGTCCTAGTGGATGTTAAGCGATGTAAAACTTGGACTTGGCTCTTTGTTTTCTCAACAAACTTCTCTTTAGCTCTTTGTTTACTTTGTGCAAGTGCTCATTTAAGCAGTGTTTATTTTGAGAGATCAGAGTAAATTTTTAAGTTATAATTTTCTTAGTCAGAATGACTAACAGAATAACTTGATAATCTTTATAAGAGATGTTACATTGGACTTGCGAGAAGGTAGGGTGGGTTTTTCAGTAACAAAAAAAAAAAAAAAAAAGAAAGACTAACACTACAAACTTTTGGTTTAAATTTTCAAGATTAACTTTTTAAAAAATTAAAATTTTTTATTTTTCATATATTTTTTTATTTTTATTGAATTTTTTTTAATATTCTAAATAATTTTTTCTTAATATTTAGATACGTCTAATATAAATAAACTTAAAAAGCATAATATTTGTGAAATTTTTTTTTAGAAAAATCACTAAATATCAAAAGTATAAAAAAAAAAAACGAGAATTCGGTATATTTTTTATATTCTTGTATTTTTATTGATTTTTTAAAATATTTTTTTACCAATATTTTACTTTTTAGAAATATCTAAATAAGGTGTATCTAAATTTTTTTTAAAATTACTTAAAACTTTAAAAATATTCACTAAAAATATAAAAAAATTAATTTTCAAAAAATTAAATTTAAAAAATTAAAACCAAACATATTGATTATGATTTATCCTAAATTTATTTAGAATTATCATTTTATATTTTAGATTCATTTACACACCGCATAAATTTAATCACAATCATGTCATTCGAAATAAATTTTGAATAGGTACGTAAAATTATTCTTTTCTTAAAATTCATGCAAATAAGGTTATAAAAAAAAATAAAAAATTTATTGTTATTAAATATCATGTTCGCATCTAATAATCTTTCTGTATAAGGGAGAGTTTGGGAGTCATTTAAGGAAAGCTGTACTTGAACAAGTCACGTGCGCGAGGAAGTCTACTAGTTATTCAGACAAACGCACACACATCAACCATAAACATAGTACTACTCGGAAGTTATTAAGGCTGTATTCCTATGGATAGTGTTTGTTGTGTTCCATTAGGAGTGAGAAAAGGTGCATGGACTGCAGAAGAAGATAGTCTGATAAAGAAGTGCATTGAGCAATATGGAGAGGGAATGTGGCACCAAATTCCTTCCAGAGCAGGTAAAAAATGGATCTTCAATGGACTCTCTCTCTAGTTAACATTGTATTTGTTGGGTTTTTTTTTTTTTTTTTTCTTAATAGTATAGAGAGAGAGAGAGAGAGAGAGAGAGAGAGGAGAGCAGCAAAATTCTATCTTTCTGCAGATGAGAGAGAGAGAAAAAGGTGAGAGATGAGAGGGAGGCAAAACTCTGCCATACAAAAGAAGAGAGAGGAAAAAGGAGAGAGAGAAAGGAGGTGAAATTTTATTTTTTTACTATTTGTATATAATTTATATTTCTCACTTAACACATATTTTAATTAAATTGATTATTTTCTTTGGTTAAAAAAACTTTTCTTTGCTGATCAATAAAAACTAAAAAATAAAAATTTGGCCCACTCGTTCACTTTTTAAATTAATAAATACCTTTAATACAAAGAATTGTATGAATAAAATTTTTATTACTTTTTGCATTAATAAACAGTTTAACAAATAATTTTAGTCATTCAATTAACGTGGATGCTCAAAACAGTTTAATTATAAAAAAAAAAAATGCTTAAAATATTATGAGAGATAGGGAGGGGCTATTTGATGATTCATTTTTAAGTGGATATATTTTTCTTGTCCCACGTTTGTGTTTTGTGGTTTTCTTTTTTAATAAGGCGAAATGAAAGTAATTATTAGCTTCAAAAAAAATATATACTAAGAAATATTAGAAAAGAGACTAGCAAAAAAACGCTAAAAGTGTCAATTTAACTAGCTTATCTGAGATGCTAATGAGAACTTTTTTTCCTTTATCTTTAAAATATCCACTAGCTAAAATAAACAATGTATTTTTTAACGACAATGCTACGTAACTCAAATTTTGTGACTCAAAAGTGGCTCAAATGGCCAAAACGACGTCGTTTTGAGTACAGAACAATATAAAAATGGCTAAAACGACGTCATTTTGACCATTTAAATCACTTTTGAGCCACAAAATTTGAATTACGAGACATTTTTCATTTTTAAAATGGTACATACCAACTTAGATTAGCACACACAAATAACAAATTTCATGCATTTTCCAAAACTAGAAAAGAGGAATATTGTTATACACACACCTACATGTGTAATTGGTTAAAAAATAATAATTTATTATAGGTATGTAGCTGTGGAGCAAAGTTGTTTTTGCTATGATGTTTTTCTGCTGCTTCTTTTGTTTGGTGTGATTTTAAACATTGATTGATATATAGTGAATAAGTTTACACGTATAAATTTTTTGTCCTTACGATATTGATACAGCTTAATATATTTTTTGGAATAAAAAATTACATATGAGTTGATTAGATCCCAATACGTATCAGTCCATAATAATTCCTGGGCTAATTGATCATTGATATAGTTGATTCAAAACGAACGCAACTGATAATTTTTAGAAATTCACACAATGAAGATATCATATTCTTGATATGTATTACTTGATATTGAATTATGTCACGTTGAATGCTGACACATTTTTCGATACCATTATTTGAAATCATGATGTAATTTTGGTGTGCTCCTTTGTATTCTTAATTTATATCCAAGAAAAAAATGCCTTTGTTTCTTGTATTTACAGGATTGAATAGATGCAGAAAAAGTTGTAGACTAAGATGGCTGAATTATCTGAGACCAAACATAAAAAGAGGCAATTTTACGATGGATGAAGTTGATCTCATTATCAAGCTTCATAAGCTGCTAGGCAACAGGCAAGTACGACTATTGTAATATATGAATAGTCATGGGCATATTTGAACGATTGCAAGTTATTTTGTGCTTGGATATTTTTTTTTTTAACTACATTTTGAAACTTATGTCACATCTTAGTATTAACATCTCATTTGAGATAGATTTTGTAGTGATTTTTAAAATTTTAAAAAAATTTAAAAAGTTAATAAATTTTAAAAGTTGCAATGATTAATTGAGTTTTTATGAGTGAAAATTTGAATTTGACATTTGAATTTTTTTAAGTAATAAAAAATAATAGTTTAAACTTTTTAAATTTTTTTAATAAATCCCAAATGCGGCCTAAGTTAAAAATTAACTAACACATGTACTTTTTTTTAATTTTTATCATAAGCATTTATCACATGTACAAAACTCTTTTTTCTTAACGTCACATGGTCTCATTTACAAGTCCAATTCGATATTCTTAAAATATTGGAAAAAAAATATTAATTTAGAATCACGAGACATTGTTTACGGTGACGGAATTTAGAAAAAATAATAAGGAACATGACTTCCTATTTTTATGAAAAATATTATTTGTCATAACATGCTAAATATATATATATATATATGTCCCATTTTATATATAAAATAGTCTCTTAATATAAAAAATAAATATAAAACGTGTTCTTCTTCTATTTTGCATTCTCTTTTATTTTGTACCAAAAAACTTGTTCATTCTATTAGATATTACTTTTATAATATTTAGTTTGTTTATTTATTTTTTCTATGTGTATATATATAATTTATAAATTATATTGTACATACATGTATAATTGTGTATATGATGAAAAAAAAAAATTCCGTTAACCATTTCGACAATGAAATCTTGATTCTATCACTGTTTATATAGTGGTCCCAATAAATAAAAAATTAGAAAATATGTTAGGATGGGTTATTCTGCCTCTCAAAATTTCTTTGAAAATATAAATAAATAATAAAAAACTAAACTACAATTTTTTATTTTTTATTTTTTTTAAACACAAAGCCGACTGCAAAAAATTTAGAAGTGAAGCATCAATCAATAGAATTATTCCCCAGTTAAATTCTTCTTTGTCGCTAAGTTTAAAAACTAATGTACAATTAGTTACATATTAAACACATTATATGTCCTCGTTATTATTTTAATCTATATACATTAAATCTTAGGTGAATTACATAGACCTTTCATGAGATTTGTCAAAAATATAATAAATTTTACAAGTTTAATATAATTATATTAATTTTATAAAAAAAGAAGTTGATATAATTATATTAAACTACGTGACTTACTGTGTTGTCTCCAAATCTTTGATGAAATAAACATAATTTACCCTTATATTTAATGCATTCGCTTTTTTCGTTAAATAGATGGGCGTTGATTGCGGGTAGACTACCCGGAAGAACATCAAATGATGTAAAAAACTATTGGAATACAAACTTACAGAAGAAACTGATCACTCAAAAAGAAAAGATGAAAGCCAAGACCCAAGAGGAGATAACCAAAATTATACGACCTCGGCCTCGAATCTTCTCCAAAACTCAATCACGGTTAATGGACAAAACTGCCATTATAGAAAATATTCGAACAAGAGACAACCTTAGTGAGCCATTTCCGCTACTACTACCACTACCACCATCGCGGGATGATGGAATATCATGGGATAACATTGTTGCTAACTCCAAAATTAACAATGGAATCACATGGCCTGCAAATGGCTTGATTGAGGAGGGCAACATAGGGAATTGGGATGAGAAAATAAGACCAGGTATACATACATCTTGTGGCAATTTCATTGATGAAGACCAGAGTGATTGGAGTGACATTTTCTTTAATAATGTGAACCTTTGGGATCTTTTAGGTGATGAATGAGCAATTATGTAATGTTCTATCTGATTATTTATTATTAAAATTTGTATGTTATATGCTCTACAATATGTTTGATAGGAAGAAGAAATGGATTGAAATTAGAGTTGAAATTAATTCGTTGAACTTTATCATGTTTAGTACATCAAATTGAAGTTGAAATTAATGATCATTCCATTAGACAGTCATTATCCGATTCCTTCGTGGAATGTACTCTAATGCTTATATACTATTTTTCACCCTATACCCACTCTTCTTTTTTTTTTTTTTTTTTTCTTTTTTTTTTCCTACCCCTTAACAAAATTATCATTTAGGTTAAAAATTCTAAAATTTTGTATTATGATTCTAAAATTAATAATGTTACTCATCGAAAATGTTCACAATATATCTCAATAATTATGATTTACATCTTAATAACTATTATTTATGTTGATTATTGCTCCGCAAATATAATATTATAATAATTATTGTGAAAAATAAATTATAATCGATTCACTCATTAATACAATATTGTCAAATTGAATCTTTTTTATTGGATTAGGAAAATGAAAAGAAACAAGTATATATAATATAGTTGTCAAAAAAAAAAAAAAAATCTAACACTACAAGAAAAATCATCATTGGCGACTAAAGTTTTCAAATTCGTCGCTGAAAGTGGAACAAATGGCGACTAAACTGGTTTTGGTCGCCAAAAATCAACCCTTTTCCCGACTAAAATGAATTAGTCGCCGAATATAGCAGTTTTAGCGACTAAACTGTTTTTTAGTCGCCGAATGTTGCAGTTTTAGCGACTAAAGGTTTTTTGGTAGCAAAAAGTGACAGTTTTTGGCGACTAAACTAATTTAGTAGCTAAAAGTGATGCTTTTGGCGACTAAAAATCATTTTAGTCGCTGATTATAGTTGTTTTTCCGACTAAAATAAGATTAGTCGCTGAAAAGGAAGGTTTTTGGCTACAAAAAAAAAATTAGTAGCTAAAAATAGTGAATTGGCGACTAAAATTGAGTTTAGTAGCCAAAAGGACACCTTTTTGGCGACTAAAAATAGATTTAGTCGCGGAAACCACTATTTTTAATTTAAACTTGTATTTTTACTGACAAAAAAATTATTAGTAGTCCAAAAATCATAGAATTGGCGACTAAATTCACTAGTTAGTCGCCAAAAGTGGCCCAAAATTTTTTTTTATAAATAGTTTTTTTTTTACATAAATTATATTTAATTAAATTAATTATATTTATATTTATTGGTTTGTATTAATACCGAAAATATATTATATAAATAATTTATATTGCAAATATATTCATGTGATGTTGAAGTGGCAAAGTGGAGGGAGTGTGTTGCAAAAAGGGCGCGCATGTGGGCTAGCTGGGCGCGGTTCGAAACTCAGGAGAAGCAAAAAAAGGGAGTTTTTTTTTTTTCGGAATAACACCTTTGGCGACTAAAATATTAGTCGCCAAAAGTCGTGATTTTGGCGACTAAGCCGTTTAGTCGGCGTTTGAGTACGTATTGGCGACTAAAGTTTAGTCGGTAAATGTATTATTTTCCAAAGTGAAAAACCCTATTGGCGACTAATTTATTAGTCGGGAAAAACCTATTTTTGGCGACTAAAAAAGGTTTAGTCGCCAATTCCCTCCGCCGACCACAAATAGGCGACGAATGTGGCGACTAAAAAAATTTGTCGGGGAAGGTCAAATTTGGACTTTCGGCGACTAAAAATAGACTTTTGGCGACTAAAAATTTAGTCGCCAAAAGTCGTTTTTCTTGTAGTGTAATTTCATGTTTAATTGTTTATAATAAAATGTGTGTATAAATCCTTTCAATTTTATTTCTCAATTTATAAATTTAATATTCAAACATAGCCTCAAGTCAACTATCACATTCTTAAATGAAACCAAGTTTAAGGTCAGTTTAGGCACATGCTAAACAAGCTTCTGTTTAGGATTTCATAGTTTTTTCTAGTTAAAAAAGCTAAACGCAAACGAGTTTGTTTGGATGACTTCTCTCTCTCTCTATATATAAATATATTTTTTAAAATAAATTTGGGAATAGATGATTTTACACTTAATATTTTTAAAAACTCCCCTGTGTCCTAGGGATGTAAAAATGGCCTGTGGCCTGCGATGGACTCGGCCGAGTTAGGTTCGGGCCCAAGCCTAGTCCGAGACCCTAAGCCTGGGCTTAGGCTGTCATTTTGAAACTCGGCCCTGCTCGTGAGCTCGGCTTGCCTAACTTGACCCATGGCCAAATCCATTGGCCCGTTAGAGGCCCACTCAAAGCCTGGCCCACCTGAGGTCCAAAGTTATTTTTGTTGAAAAAATAGAAAAAAAAAAAATATTCAAACTTGGCCAGGCCTGGCCTAAGCCCGAACCCAGGCCTAGATTCGAGGCCTTCCCAAAGCCTGAATATCCCTAGGCCTTGGCCTAATTTTTTGATCTGTGGGTTGGGCTGGGGCGGCCTATCCCGGTCTAAATTTTAGTGAGATCCCGCACGACCCATCATAGGCCGGACTGGATTAAATTTACACCCCTACCATGCCCCTATAAGGACTCTCCAATCTATAAGAATAATATGGTAAAAAAAGAAAAAAAAAAGAAAAGAAAAGAAAATACTAAAAAAGTAAGGGAAAATATCAAAAAAGTGAAGGGTAGAAAAAAATAATTTAAAAAATGATGATAGTACAAGTGTTTATTGCATAAATTTATGCATGAACCACCTGTACTTCTACTATTTTGAAATTATTTTGTCTACACTTCACTTTTTTGAAATTCTCCCAAAAAGTAATGGTCAAACCTCACCTAAATTAACTAGGACACTTGGCGTAATGGTTATGTAGAACCAGTCTTAGGTTTAAATCCTATAGAGATATATATTTTTTTGTAGTGTTTGATTTATTTTTTCGCAATTGATTGTTTGAGTTTCTAACTATTGTGGGTTAATAGTTTATTTAATGATATAAATATTTCTCTTAATGTAATTACTCTCCTACCTTAAAAAAAAAAAAAAAAAAAACACCCACACACGCACCAAAATTTTTGGGTCAATAGCCACCTAGAAGTGCACATGTAAAACTCACGGAGCACAAACAAATTTTATAGGAGGATCGATACAGTTTAGCAAAATATTAAAAAGTCACATCTTTCAGAAATTTTAATTTTAATTTTTTTTTTTTGGTACTTTTCAAGTCTTATTAGTTTAGAATGATCTAAAAAATCAAATAGTTCACCAAAATTTTTAAAAAAATATGACAAAACCCACCAAACCTTTCCCAATAAAATTGCAATTTGTTTTTAGCATTTATCAAACATTATTAATTTTTTAGTAACAATTTTATCTTTAACAAGTAAAAAAATTGAAATTTGTTTATCAAATCTATCCTCAACAATTACAATACATTTTACAATCATTCTTTGGACCTGTTGATGTAATTAGAGGTATACTCTCAAATCACTAAAATAATTCAGTTTAGGGATGACACTATCAAACACTAATTAAGGTGCATTGCATAGATTAAGAAAATATGTGAACAAAATAATAATGAAAAATTAAATAAGAAAGAAAATATTATAATGTGTGAGATGATGAGAGGTACAACAAGGTGTCCTCAAATTCACTTATTTTTCTACACATATTGATAGGCAAATGTCACTCTACCACAACTTGAAAGCACGAAATGTCGACGTTGGGTGTCCAAGCTTTTTTTAATTGTTCTTGATCCAAAAAAAATCCTTTTTAATTGTTCAAAAAAAATCAGAGAATCAAAATAATTGGTATAAATATGTAAGGAGTTTTCTTAAGTGTGCAAGTGCACATCATGTGCCACTTATATAAAAAGTGTAAGTGTAAGGTGTAAGTATAAGTATAAGGTATAAGTGTAAGGTGTAAGTGTAAGGTGTAAGGTGTAAGTGAGTTGCATATGGTGTGCAACCTCAAAAAAAGTGTAAGTGTAATGTTTAATTTTTCACAAAAGGTGTAAGTATAAGGTGTAAGTGTAAGGTATAAGGTGTAAGGTGTAAGTTGCACACCATAACCAAACCCAATATGTAAATGATAACGGCTCAATTTGGAAACTCTGTTAAAAGTTAAAAATTAACTTTTAATCTATTTTGGATCATATCACTTCTTCATTTAAAAAAAAAAAAAAAAAACAGTAACGCCCTCAAAATAATACAAATAACCCAACTCATAAGAGAAATAAATCTAACATAATTGGTATACTTTCATATATTAGAATTTGTGTTACAAAGGGAATTACATGGTTATACATTCATAAACATTCATTCTGAATCTACAGCATGTAATACAAGTTGATGACAACAAAATAAATACCCTACGGGCTTACATCTTTTCAAGATAATACTTGGTTAAAAACAAAAGAGAGTCCTAAGCTCTATACATTTAAAGCCCTTGGCTTGAAATAACATTTAAACACAAAAGCAAGCAAACAAAGCCTCCAACTCCTAAGTCCTCCCAAGCTACGTTCTTGAAGGAGGCGTGTCGTCTGTACCTGAAAATGATTTTCCAATTAGGGTGAGCCAAAGCCTAGTGAAAATAAATTAACACAATATGAGATTTAACTAAGATATAAATGTCAAATAGAAGTCCAATACTCAAGGCCAACTTACATTCTCCTCATTACCATTCAATTTTGATATCCACATCTTAATCCATTTCCATTCATTCATTTCAAATCAATTCATAAGTGTAGTTCATTATCATCTAACAATCCCAAATGAGACTACAACTCATTCATTCACAATTCAATAACAATAATTATTCAAATACTTTAATTTTCTTGTCATTTTATGGATTCTCTGCCGAGGGAATCGGCACCCATATATATATATATATAAGATTTGTGATCTTTCACCCTAAACACTCTGGCCAACTTAATTTAAATGAAGTCTATCCCCTATCTCTTTCCAAACAATGGAATCAATCTCCTATCTCCTCCCAAACAATGGAGTACATCCCCTATCTCCTTCCAACCAATAATACATATACAATGTATTTATACAATGACTATCCAAATCACATATTCAATGGTTTAATTAAATCGTCATATTCAAGGACATAATTCAAATGACCAGTTTCAATTTACCTAGTCCTCATACAGTTTTTACAACAATTATAGCTATTATCCACTGATAGCCCGAAACAGATATTTCTAAATAGATGTACGATTTATCAAACAGATAATTTGTTAAATTTTCCATAGGTGAGTGATTTATCAAATCCAACTACACCATTCATTCACACATCCTCCCAATATCATATTTCCCATATCAATTTCATTATTTATACAAAGTAATTATTTAACATAAATTAAGGCAATTTTTGCCCTTTTCCAAATATCAATCGCAAGTCCAAATTCATCACTTTAACCAATATAACCTCATATTCAATACCCCATATACATTCATGGAACCCAATATAAAAATCCCTCTTTTAAATTTTGGACCCAAACCCTAGCTTCTTCCAAATCCTCCCAAATTCCACCACTTATATAAAATGACAAATACCTAGGTTAAAAACCATAGCAATGTGTAGAATATCCCTACCTCAAGTGTAGAAGTTCAAAGGAGATGATGAAAAACTTCAAAAATGCACAAAACCAAGCTTGGTTCGGATGGAATGGAAGCCCACAAGATGCTCCACCTTTTCTCAAAGGAAGTAGGGTAGTGGTTCTTGGATCAAAGAGTATTTGTAGAGAGAGAGAGAGAGAGAGTTTTTAGAGAGAGAGAGAGAGTGCCGGATTAGAGTTTTTAGCAAAAAGAAGATAAAAAAGTGATATAAAACTCCTCTGCTGCGAATTGATATACGCGACCTTCGCTCGAGCGAAGGAGTTGTCGCTCGAGCGACCAGATACAACAAGTGGCCTCACTCGAATGCAAGAAGCGTCGCTCGAGCGCAGAATGCAAAGCTTCAGAAGTTTTACAAATGCACACGCTCACTCGAGTGTAAGAAGCCTCGCTCGAGCGAAGAACTTCACCTTTCAAAAATTATGCGTTTGGAAAGAAACCTGAGAACTTTCAAATCTCGCTCGAGCGCAAGAAACCTCGCTCAGAGCGAATAAGCAAATTTCACGAGGCTCGCTTGAGCGAATAAGCCAAAATCTGGGCAACAACAATCTAGACCAATTAACAACCAACCTGTTCTAAACACAGCCCAACAAGTTCCAAAACTCAAATTCGAAGAGTTAAAGGAGGAAAACAAGACATAGATACAATAGTTAAACCACGAAACCCGAGTTCGGAGTGTAACAAAGGTCGGGTCAAAACCGGAATTGTTATAAAAACTAAAAAGTTAACTTTTAACCAAATTCTCAAAATAATCTAACATTGATGGAATCTAGATCACGTTTCGTGATAAATAAAGTGTCAAATCTTTTTTAATTGTCCAAATAATCAAAATAATTGGTATGTATGTTAATATCACACAGGTGGAACAAGTAATTATCTATTCCTCTAGGAATTTTAAGGTGATAGCATACCTATATTAGACACAGTCATTATTCGATTCCCTCCTGGAATGTACCAATGGTTACATACTATTTTTCACCCTATGCCCACTATTTTTTTTTTTTTTTTTGGATAAATTACAAACACACTCCTTGAGGTTTACTTAAATTATAAATTACAAATTACTCCTTGTGGTTTTAAGAAATAAATTATGCCCCCTATGGTTTCTAATTTCATAATAAATAGGTCCTTTCATTAATAAATCATCAAGTTAATTAACAGTTTTTAATAATGTTAAAATTTTATTTTAATTAATAATTCAGATAATTTTATTATTGTGGCCTCTTTTGGGGACTTGGCTTTTAGCCACTTTTTTGAGTTTGTAGTAAAAACTAAAAGTTGGATTTTTTGTATTTAAAGACATTTGGAAAGTTGATTTTCAGCCAATGGTGAAATTACAATTCTATCCTTCATGGATCAAAATGTGCTGCATAGTGTAGCTTGACTTTTCGTGTTGCTTGACTTTTCGTGTTGCTTTGGAAGACGAATAAGCCCTACAGTATCGGACTCCCGCAATTCTGAATCTGATCTTATAAGTGCAATGTGGAATAGATAAACACTAAAGAGTCCAAATCCGATAAATCTTTTGGAAAATCAATTTTGAATCAAATTGCCAAAAATGGATTACTTTACCAGATACAGAGTTGTCACCTAAATATTTTGAAAAATTTAGGAAACCCATGACTCGTGCCAAAGGCCACATGGCCGTCATTACTAAGATTGTCTCGACTTGGGAACTTAGGTACGAGAAGAGAAGGTTATGAATTGAGCATCCCTGCTCGACCGATCAAAGATTGACCTCTACTAATCATGACATGAATCTTATTTACATTATATGCTCTTGTTCTGATTTATTAGGCTAACTTACTATGTGATACGCACACAAGTATAGACTAATTTGTAAAAATTCGAATATTTGATTTCATTTATGTTTTTGAAAAGAGTTTGTGAATGTACCACTTAAAAAGTGAGCTCATATGTACATGAATCAAACTATCATAATTCAAGCAACTAGCCTTCATTCACAGGCATTCAAATAGTTTATCACTTAAGCACTTAGCCTCATGATGAACATGCTTTGACATGGTAACAACCACACTCATGCGATATGCTAAAGCAAATAAAAGCTCACATAGTACTCCAAATCAAAAAAGATGACAGAGTTAGAATAATGCATGATCCTAACTATGCAATATAACTAATTCAACGCATGCGATATACAATTACTAGGCTCGACTATTAATATGGCATATGAATCAATTTGATAGCATGGTGTAAGCACATATTCAAAGAAGTATTAATTAACAATGTAAGTTAGAATGATGCGCCGAGCTCAATGCATGCAAGACAATGGATGCAAGGCATGAGAGATGCTAAACGAAACATGATGCCCTAAACTAACCATATAAACAGGTAAATAAAAGGGAGAAAGACGTGGGGTTGGAAGACATACACGTTATTACAAGTTTGCGCCCTCACGTAGGAGGGTCCGAATAAACTAACTAGCTAAGCCAATCACTATGAATTAACTAACTATTACAAAACGAATAAATTAACTATTCTAGCTAATTAACAATTACAACACAAAATAACTAGCAACTTTTAACTAATTAATTACAACACAAATTAACTAGTTAGCTAGCTATTACAAGTCCATAAGCAAACGAGCCTTGATAAGTAAGTGAAATGCTTATGCATGCACAGATTTCCACCCGAAAAGCCCAATATGCTGCTGTCGAAATGCTTCTGTTGCACAATAGAACATCTTTTCACCTCAAACACTGCTCTGCTCTGCTCTGCTCTGCTCTGCTCTGCTCCGCTCCAGAAAATCACTACTCAATTTGACAAAAGTAGCCAGTAGCTAGAATTGGTGGCCTGCTAGCCACAAATAGTAGTCTATCGTCCATAACTTGTGGCCCGCCGACCACAAAAGTTTGGTTCCTCCTACTACAACAGAAAGCATACAGAGCAAGAACAAGATATTCTCAAGGGTTGTTTGCACAACTTACCTCTCCTTATCATCAAACAGCTCAAAGGAGTGGTAAATTTGATTCACAAACCATCAATCAATGCAATTTCATTACATGATGGCCTATGAACCAAAGGGTGCAAGTTCAATAAATGCAAGTATGAAACGTTCGACAATGACTCTTAAACCGCCTCCATATCATGGATTGATCAAAGGAAGCGTTCGACAATGACTCTTAAACCGTTTTCATTACTAACAAGTATGAAACGATTCAAGACTCAAGGGTTCAATTAACATCTAATTGAACCCAAACCAAGTTATTATCTTGCATCATTTTTTAGTTCTCATTTTATTACTCCATTTTAATTACTAACCATTCCTTAGTAAATTAAGTCTTATTGTGAACTTTAAGTCCTCTAATGGAAAGAAACATCAAACCAAGAGTTGTTTTAGGCATGTGAGAAGTGTCATGCCGTTGGTAATGAACCCCCAAAGGGATTAAACCATTAAGCAGAAGACCTCAATCTCATGCTTTAAACAAGCAACTAGTTTGAACCAACTTTCAAAGTAAATAAAAAGCCAAGAAAGGAGGGAGGTTGCAGAGATGATTAGGAGTGAAAGCAAGTATGGAAAGCCATAAACAAATGCTATTAACTCAAATAGGTTAGTGGCTAAGGCCTAAACCATCAAACCAATGAGGGCTATTACATTACAAGTATGCAATACAAAGCTCAAATGCAATGAACAACCAAAAACAATCCTAAAATAGTGCTAAATCAATCCTAAAACATGCTAAAATTAAGACAAAAATAGCTAGAACAATAAGCTAAAACATGGAGTTATGTAAGCTGGTAAACAAAGTATAAGGAAGGGAGGCTATCCCCTCTATTTTTGGACCTCAAAACAAAATTTTAGCCACTGAAAAATCTCTGAAATTTAGTATTTAAAAGCTCAAAGAAAGTGGACAAAGAGATGGGAAACACAAGGATAAAGGCTTTGGAAGTTAGGTGAAAGAAATGGTGAACCACCCTCCACCCTATTGGCCTTAAACCACAAGTTTTAGCCCAAAATTTTAGAGTTTAAATAGCCTAGAAACAGCCCGAAAATAGTAGGCAAAATAGTAATTAAAGCAAAGCAATAAGCTAAGTCTTATACCTCTTGAAGAGGAGAACACTTTCCAAGTGTTAAACCAACACTTACATACCATCAAGAGCTCAAAGTAGGCTCAAAGGTACCTTAGTTCAAAAATCACAAGGTTTGGTTTAGAGTGTATAGGCAAAGGCTCAATAAATTTGCAAGAGAGAGAGAGAGAATTGTAGAGAGAGAAAATATTTTGCTCCAAAATTTTTCAACTTTAAAGATGGAAGGGGAGGTCTCCTATATATAGACAAACATCAAACTCCCTCAAAAATATCAACACATACATGTGTAAGCAAGTGCATACATCTATGATAACAACTGGCAAAAATATCTGCCAAAACACACTGGTGGCCGACAGGCCACTAATTCTGGCCGGCAGCCAAATGTGGTGGCCGGCAAGTCCCAAGGTTTTTCAGGCTTGAAAAACTAGGGTTTTGGTCCAAGAACAAGGAAAAATGTGTGTAGCGTTTGAAGGCTCAAAGCTATGACGTTCTGCTAAGGATTTCGAGCACTTGACAAGCATATACACATTCATCATTGGGTGTGCAAGCGGTGGCATCCAAGTCGTAAGTGCGGTAAAAAATGGGGTGTATACACATAGGTGAAGTTGTAAATAGTTTAAATTGAATAGGGGTAGTTTGGTCATTTTATTATGATTTGACATCATAAACAAATATTAATCAAAAAAGTCAAAAGTAACTTTTTACCAACATCCCAAATCACTTGTTTAAAGAAGTCAAAAGCTTAGTTAAAAGCCAAAAAGCCAGTTAGAAATTTTACCTTTTCAATTAATTCTGTTAAATAAAAAATTCTGACAATGAGATATTTGTAATTTTTCAAACCACAGGGGACAATTCGTATTTTAAATAAATCTCAGGAGGTGTATTTGTAATTTATCTTTCTTTTTTTTTTTTTTTTTTTCCATTGTGATTCTATCCCTTAACAAAATTATCATTAAGGTTAAAAATTCCAAAATTTTGTATTATGATTCTAAAATTAATAATGTTACTCATCGAAAATGTTCAAAATATATCTCAATAATTATGATTTACATCTTAATAACTATTATTTATGTTGATTATTGCTCAGAAAATATAATATTATAATAATTATTGTGAAAAATAAATTATAATTGATTCACTCGTTAATACAATATTTTCAAATTGAATATTTTTTTATTGGATTTGGAAATGAAAAGAAACAAGTATATATAATATAGTTGTCAAAAAAAAAAAATTCTAATTCCATGTTTAATTATTTATAATAAAATGTGTGTATAAATACTTTTGCTTTCCTTTTCAATTTTATTTCTTAATTTATAAATTTTAATATTCAAACACAGCCTCAAGTCAACCAACACATTCTTAAATGAAACCAAGTTTAAGGTTAGTTTAGGCACATGCTAAACAAGCTTCTGTTTAGGATTTTGTATTTTTTTCTAGTTAAAAAGGCTAAAAGCAAACGAGTCTGTTTTGATGACTTCTCTCTATCTATATATATAAATACATTTTTTTTTTATAAATAAATTTGGGAAAAGATGATTTTACACTTAATATTTTTAAAAACTCCCCCGTGCCCTAGGGATGTAAAAATGGTCCGCGGCCTGCGATGGACTCGGCCAGGTTAGGTCCGGGCCCAAGCCTAGTCTGGGACCCTAAGTCTGGGCTTAGGCTATCATTTTGAAACCCAGCCCGCCTGACTTAATGTCACGTGCCAAAAAAAATTCACAATCTAAATTCATCAACTTCCATTATTGAATGTAAACAGAAATAAAGTTTCAATATTAATATCATTATCAAATCTCCAATGTTTGTATTTATAACCATCAATAGATTTACAAAAGAAGATTTCACATGCGAATAAACATTCAACATCCCTTATGTATGAATCTGTAGCATGTGGCATAATAAGTCAAATGCAAATAAATGCTCTTAAGGGCTACAAGTTCCAAGACTTAAGCTCGGTTACACAAAAGTGGCTTTCGAACCCATATATATAAAGACCCTTGGCATATCAAAAATAATTACAACAAAGAAAAGAGCCTTATGCTCTTAAAACATATTCCATGCCTCTAACTAGGCAAGATTACCACATCATTTTCTGCACAAAATCTCATAGGGGTAAGCACAAAACCCAATAGGAAAAATCTTCACAAAGTATATACATTTCATACAATTTCATGGATGAATGCGCATGTCATGCCATGTTCAAAAACATAAATCTCTACCTTTTGAAAACTTTTGTGCACAATGCAATCTTGAGAATTTAACAATTCAATAATTTCAATATAGTTCAAAGGGGTGGTAGATACGACTCAAGCAAATCCCTAGGGCTAGTCTTTGTAAGTAAGCTTATCAAGCACTACCAAATCCTACTTTAGCGGCTTCTAACCGGAGGGCTTATGCACCCGCATGCGCCTGTTTCTGGTCTTATACCAAGGACACTCAAGCCAACTTAATTCTCAAACTACACCCCCTAATAGGATTTTCCACCGTATTTACCCCCAAAACAAATCAATATGATCTTGTTTCACAAAACAATTTCGTCTCTTAAAACAATACCTTTTTCTAATGCAATATTCAAAATCCATTTAAATTAATGACAAAAATAGTATGGCGATGCAAATGTCCAATGCAATAATAAAGTTCCATTTAAACATCTCGACAATACCAATTCAAAAGATGATGATAATTAAATCAAGTATCAATTTAATATATTTTTATATCAATGCCTTGAAATTTCTCAATTCATCCAAACAATTCTCCATTGTGATCAAATTCCACATCTCTTATCAATATAATATCATTGTATATTTTTTTTCAAGAGATAATATAACAATATCAACATTCATGTAATCTCTATATGTTAAACATCATTCAGCATTTGGCCTTTCCAAAATAACAACAACTATCACTCAAGCTTTCCAATTCTACAATTTCTCATGAAATCTCTTCATTTGATACAACTATAGAATTTCCTCCATCATTTATTCGCATAGTAAATTATCAAGTATCAATTTTAGAATACCACAACCTTTATTCCAAAATTCTCAAGTTCTAGGGTTTCACCAAAACAAGGTTTTTGTTCCATTTTTGAAAATATTTTTCTAGAACAACACCTACATCTTATAACATAATCATATTCTCAAAAGCTTTGGTAAAAGCACATGAAATCAACTTCTAACATCATCTGGGATTCAACAACCCAAAATCATAACTCAAAACATGTATAAACTTACAAAAATATATATATAACTCAAAGATTATCCCTACCTCAAGCTTTGGAGATGAAGAGAATGAAACCCTAGAAATCAAAGTCGACAAAAATACGATCCAATTGGTCATAAACGTAACCCTTAATGCCCTCTTCCATTTGGTGTAAGAACCCCCCCTTAAACTCTTAAAGATTTAAGCTAAATCTTAAAGAAAAGTTGGATTTTTGGTGTATTTTAGAGAAAAGTGAGAGAATAGATGGATATATATATATAGAGAGAGGGAGAACAAAAAAATCTGAGCCAAAAACACTTTTTGCATCAATTTTGAGAAAAGGAGTACGAAAATTGAGACAGACGCGCCGAAATCCACTCGAGGGGTTTAAATTCTGCACGAGCGAAAATTTCAGCCTCATGGGCAGATTGCTCTAGAGAGCTGCCCAGAAAATTCCACTAAAATCTGCTTGAGCAGTTTTCTACCCAGAAAACGCTAAAAATTTTTGAAAAACTTTATTAGGATTCGCTTGGGCAGTTTTAAATTCTGCACGAGTGGTTTTGCCTAGAAATTCAGAAAATGATTTTGCAAACTAAGAGGGTAATTTATATATAAATTAGGCCGAGCTAGGATTGTGGGCCATTCTATGGGCCGTATTAAAGAGGCTTAGAAGATGGGCCGTGGACAAGTGGTAGTCCGGTCCAAAGTAAGAGGTTCGCCGCCGGATTAAGTGAGTGGACTTAGTTCGGTTGCCCTGGCCAGGGATAGCTCGGTCATGCTGTTCGGAACTGAGGTATGTTGGGCCTGCTCTAGGACCTGAGTAAAGGTTAGCTTGGCTTAATTCTTCTATGTATAGCTCGGCCTTTGCATATGAGGCCGAGGTAGGAGAAGGGAAAGGAAGAGTCGAGGTAACCGTTAGATCGGTCACGCTAGTTAGTCCAACATGGCAATGTTATTTCGGTCCTGTGGTAGTTCGGCCATGGGAAAACCATCTCACTTGGTTTAAGCAGTGAGGGGGATATTGGAAGATAAGCATTATCCTCAAAGAGTATGAATCCTAGGAGGACTCTACATGGAGAAGTAAAAGTCCTACTAGGATTGTGCCACTCGAAACTTATAAAAGCTCACAAACATCACCTATGGAGAGGTAACACAACTTTGTTTTCTGAATACACAGAGCTTTTGTCTATTTGTCAAGCTTACTGACTTAGGCATCGGAGAGGTTTCCGGCACACACCCACCGGCTAGCTCACGTTTGTGTTTTTAGGTGATAAAACGACGACGTAAGGAGGAGTGCAGACTTGATCAACAGGATTATACGAGAAGGTTTATTTCTTTCCCGTACAATTACAGCTGTCTGTGGGAATTCAAACAAGAACAAAACCTCTTGATCGAGCTTTTCTTTTTTAAAATCAATGGCGCACAACGGAGATTTGCCACAATCCGTCATTGACGGACAAATACCAGAGGGAGGTGTGAGGCGCGAGGGTCTACCTCTTGTCCCTCCCATGGTGGATTTGGAGCCACAAAGGCAGAATCCCAGGAGGGATACAAGAGGAAAAAGGCGGACTAACAGCCCTCATCACTCCCATTCACATAGTCCAGACAGACAAAGGTGGAGGATTGATCCCTAGGCTTTGGAGGATCGCGTCAAGGAGCAGGATAAGTTGATACGTCGAATGGCGGTGGACATGGAAACTCTAAAGCGCTAGGTAAAGGGAAAGCAAGTGGCGACAGGAGAGGGGCGCACAAACAAGACGCCCTCTCGCCACTCGGAAAGTCGTAGTAGGAATACTACACCCTCTCAAGCAGAGAACAAGAGCCTCAGGACAAGCGACACGCAATCCAGATCTTCCAGAACTCGTCACTCCAGGTCTGAGAGGACGAGATCTGAGAGGTCGTACACCGAAGGAAGCACATATTAGCCCTCGCATACCCATCAGACAAGGTCTAGGCAGACAGAGTTGCCCAGATCGTCCGACCTACGATCCGTGCTAGAAGAGAAGGCACGATAGAAGGAGGACGCCAGGGCACGTGATCCGCATAGAGTTTCTGCCTTATAGCAGTTAGCTCTTCGGACGCACGGAAGTGTCGAGGTAGGAATGCCAATACCGCGCCCTGCCTACGAACCAACGGACAAGGCATTGGCGAGACTACAAACCTCACCGTTCATTCCGGCGATAAAGAACGTGCCTTTACCATCAGGCTTCCTACAGCCCAAATTCACTACATATGAGGGAAAGACGGACCCCTACTTACACTTGAGCCCCTTTCGCCAGGTCATGGCTGTATACCGATGGAACAAGGCCTTGATGTGCTTCCTCTTCCCCTCAAGCCTTGGCGACCTAGGCTTGACTTGGTTTGAGAAACTTCCAGAGGGCAGCATAGCCTCTTGGGCACAATTAGTGGAGGCGTTCGTAACAAGGTTCCGAACAAACACTAAAACCCCGGTGGAGATTGACCAGCTACTCTCCATCGACATGAGTGATAAGGAGACCCTAAGATCTTATAACAGTCGCTACTGGGAGACCTTCAACCAGATTGGGAATTGTCCCACCAATCTCGCCATTGCACAGTACAAAAGAGGCCTTCCAGTCGGGAATAGACTAAGGTTCTCTATCACCATGACACCGCCCCTCACCATGGAAGCCCTGATGGAAAGAGTGCATCAGCACATCAGGGTGGAAGAGGATGGCATACGTGCCAAAGCAAAATCTGGCGCGACCGCAGCACCAGAAAAGAAGGCCTCAGCAAAGGTCAACGCGGTAGACCGTCCGAACATAAATGGATGTGGCAGAAGAGACAACGGAGAAGACCAGGACAAAAGATGGTTAAGAGTCCGCACTGCCATAACCACGGTATTCAAGAAACCGATCTACCGAATACTTAGTGAGATTCGAGACGAGCCTTTTGTCAAGTGGCCAGCCAAGCTAGGCGAGGCTCAGAAGGATTACGATGACAGGACACGCTGTACCTTCCATAAAGAAAAAGGGCACCGCACTGAGAATTGCACGCCATTGAGACAGCACTTGGAGGAGTTGGTGGCAGCAGGCCACCTGGATAAATACATCGAAGGAGGGGCACGACCAGCCCCCCAGGACCATAATAACCCCAATGGTATGCCAATTGACGCCCCACCTCAAGGCGTAATCAACGTAATACATGGAGTCTTCGAACCTGAGCGTGTATGCGAGCTTAGAGGATCAATTAAAAAGGCTGAGCACTTGAGAGAAGTGCTAAGTGCCCAACCTGCCATCAAGAAGGGGAAGACAGAGGCCACAAATGTCATGACTTTTTCGGATAAAGACTTGGCAAGGATATATTGCTCTCACAATGACGCCCCGGTCGTCACTCTCCGAGTCAAGGATTTTGACGTCAAGCGGATTCTGATTGACCAGGGTAGTTCATGTGAAATCATGTACTACGAAACCTTTAAACAATTGAAGTTACAAGATAAAGACTTGGCACCTGCCGTATCTCCCCTGATCAGATTCAACTCCATGCCAGAATGGCCTGTCGGCAAAATAATCCTCCCAGTCAGAGCAGGGAGTGTGACAAAACAAGTGGAGTTCTGGGTGTTGAAGGTCCCCTCCACTTACAACATCATTTTGGGCAGAACATGGCTGCATGCCATGCGATCGGTAGCGTTATCCTACCACCAAGTAATGTGGTTTCCCAACGACACCGGAGTAATAAAAGAAGTCTACGGAGATCAAATCATGTCGAAGCAGTGCTTTGTTACGGTGAATGGCAGCCGCGCTACCAAAAGATACGTTCATTCGGTGGAAAAACTTGAGAGTAATGAACTATTCGCAGATATTGGCAAAGCAGCTAATTAGAAAGCGGTGGAAGACTTGGTAGAGGTAAGAATAGACGAAAAGAACCCAGATAAGTTCTTTTTGCTCGGTTCGTCATTGTCCAGCACAGAGAGGTTAGAGGTATTGGAATTTTTAACCTCTAACATCGAAGTGTTTGCTTGGACACCATACGACATGCCAGTCATTGATCCTAACTTCATCTGTCACCAACTCAATGTCCATCCATCCGCCAGACCAATCATTCAACGCACACGCAGATCGGCACTCCACCATGCAGAGATAGTGGCGGAAGAAGTAGAAAACCTGCTGGAGGCAGGAGCAATTAGAGAAGTGCACTACCCAAGATGGATCTCCAACACAGTCGTAGTGCCAAAGAAGAATGGTAAGTGGCGTGTCTGCGTCAACTATAAAATAGTCAACAAAGCGTGCCCAAAAGACAGTTTTCCTCTACCACGGATAGATCAACTGGTAGACCTAACGGCAGGGCACAATCGACTTAGCTTTCGGGATGCATACAGAGGCTACCATCAAATCGCCATGCATGAACCAGATCAGGAAGTGACATCCTTCACAACTCCAAGAGGACTATACTGTTACAAGGTCATGCCCTTTGGCCTAAAGAACGCAGGGGCGACATTCCAGAGAATGGTCACCAAGATGTTTGAGCCGTTGTTAGGCAAAACAATGGAGGCTTACATCGACGACATGGTGGTCAAGAGAAAGAATGAGAATGACCATCTCAAAGACCTAGGTGAGATGTTTGAGATCTTGAAGAAGCATAAGTTACACCTCAACGCGTCAAAGTGTGCATTCGGAGTAGGATTTGGGAAATTCCTGGGCTTCCTGATGACCAACCGGGGTATTGAGGCAGACCCTTCTTAGATCAAGGCAATTCAGGAGTTGCAGAGACCGAACTCAGTAAAAGAAGTGCAGCATCTCACCGGCATGGCCGCTGCGCTCAATCGGTTCATAAGCCGGTCGTCAAACAGACTACGACCATTCTTCCATGCTCTGAAAGCCAAGTTCGAGTGGGACAATGAATGCGACCAAGCTCTAGAAAGCTTGAAGGAATACGTGTCTTCTCCACCACTACTCGTAACTCCAATTCCTGGAGAAGAACTCTTCTTGTACCTAGCAGTCTCATAGCACGCAATCAGCGCAGTGTTGGTCCGTGCAGAAGGAATCCAATATCTGCCCATCTATTATGTCAGCAAGACATTACTAGGCTCCGAAACAAGGTACTTGCCACTGGAGAAACTGGCATTGGCCTTGATGATGGCCTCAAGAAAGTTGTCGCACTACTTTCACGCCCACACTATAGTTGTCCTCACAACTTTCCCATTAAAAGCTCTGTTTGAGAGGGCTAACTTCTCTGGGCGAATCTTAAAGTGGGCAGTTGAGTTGGGGCAATACGACATCAAGTTCCAACCCAGAACCGCAATAAAGGCACAAGCATTGGTAGACATCGTTGCAGAATTCACCCCAGGAAGTCATCATATCTGCCCAGTCGACCTAACTGAAGCAATCGAACTAGGATGGAAGTTAACGTCGGAATAACGCAACCCCTAGTACTGGCAACTCAGTCAGGCCTCAAGGCAGACCAGAGTAAGGCAAGGAAGAAAAAAGCAAACCATTCTACACCAAGTCAAGACTCACCTACAAAACAAGACTTGGTACAACCAGATGGCGAGGGACAGATAGCAAGCATAGACCTTGAAGAAGACACCAGCAACAAGGAAGATCCCAAGGCATCATCTGATCCCACTACTTGCTGGAAGTTGTTCGTGGGAGAGATGTGGAAGCTCTTCGTAGATGGAGTATCCAACGGGCATGGAGCAGGGCTTGGCATAGTCCTTATCTCTCCAGATGGCCTAGTAGTGGAGCAGGCGATCAACCTTGGCTTCCCCGCATGAACAAATTGGCAGAGAGGAAAATAGCAGAGTAGACAAACTAGCAGGTTTCGTCACAATGGCAGACACCTCCATCCCTCATCCATTGCTGATCGACTACCTACCTAGACCAAGCATAAAAGGCCCTGAAGCAGAAGAGATATGTTGTGCAGAGTTAGGCCCTTCTTGGATGGACCCCATCATACTGTTCCTAAAAGACGGCACCCTACCGGAAGAGAAGAAAAAAGCCAACAATATAAGAGCAAAGTCGCAGCGATTTTGGCTCTCCCCATCTTTGGCATTATACAAAAAGTCGTTCTCAGGACCTTACCTAAAGTGTGTTCACCCCAACAAAGTGGAAGCATTTCTGTTCGAAATACATGAGGGTGTATGTGACAGCCATCAAGGAGGAAGATCATTGGCATACCGAGCAATTTCACAAGGATACTGGTGGCCATATATGCAAGCGGATTCAGAGAAGTACGTCAAAAAGTGCGAAAAATGACAGAAGTTCGCACATCAAATGCACCAACTTGCTAGAGAACTTCTACCTCTAACTAGCCCATGGCCCTTCGCAATGTGGGGATTAAACATAGTAGGGCCACTTCCAACAGCCCCCGGCAACAGGAAGTTCTTCCTTGCAGCAACCGACTACTTCACCAAATGGGTAGAAGCAGAAGCCTTAGCATCAATCAAGGAGAAAGATGTGAAGAAGTTTGTCTGGCAGAATATCATCACTCGATTCGGCATACCAAAGGCATTGATATCAGACAACGGCACTCAGTTTGACGGCAGAATTTTCAGGGGCTTTTGTGAAGAGTACAAGATAGAATTCTACAATTCTACACCGGCATATCCCCAAGCAAATGGTTAGGCAGAGGCATCAAATAAGGTAGTTTTGGATGGATTGAAGAAAAGGTTAGAAAGATCGAAGGGCAAGTGGGCAGAAGAGCTCCCTCATGTTTTATGGGCTTACCGCACCACACCTCACTGATCAACAGGAGAAACACCATTCTCCTTAGCTTATGGCATGGAAGCAGTCATCCCATTAGAAGTTGGTCTGCCCACAATTCGAAGCGAAAACTTTGACCCAGACTTAAATGGCGAAGCCATAGCATTGGAGCTTAACCTTGCGGAAGAAAGAAGAGACAGAGCATTGGTTCACATCGCCTCCTACCAACAAGAATTGTCTAGAAAATATAACAAAACAGTGCATCCAAGGCAATTCAAGATCGGAGATTGGGTACTGCACAAAGTAATGGGAAATACCTTGGTACCAGGAGATGGCAAGCTAGGGCCTAATTGGGAAGGACCTTACAAAGTGGTCGGATTAGCAGGCAAAGGGGTATACCACTTAGAATATGAGGACGACAAAGCAATTCCCAGGCCATGGAACACTGCCAATCTCAAGTTATTTTATTTTTAGGTTTTTTTTTTTTTTTTCCTTAAGTATATGTAATTTTTTACTTTCTTAATAAAACAAATCGATTCTTTCTAGCATAATTTTTTTCAGTAGAAGGTAACTTTAGTACGATAGGAGCATTGTAAACATAGTTGGCCGGAATAACCAACTATAAACCCTTCCTAAGCCCAGGATAAGGATCCAGGCTGCAGGACATTTGGTCGGAATAACCAAACATTTTATTCTTAGTTGGCTGGAAAAACCAACTAAGAGGTTGGTTGGATTAAACCAACACCCCTCCTAAGCCCAGGATAAGGATCCAGGCTGCAGGACGTTTGGTCAGCATAACCAAACACTGTATTATAAGTTTGGCCGCAAAAACCAACTTTTGTTACTCTTCAGCCGAAGTAAGTTTATGACTGAAGAGTGGTTGGCTGGATTAAACTAACTCTTTGTACTCTTCAGCCAAAGTAAGTTTATGGCTGAAGAGTGGTTGGCTGGATTAAACCAACCCCTTGTACTCTTCAGCCAAATTAAGTTTATGGCTGAAGAGTGGTTGGCTGAATTAAACCAACTCTTGTTACTCTTCAGCCGAAGTAAGTTTATGGCTGAAGAGTGGTTGGCTGGATTAAACCAACTCTTGTTACTCTTCAGCCAAAGTAGGTTTATGACTGAAGAGTGGTTGGCTGGATAAAATCAACTCTTGTAACTCTTCAGCCGAAGTTTATAGCTGAAGAGTGGTTGACCAGATTAAAACCAACTCTTTGTACTCTTTAGCCGAAATAAGGTATATCGACTAAAGAGTGGTTGGCTAGATAAGCTTAGATTGACCAACTAAAATACCGAAATAAAACATGCAGCAAGGGAAGTAATCATTCAAAGAAAGTACAAACAGGGCAGCAAACCGAAATAAGAGTTGAGCGCAAAAAGAAAAATTTTCATTGAAATTAAACAAAAGTACAAATGAGGGGCTGCAGCCCGGTTACAAGTTCAAAGACAAAAGAACAACAAAAAAACAATCAGTTGAAAAGGTCATCAATTTCGGCATCGAACTCAGCATCGGCATCACCATGAAGACCGGTCTCAGGCGGGAGCTCGGTCTCGGTCGCAGGAGTGGTTTTGGTCGGAAGCACGGTTTCACCTGGTTGTTCATTGGTCAGGTCTTCCACCGTTGGCTCCACCCGAACTGACTGGTCCGCATTGACGACCGGAGTGTCCTCAGAATCAGAATCTTCATCAGAGCCTAAACCTTCAAGAAATTGCTGCTGAAGGGCAGCAGCATACTCCGCCAGGGAGCTCGGTATGCAGTAGGTCGGAGAGTCGTAGACCTCTGATTCAGGACCGCAACCTAGCTTCTCGACAGTTGCCCTCCAGCCGCACTTAAAGAAGAGGTTGTTTGCGGCTTCACATTGCTGAGTGTAAGCGACCTCCGCCTTCTTGAAGCCTTGTTTTTCGGCTCCTTTGACGCTCGCCTTCAGCTGTGTTATTTCGGTATTTTTCTTCTTTTCCATCTTCGCCAGCTCACGCAAGTATTTATCCTTCAGCTCAATGGCAGCTTTCTGCTTCTCTGCTTCGGCCGAACTAACCAGTTCGGTCAATCGGCCGTTCTCAGATCGTAGCTCGGCTATTTGTTTTTTAGCCTCCTTTAGCTCGGCTGATTTAGCCTCGGCCTCTACCATTGCCTCCCTTGTATTTCTCCTTAGCTCCATCACTCTCCTGTGGGTAATGTTGTTTTTCTGAATGGCCTGCAAAAGAATAGTAACTTTTTCTTCAGCCGGATTGAAAGGTGGAAAAATTACAAAGGAAGAAAAGAGAGTCATTTACCAGGATCATTGACTTTGTGGATGACTGGATGGACTTTAGCTCGGTGTTTAGTTGCTTGTAGTGGTGCTCCATGTCTTTTGGAAGACACACACTCTTGGCTAAATTGAAAGCCATCAAGTGGTCTTTCTCAGTAACAACCGAGTCAGAGTCCAGTATAGCCCGGTTCTGGAAGGTCAGTTCGGGAACCCATTTAGAGGAGGCAGCTTGGTCAGAGTGCTTCGGTTGAGGGCTTTGTTGAGGGCTTGGTAGAGGACTTGGTGGCAAAATGATCTCGTCCTCATCAACAAGGCATCGCTCGGTTCTGCTAGTCCGGGCACGCTTGTTTGGACGAGATGAGGATGGCTGCTGAGATGGGAGAGCTACCACGGTCTCGGTTATCTGACCAGTTTGTGGTACCTCGGCTGGGTTTGTTGCGGTCAGTAGGGCCTTCAGTCTGCTCCTTTTGGCCATCTCTTGTTCGGCTGTCAGAGGTACGAGGTTGATTTGGGGCAAGGCTGGGTCCAGTTCCGCGGCGTCTTCAAGAAGAAAATCGGTCACTCTGGCTTTTCGACGACCGCTGTACCAGTATGTCGGTTCGAAGTTTAGAAGTTTGGCCCAACTTCTCTCTGAAAAGCGTAGTGCGGCACGGAGAGTGGCAAGGTTGGGGTGACTGTATAATGAATAAATATGGGCTGAATCTGCATGAAGAAGACAACTGTTAGCCCGGTTTAAAACCAGAAACCGAAGTAAAAAAGAGAAGACTGCATGGAAACTGAAGTAATTATACCAGGTATCCTTTTATTCCAGTTTATATGTCGGCCAGGAATCTGGGCTTGATGATCTTCAAAATCCCCAAAGACCCAGAAAAAATCGTCGTCGTTCAAGTCTTTATCCGGTGTATCCTTAATTATTTTTTCACGTCGACGGCGTATTCTCAAATAATATACCCACCCATTTTCTTTTGATCCTAAGGAATATTGGTGGAATAGTTCGGCTAGACTGAGGTTTAGACCGGCTTGGCGGTTTAGTTCGGCTATACCCATTATTATGTGGTACGAGTTGGTGGAAAGCTGGGTTGGGCATAGTTTGGTTTGTCTAAGGAATTCACAAATTAAGGGTTGGACTGTAAATCTTAGTCCAGTTTCTATTATGGACAAAAGGGTAAATGGTACAAAACCGAGGTTTTCCCAAGGTGTGGTATCTTTTTCGGCTAGAGTAAGGTGGACGTCGTCGGGGTATATTGTAATCCTTACAGAATTCGGCTAGGCCTCCAGGGGTTTCTACCAAAAACCTATATTTGCCCATTTGTTCTATAAATTAAGAATAAATTAGTTCGGTTGAAACACTGTGCTCAGTAGTTCGGTTAAGCGCGCAGAGGTGCCTGGGCAACCTAAGTCTGCAAAGTGGAAAACAAAGGTGTTAAGCACAGATCGTCAGACCGTGCTACAAAGTTAAAGCAACATAAAAGGAGTCCTACTTCGGTTAAGTGGGATGCCATAGGTTCTGTCTTGATTTCAACAAGATGTTTTGGTTAGTTCGGTTTGAACTATGGGTTTTGTTACTTCGGTTAAGCCTCTAGGGGTAGCTTTCTGAGTTTGGTTTAGAAACTAAGAAAGCTGGCTTAGCCCCAAGGCTTAGCTCGGTTGAAGGCCGAGGTTCCTAGTTTGCTAAGTTCAAACTTCGTTCGGTGAGCTTATCTCGGCTAAAGTGAATCAGGAGTTGGTGACTTACTGAAACTACTGTTATATCTCCAAGTTCTAGTTCGGTTATTGTCTGAATTAATCTACATATATAGCACAAACAGTATCCTAGTTCGGTTGGGACAAGTTTTTGGATTGAAACTACATTCTACAGGTTGTTTCATGATATTCATAGTGTTCTTATGAAGATTTTTCCCAGAAAGGGCAAAAGGAGTGTTTTGCAAAAAAAAACGAAAAACAGCATGCTATGGACTAGAGCAAATGCAAACACAAAAGAGATCTAAGTAACTTACCAGGACAAGAGCAGGACAACTGGAGGTAGAGGCAACTGCAGTGATGAAGAACACGAAGCAAGCTTCACAGTTCCAAGAATCGAAGAACAATGGAGTTAGAGGGAGAGGATGAACAGAGTATAGTAAGATTCAAAATGAGAGGACTGTTCTGTGTAAAAGGTAAAAATGGCGGGACTGTTCAAATCTTACGAAGTACGAGGGCGGCGTGACAGCTGCAAAGAACCAAACAGAGGCTGCCACGTGTCCTTGGAAGGAGAAGCGTTCCAGTTGCTGTGACTGAAGAGACGTTTTGACCGGACATGTATAGCTCGGCTGAAAGTATATAGCTCGGCCGGAAAGGCTAAAGGGATGTAGCTCGGCTGGCATAGCTAAAAGATTGTAGCTCGGCTGGAAAGGCTTGCGAACTCTAGCTCGGCTGATGGATAGGTAATCCCTATCATGCTATGCAGATGGAATTAAGGGGCAATTGAGAGGGTAATTTATATATAAATTAGGCCGAGCTAGGATTGTGGGCCATTCTATGGGCCGTATTAAAGACGCTTAGAAGATGGGCCGCGGACAAGTGGTAGTCCGGTCCAAAGTAAGAGGTTCGCCGCCGGATTAAGTGAGTGGACTTAGTTCGGTCGCCCTGGCCAGGGATAGCTCGGTCATGCTGTTCGGAACTGAGGTATGTTGGGCCTGCTCTAGGACTTGAGTAAAGGTTAGCTCAGCTTAATTCTTCTATGTATAGCTCGGCCTTTGCATGTGAGGCCGAGGTAGGAGAAGGGAAAGGAAGAGTCGAGGTAACCATTAGATCGGTCATGCTAGTTAGTCCAACATGGCAATGTTATTTCGGTCCTGTGGTAGTTCGGCCATGGGAAAATCGTCTCACTTGGTTTAAGCAGTGAGGGGGGTGTTGGAAGATAAGCATTATCCTCCAAGAGTATGAATCCTAGGAGGACTTTATATGGAGAAGTAAAAGTCCTACTAGGATTGTGCCACTCGAAACTTATAAAAGCTCACAAACATCACTTATGGAGAGGTAACACAACTTTGTTTTCTGAATACACAGAGCTTTTGTCTATTTGTCAAGCTTACTGACTTAGGCATCAGAGAGGTTTCCGGCACACACCCGCCGGCTAGCTCACGTTTGTGTTTTCAGGTGATAAAACGATGACGTAAGGAAGAGCGCAGACTTGATCAACAGGATTATACGAGAAGGTTTATTTCTTTCCCGTACACAAACCATGGCAAGTGCCAATGCCCAAAACTTAAAGTTTACAACCCGAAAATGTTAAGAGGGGTTAAGTAAGAGTATAAAGAAATTTCAACGACTCAAAACGATGAACAAAACACCGAAAGAAATACATACTATTCAACTGCACAATACTATTCAAACCCCAAAACTTGGGACATCATACTCAACCCATGGCAAGGCCCATCCAGGGCCCAATGTTATTTTTGGTGGAAAAAATAGAATTTTTTTTTAAAAAAAATGTTCAAACCCGCCCAAGCTCAGGCCTAAGCCCGAGGCCCGCCCAAAACCCGATTACCTCTTGGGCCTCAACCTAATTTTCTGACCCGTGGGCCAGCCCGGCATGGTTTGAATTTTAGTGAGAGCTTGCGTGACCCGACATGGGCCGGGTTGGACCAAATTTATACTCTTACCATGCCCTATAAGGACTCTCTAATCTATAAGAATAATATGGTAAAAAAAAATTAAAAAAACAAAGGAACTACTAAAAAAGTAAGGAAAAATATAAAAAAAGTGAAGGGTAGAAAAAATAATTAAAAAAATGATGATAGTACATGTCTTTATTGCATAAATTTATGCATGAACGACTTGTACTTCTACTATTTTGAAATTATTTTGTCTACACTTAACTTTTTTGAAATTTTCCCAAAAAGTAATGGTCAAACCTCACCTAAATTAACTAGGGCATTTGGCCTAATGGTTATGTAGAACTAGTCTTAGGTTTAACTCTTATAGAGAGGAGTTTAATATTTTTTTGTGGTGTTTGATTTATTTTTTCACAATTGATTGTTTGACTTTCTAATTATTGTGGGCTAATAATTTGTTTGATGAAATAAATATTTCTCATAATATAATTACTCTCTTATCTATTGATACACAATAAAAAAAAGAAAAAAAAAGAAAAAGAAAACCCACCAAAATTTTTGGGTTAATAGCCACCTAAAAGTACACATGTTGAACTCATGAAGCACAAATAAATTTTACAGGAGGATCGATTCAGTTTAGCAAAATTTTAAAAAGTCACATCTTTCGGAAATTTTATTTATTTATTTATTTATTTTTGTACTTTTTTTTTTTTTTTTAGGTACATCGGAAATATTTATTTTTGTACTTTTCAAGTCTTATTAGTTTCGAATGATCTGAAAAATCAAATAGTTCACCAAAAAATTTTTAAAAAAAATTACAAAACCCACCTAACCTTTTCCAATAAAAGTGCAATTTGTTTTTAGCATTTGTCAAACATTATTAATTTTGAAAAATGTTTGGTGACTCGAATTTTTGTAACTCGAATGGTTCGAATGTGTTAAAATGATGTCGTTTTGGGTGTTTCGAGTTATTCGGGTCATATTTTTTCGGACCACCTAACATTGTTGATTAATTTTTTAGTAACAATTTTATCTTTAACAAGTAAAAAAATTAAAATTTGTTTACCAAATCTATCCTCAACAATTACAATACATTTTATAATCATTCTTTGGACCTGTTGATGTAATTAGAGGTATACTATCAAATCACTAAAATAATTCTGTTTAGGGATGACACTATCAAACACTAATTAAAGTGCATTGCATAGATTAAGAAAATATGTGAACAAATAATAATGAAAAATTAAATAAGAAAGAAAATATTATAATGTGTGAGATGATGAGACGTACAACAAGGTGCCCTCAAATTCACTTGTTTTTGTACACATGTTGATAGGCAAATGTCACTCTAACACAACTTGACAGCACGAAATGTCAACGTTACATGATCGGTGCTAGCACATAAGTTGTCCAATCTTTTTTAATTGTTCAAAAAAATCGGAGAATCAAAATAATTGGTATGTATATGCAAATGATAACGGCTCAATTTGAAAACTTACTTAAAAGTCAAAATTCAATTTTTAATATATTTTGGGTTATATCATATTTTAAAAAAAAAAAAAATCAAAAAACTAACTTTTAACTAAATTCTCGAAACAACTAACATTGATGGAATCTAAATCACGATTCATGGTAGATAAAGTGTCCAATCTTTTTTATAGTCCAAATAATCAAAATAATTGGCATGTATGTTAATATCACATGGGTGGGACAAGTAATTATCTAGTCTTCTAGGAATTTTAAGGTGGTAGCATGTCCATCCAGTAGCAAACAATGTGTATTTACATAGCCCCAAAAAAAAAAAATAATATGACAAAATAATAAAATATAATTGATTGGGAAGAGATTAAAAAAGTCAATTTTTTTTTTGGCTTTTTAAGCCTTTTTAGCCAAAAAAATCATCTTTTTTAGCCAAAGAATTTAGTTTTTTTGGTCAAAAAAGCTATCAAAAAAGTTAAAAAGTCAACTTTTTACTAACTTTTCAAAACATCACACATTCACATAGTATTCCCAGAACGCTTGATAATTTTTGAAAATGTAGATTTTGATTCGTAGTAGATAAGGGGTCAAAACATTTTTAATTTTCCGAAAATCAGATAATCAAAATAACAAAATAATTTATATGTATATGTGAATGATAACATGGGTGGAACACAGATTCCGATTCCTCATAGATAAGGGGTCAAAACTTTTTTAATGGTCCAAAAAATCATAGAATCCAAAAAAACAAAATAATGTGTGTGTGTGTGAATGATAAGATAGGTGCAACAGATTTCAATCCATTGTAGATAAGGTGTCAAATCTTTTTTAATTGTCCAAAAAATCAAAGAATAAAAATAACAAAATAACTGGCATACGTGAATGGTAACATGGGTGGAACCAACAACATAAGGTGTCAAAGCTTTTTTAATTATTCAAAAATCAGAGAATCAAAATAATATGTATATGTGAATGATAGCATTGGTGGAACCTAGCTTTCGACTTAGGGGTCAAAATAATATTTAATTGATGAAACAAAATAAATGATATTTAATTTTTATTTTTTTAGCATTTAAAATGGTAAAATAATAGGCAAAAACCCGTGTAAATTTACAAATGCGAAAGAGAAATGTGAGAGAGACAACTTTCTTTGTGTGACAAATTTAATGTAAAAAATTGGTTAAAAATTAAGATAAATTTAATATACAAAATTGTATAATCAATGCAAGTAAATTTTATTATAATTTTTTGTTTTTTTTTTTTCCATGTCGCACAAAATGACATTACTCTGATAAGTAAAGCATCACATCTTTCATCTTTTAATTTTAAAAATAATATTTAATTGATGAAACAAAACATATGACATTTAAAATGTTTTAGTTTTGTAGCATTTAAAACGACTAATGAAATAGAAAATGTGAGACAGTTAGATGATCACATTATTTTATCATATTTTATAGATATTATGTGACGTGTAATTACTACATTAGTAATACAAAAAAGTGGTGAGGCATACTAAATTAATAAAATAATGATATAGTCCATGAAGTAGCATACAATTAATGATAAAATAATGTAATTATCGTAACATTATTGATTAATAAAAATTAAACTAGAAAATGTTCATAATTTTGCATTTAGGGTTGTTTGGCTAGAACTTTTTGACTAAAAAAACACAAAAGAAAAAATAGGTTAAATAAGTTAATAAGGCAAAATGTCATATTTAAATTATAATCATTTCACTTTTTCTTTTAAAAAAGTTATAAAAACTAAAAAGTCAAATTAAACAAACTAAAAAAGAAAAAAAAAAAAAAAAAAACAAACTAAAAAAGTCAATTGCCAAACAGCAACTAAAAAATTAGAGGCTACCATAAGAATATCTTTCTCTATATATATAATATAATATTTATTTATTTATTTATTAATTTTTAAAAAAAAGGTGACATGGTCCCCATTTGTCCTTGAATATGATAGTAATGTATGGTTATATATAGAGTACCAAAAATTATTCGGTACTTCATAAATAACACATGGCTGTATCACTAATCAATTACCAACTGGTAACTCTTAGTATTTTTCCCCTATTCACTAACATAAATCAGTAAATTCTACTATTTTGACCAATCGCATTCAAATTAAAGTATCATGTAAGTGTGCAAAATAATATACCAAAAACTAAGTTAATGAAATGAATTCGACTTGCTAAAGGATTGAATTTTTGACAACTCATTTGCAATGCCATATATAATGGAGAAGTGATTCAGCAACTTTAATAATAGAGCTCTAATCAGAGCTTTACTGATGTTGCAACCAAAAAATGAAAACAAGTCAAAACATTACATCAGACAGTGAGGCTCACAGTTTAGAGCTCCCCTAGAGCTCACAATTTAGAGTGCTCAATCATTTTGCTATATAATATTATCATAGTTATCAATATCTACTTAACTATGATTTACAATCATGATAAGCTTCACTATTACAAAAACAAATAAAGATCACACTTTTTTTGTGTGATCTATATTATTTATAATCACGCTTTTTAAGTTTTGTCAAAGTATGATCTTTGAGAATATGATTAAAAAGGATCATTTTTAATTACAAGTTTTAAGTGTGATTAATAACATTTAGATCACATCTTCTAAGTGTGATTAAAAACTAATAAAATCTATGATAATAAACATTTAGATTATATCTTTTAAGTGTAATTAATAACATTTAGATCACATCTTTTAAGTGTGATTAATTACCAATAAAATCTGTGATAATAAACATTTAGATCACAGATTTTAAGTGTGATTAATACTTAATAAAATTTGTGATTAATAATGAGATAAGATCATATGTTATATGCATTTCTCATCATAGTTAATGAGTGTGATAAAAAAAGGAATTTGACATATTTGAAAAATAATCAATATTATTTTTGTACGCGCATTTCAAGAATGTAATACACACTATATATTATACTTTGAATCACAACCACATATTGAATGAATAACATCAGATATTTTATAAATGAAAGTTAATATGTTCAAAGTATATACAAAGGAATTAAATAAAAAGTTTTAAACTATGCTTACATATATTAAAAAATGAAAAAAACTTGAAAAACTAAATTCTTGAATTCTTTGACCATATTTTGCATCTCTTTACGAAATTTCTGACTTGAAAAATAAAACACAAATTAATTCAGAAACTGCTAGAAGCATATGAATAAACCAACTATTTGTAAAGATTGTTCTAGTCTTACAAAAGATAAAGTTTGACTGATCACACCCCTTCAAATGTGTTAACATTAAATACCTTTAGCATGAAAGAAAGCATGTAAAAACAAAATGTCACTTTACCCACAGAAATTGCAAGTTTAATAGAAATTTTACTATACCCAACTAACTTAGTTTAAGAGGCTCTATCTATCTCAAATATTTAATATTCTACAAAAGAAATGCAATTGAATGTTAATTGTGCAAATACCCACCTAGAGTGCATTTTAGATGTCTGCGACCATTCTTCATCATCTTCTCCATTTGAGCTCCTAGAAACTTCTGAACGCTTGGGAGGTTGGCCAGAGTTACCTTAGAAAGAAGAAAAACAACTCAACTCTTGGGCATACACATATTGGTAATTGCACATTTGTAAAAAATGTTCTAGATACCATCATGTACAAAGTCACATAGAGATATAATCCCAAAGTATAAATTGGGAGGGTTCAAAATTCCAATATTGACAATCTTATATATCATAGAGAGTACTACCTAACAGTTTATTCATGATAAACAGAGTCTTCAAGAAAAATTTAAAAGATATACTTTGACAACTTTTTTGCTCAAAGCAGAAAGAGAGGACACAAACATCATTATATTACTTGATACAAAGAATTTTAAAGAAAGTAACACTCAGGTTTCAGAATGGCCCACAAAAAATTACATGCCATACCATTTGTGGCTTGAGTAATGGATGGATTCTTCTCAAGTAATGCCTGTCAAAATAAGCATAACATGTAAACAAAGGCACGAAGATTGACAAGTACATCAAATTTTAATAACGTTTCGAAAGCATCAACTACTCATCTCATTTGTGAACTGATTCGAAGGACCTTCTTGAAGTTCCACCTGGAAAATAAGTATGATATATGTGCAGTTTTTAGGAGTTGGGATATATGAGACATACATAATACATAGCATGTATGCCAAACTTTAACTAGCATTCATCACTTTATACAGCACATGCTAAGGTGGTATAGTTGCAACATTTGAAATATTATTTAAAACGTAGAAAGATGGCTCAATGTCAAAGAAATTAAATGCCGTTAATAGAAAAATTTAAATTAGGATGAAGTTGAATTCCTAGAGCAGTGCAAGTTTTTCTTCTATAGTTGGAAAAGTTCAAAGTTGTGCTTTGCTTATGGTTTATTTACACTAACAAACATATAGGGTCAATAAACTAATCTAAATATAAAACAAATAAAAATAAACGGAGAAAGAATGATGCATTTTGATGTGCCACAGAGAAAGGCGACCATAAAAATCCATTACCTTGAATGGTCCAATGAATAATTTGGCAGGGAAAGAAACCCAAATTGCAACAAAAGCAAGAATAGTTAACAGAAAATCTAAAATTCATCCAATACCATAACTTAAAGAAATAATCCCATGGACTGTTGCGGTTGTAACCATACTCCTGCAAAATATGCAGAAAACATTCTCATAATACTATTTTGATTTAGAGGAAAGACAAGGGTAACAAATTGACAATCTGTCTACACAACATAATAGACCAAATATAGTTTATTTGCTTAGTACCATAAGGCTTTGAATCTAATCCAACATGAAGCATCAATTATAAATGCTTCCTCATTTGTGGAAGAAAGATTTAAAAAAATATAAAGCATAAGGAGATAAAAAAACTTAACAAAAATTCAACACCCAATATTTGGTTTATAAATCACATACTCACTATAGACTCCTGGAAATCAGCTCCAAGATAGCCACTGGAAACACAGAATCAGTTAAAGAAAGAGGCCATAACCCAATGTTTGCCCTGTCAATTCTGGGTTCTAGGAGAATGGGTGTGTACAAATCGAGCTTCCAGCTTTATTTGTATGAAGTAACTGTCTACAAACTCAAAACCCATGTTTTCTCAGCCTAGAGTTTTATAGTTGCACCAAGCAATGGCCACTGCCTCTAAAAAGTAGGAAAATACAGATTTAAAAATCACAAATGGATACCTCATTTTGTATTCAGTTGTATAGAGAATCAACAAGGGCAATCTTGTCAAATCCCATCTCAACAACTTCTACAAGAATCTCCTAGTCAATTTGCAATTGAGGTTACTCAAATAGTTTAGCAAAAATAAAATTAAAAAAATAGATAAGAAAGAATAACTTGAATTGGCCAGTTAAAAAGACCATATTCACTAAGTAAAAAAAATTAAAAAACATAGCTATTTCCTAATAAAATTTATTTTGTTGCCAATCAAAAAAGAACTACACAATATAGCAGTAATTTGGATCAAAATATGTCAAGTAGCACACAGAACAATTAACCAAAATGTATGCTAGACTAACATAATACGAAGAAAACCTTGCATATTACATCTTGTGCTTGAAAATCAATGGACTAGAACAAAAACTATTACTAATTTTCTTTATGGTTTTGATCAAGATACTAGAATTTATACCAAATAATTTCTTATAGAAGCCTTCATTTTAAAAAAGGGTTTCACTCAAATAAAATTGAAGAGCAACACTTCCAATAAGGGGTTCACTCAGTCAGCCGTTAGGCCAATGTCTGCAAACTTTCCAAGTACACGTAGCTTTCGTTTACCAAATAATTGGAATGATCATTATACTTTGATTCACATTAAGTACATAGGGAGGAATGTTAGATAAAAAGAAAAATTGCAATAATAAGATCCTAAAACCTATAAGGTTGCATTTGGAAATAAATATATGGATTTGACATAAATGAATTTGGACTTAATTATTTAAGAAAATAGCTTAGAGTTAGTTTTTATAGCTTAAATGTGGATTGCAACAGGATGCATCCCTTTTATATAGTTTGAATGTGCCTTCACTACAGGCAGAAACTTGCAGCAGCAGCAGCAGCAAAAACTGCTCTGCAGTAGCAACAACAACTAAGTGCGACAATAGCAGTAGCAGAGTGGTGCTCTTGCTTAGACTTGTTTTGATATTGCAGCTGATATTGCTCTATTCTGAGCTTGTGGCCTAGGCTCTAGCCACTGTGGCTTGGGTTGTAGCCTAGTGTTTCGTTGTAGTAGAGTCTACAACTTGGTCTGCGACTACAGCTCAGGCTGTGGCTCTGTCTTCAGTTGGGGTTGCTGTCTTTTCATCAGTGGCAACTATGTATGTGGTTGCAGCTTGGCCTGCACTTGGTGCTCTTGCTTAGACTTATTTTGTAACAAACGAAGCTGGCTTATCCCAAGTTCATAGTGCTCTAAAGTGTGAAATTGAACCAAATTAACTCAAACTAAACAAAATTGTGAATCTCTGTTTTGCAGATGATCTGATGATTATTTTTGTAAAGGGCATAGTAATTCTGTTACTCTTATTAAGGAGGGATTAGCTGTGTTAAAGTTTGTCTGGTCTGTCCCCTAATCCTATGAAGAGTCGTGTGTTTTTCTCTGGTTGTGAGCAGAAGTTGAGGGATGAGATTTTGGGTATTACTAAGTTTAAGGAGGGTACTCTCCCTATGAGATACCTAGGTGTCCTCCTTATTCCTACTCGGCTCAAAGTTGTTGATTGTCAGATTTTGGTGTCTAGCATCTCTAATAGAATCAAATCTTGGACCAATAAATTTTTTTCCTATGCTGGGAGAGCTCAGTTGATTAGCACTATCTTCTTCTCCATGCAAGTTTATTGGTCTTCTTTGTTTATTATACCTAAGAAAGTCATTAGAGAGGTGGAGAGTCTTTGTAGGTCTTTCCTGTGGACTGGTATTGGCCTTAAGAATACTGCTGCCAAAGTTTCTTGGGAGAATATATGTTCTCCCAAGAATGAGGGTGGGTTAGGTTTTAAGTCCATGGAGGTGTGGAACAGAGCTGCTATAGCTAAGCATGATTGGTTTTTACTTGCTGGGGGTGATCAATCCATGTCGTGTCAATGGGTGAAATCTTATTTTGTTAAAAGGGAATAGTTTCTGGAGTGTTAAATCTCCCAGTGACCCTCCTTGGATTTGGAGGAAACTACTGAAATTGAGAGATGATTTGTTTCCCCTTATAAAGTCTATTACTGGGGCTGGCTCCGATACTTTTCTCTAGCATGATAACTGGCACCCTTTGGGCTCTCTCTGGACTAAATTTGAGGGCAAGAATTATCTATGATTCTGCTCTAAATAGTCAGAGTAAGGCCAGCTCCATTGTTTCTAGTTTTGGTTGGTCTTGGCCTATTACATCATCATGGGAAATTAGGGAGATGATCAGCTTTACTCCTGCTGATTTCTCTCTCTCTCATTTGAACCCTGATAGACTTGTTTGCCTTCCCAAGCAAGATGGTATATTCAACATTGGTTCTGCCTGGAAGCAGTGGAGGGTTAAAAGGCCTAAAGTGGGTTGGGCTGGTCTTCTTTGGGGCCCTTACTCAATCCCTAAGACCAGTTTTGTGGTTTGGTTGGCTATTCTTAGTCGTCTTAATACTGGGGATAGGCTGATTACTTTTGGTATAACAAATACAACAAATTGTCCATTATGTGGCATTGTGGGGGAGGATCATAATCACTTATTCTTTAATTGCTCCTATTCCTCTGTCGTTTGGAAAGCCCTGAAAACCAAATATAAGGTGGATTGGCATGGGTCTGCTTGGACTGAAATTGTTATGACTGTGGTTAATCAATGTATAGGCAAGACCTTGGCTACTATTACTAGGAAGTTGAGTTTCTGTTGTACTGTTTACATATATGATTGGAAAGAAACAAGAGAATTTTTAGCAATGAAAAGAAACCTGAAGAGGTTGTGATCCAAAACATTATTAATATGATCAGATTTAGAGCTATGGCTTATCATATGTGAAAAAATCCAATAATGATGAATGGTTTCTTAGCTCCTAGAGACTTCTTAGAACAATCCTTAAGCATTGAGGTTGTCTATTTTGGTTATGGGTTGAGTGGTGGTGAGCATATATTGAGTAAGCCTATTGTTGAAAGAGTGAGCTGTGAGATTTATACACTGTGGGTTTAGTGTTGAGAACATATATGGAGTGAAATTACATTAAATTTATGTGTTATTTTGCAGGTGAAGCTGGATTTGAAGATTGTGAGGATTACTAAAATGTGGGTTGAGTGGTGTGAGACCATATATTTATGGGTTTATACTAATTTTATCTTTTGTCTATCTATGTGTATCTTCTATTGCAGGTATGAGAGGGAGCATTGTCAGTTTGGGTGTTATGTGGTTCGTAAAAGTGGGTTGAGTCTAGTGAGACCAAAATTGTGTGTAGATTCCCCAAGTACCTACTTTTCTTGATGAGTGTGAGGCATATTTGTGGGTTGAGTAACTTAGGAATTCATTGTGTGGTGAGATTTGGTTATGCAGGTTTTGTATTATCTGGAAATGATGCCTACTTATGTAGAGTGTCATACTCAGGTTTGCTAAAATCAATAGTGATAGAGAGGAGGTTGCAGACATGAAGACCAGGCTGCATGTTGCGCCAATCAAATGCTCTCCCCTTCATGGGGTATTGTTGTATTTCTTTATGTAAAATGGAGCTGTTTACTGTTTCTGTGTTGGTACCTCAAATATGGAACTGGTTAGGCTACACTTTGGTGGTCTGTCTACACATTCTATTGGAGTGTGATGTGATCTGCTGTGTAAATCTATCCAGGTGCCGTGTCTTCCTGCTGTTACTGTCTATAACTTCTGGTCTGTGTTGTGTTTGCTTTAGTTTAGCTGCTATTAATAGCTGCCCAGGTGCTGTGTGTGAGTGTGTCTTTGCCTTGCTGTTGCTAGCTCTATTTGCTGGCTATTTAGCAACTACCCAGGTGTTGTGTGTGAGTGTGTGTTGCTATTTCTATAGATGCTGCCTCACATGTACTGTGGCCATTTTGTTAGAGTTGTTTTTTATTTGTTGGGTTTGAGTTGGTTTTTATTTTCTTCTTTTGGTTTTGACAATTTTGTTTGTTTTGCTGAGTTGTATAGTCATGTTAGGGCCTGGGGCATGCCTGTTGTAATCTTGTATATTTTATTGTTTTAATTTATAACTTATTGTAGCTTAGCTTTTTCGCGCCCCCCCTTTTGGAAGTTTGGAATAAGCCCTACAATTCGAACTCTCGCGGTTCTGAATCTAATCTCACAAGTGCAATGTGAAATTGAAAAACACGAAAGAGTCTAAATCTGGCAAAGCTTTTGGAAAATCGATTTTGAATCAAATTGTCCAAAAGTAGACTACTTTGCCAGATATAGAGTAGGCACCTAAATATTTTTGGAAAATTTAGAAAACTCATGACTCGTGCCAAAGGCCTTGTATCTTTCATCACTAAGATTGTCTCGGCTCAGGAACTTTGGTACGAGACGGGAAGGTCATGAATTGAGCACCCCCAATCACTTGATCAAAGATTAGCTTCTACTAATCATGATATAATTTTTATCAACATTATATGCTCTTGTTTCGGTTTATTAGGCTAGCATTTACTATGCGATGTGTGCATACAAGGTATAGACTAGTTTGCCCGAATTGGAATAATACAATTTCATGTTTGTTTTTCGAAAAGGGTTTGATTTTACCACTTAACAAAGTGGGCTTAAAGCTTTGCGAATTTGCCACTTGACAAAGTGGGCTTAAAATGTACATTCATTGAATTATTCCAATTCAAGCAGCAAGCTTTCATCCACTAGGCACTCAAACAGTTATAGCAAGTAAGCACTTAGCCTCATGGTAATCATACTAGTCATGTCAATCACTCACACTCATGCAAGTATGCTAAAGCACTAACAACTCATCTAGTACTTCAAGCTAAGATAAAACAAAAGAGTTAGAAAAATATGCATGATTTCTAACTACGCCAAATGTCTAATGCAACACATGCAATAATGCAAGTAATAGGCTCGGCTGCTAATATATGAAACAATTTGATAACATGCAGTCTAAACACATATTCAAATAAGTTTTTAAACAACAATGCAGTTAGAATGATACGCCAAGCCTCGGTGCATGCAAGACAAGATGAATGGATGCAAGCATGTGATATGCTAATTGAAACGTGATGTTCTTAATCTAACCATCAAAAGTGGATAAATAAAAGGGAGAAAGACGTGGCATTATTACATTACACTCTCATGAAGGAGAGTTCGAATGAATAAACTAAGCTACTAGTTAACTAATTAAGCTAAAGCTAATTAAGTTAACTACTACAAACCGAAATGAATAACTAGCTAAACTACTTAACTAATTATTACAACAGTTGAATTAACTAACTAGTTAACTAACTAATTAAATAATTACAACACAAGTGTAATTAAACTAAGCAACTAACAACTCTGTCTCGGGAAGCGAGGGATGTGCATGCGCATGCTCGGATTCCACTCGAAAAGGCCACCATTTTGCTCTCGAATGCCTTTGTTTGCACAGTTGAACATTTTTAGAACAACTTTGTTCCATCTTACCAACACTCTACTAAAATTTGCATCAGTGGCCAACCGGCCAAAGATAAAGGTTGCCGGCCACCAGCTGGCCATGGAGGTGGTCTGTCAGCCACTAATGCCTAGGTTCATCTTGCTACAACAGAGGACAAACAGAGCATATACAGGGTATTTTCAAGGATTGTCTGTACAACTCACCCCTCATTTTCATGAACAAATCCAAGGAGTGGTGAACCTAAGCCACAAATCACCAATTCAAGCAATTTCATTACATGATGGCTTGTGAACCCAAGTGTGCAACGCAATTTCAATAAATGCAATGAAAATGAGACTCTCAAAACCACCTCCCTATCATGAATGATCAAGGGAAGTGGTGACCTTGGAAAGTTGAATCATTTCATCACTAGTAAGTATGAAATGGTTCATGCTTCCACGTGTTCAATTAATGTCCGATTGAACACAACCAAATTATTATCTTGCTCACTTTTAGTCCCAAGTTTTAGTTGCTCATTTTAGTTTACCAACCATTCTTTAATTCAATTAAGTCCAATGATGAATTAAAGTCCTCTAATGGAAAGAGGGCTCAAAACACAAGTTGCTTTGTGCATGAAAGAAGCATCATACCGTTGGTAATAAACCCCCTAAGGGATTAAACTATTAATTATGAAATCTCAATTTCATACTTGGGCAAGCAAGTGACTTGAAACCACTTTCAAAGAAAAATAAAAAGCCAAGAATGGAGGAAGGTTGCAGAGATGATTAGTGCTATAATGAAGCATGAAAAGCCCAAAATAAGTGCTATCAACTCAAATAAGTGATGTCTAAGACCTAAAACATCAAGTTTATGAGGACTATTACACTAGAAGCATGCAAAACAAAGCTCAAATGCAAACTACAACCTAAAATAGTGCTAAAGAAGGCTAAAATATGTTCTAAAACATGCTGGAAATGAGCTAAAACAAGCTAGATTAAAATGCTAAAACATAGCACCAACTAGGCTAGTAAGCAAAACGCAAGGAGGAGAGACTACCCCCTCTATTTTCGGACTTCAAAACATGATTTTAGCCACTGAAATAACTCTGAAATTCAATGTTTAAAAGCTCAAAAAAAGATAGTAAAAAGATGGGAAACACAAGGGTAAAGGCCTTAAAAGTAAGGTGTAAAGAAGGGTGAACCACCCCTCAAATTTTATTGACCTTAAACCACAAGTTTCAGCCCAAAAATACAGAGTTTTCACAGCTCAGAAACAGTACAAAAATGTGCTAGAATGAATACAAAAGTAGCTAAAATAATAAGCTAAAACATAGAGCAATTTAAGCTAGTAAACAAGCCAAAGGAGGGGCTGGCTAACCCCTCCATTTTTGGAACTTCAAAACCACTTTTTTAGCCTTTGAAAACCTCTGAAAATCAGTAGTAAAAAGCTCAAAAAAAAGTTGAGAAAAGAATGGGAACACACAAGTGGAAAGGACTTAGAGAACAAGGTTCAAAGAAGGGTGATTAACCCATTTACCTTTAATAGCCTTAAACCTGTAAGCTTCAGCCCATAAAAGTAGGTTTTAAAGAGCTTAAAAACAACAAGAAAACATGGAAAACAAGTGGTGTAGAGATGGTGCAAAAGCAAGAGAAGGTATACCTGTTGGAGAGGAATGAACCCTTAAGTCATAAACCACCAATTTCACACTCTCAAGTACTTCAAGAGCCCAAATTCAAGCTCAAATCATCTTAGCAAGAAGTTCTCTAGGTTTGGTTTAGAGTGTTTGGGCATAAGCTATGCAAGTTGCAAGAAAGAGAGAATTGTAGAGAGAGAAAATTGTAAAGAGAGAGAGGATATTTTTGCTCCCAAAGTTTTTCTAACCTGGAAATATGAGAGATAGGTCATGTATATATAGAAAACATGAGCCTAAGGTCGAAAATATCTATTCAGAAATAGCTGGAGTAGTGTGGAAATAGCTGGAGGAAAATATCTGCAAAAAAATCTACTTTTGGTCACCAGTGGCCGGCTTGGACACCTAGTGGTCGGCAAGCCAAAAGTGGTGGCCGGCCAGTCCACAAATGGTGATTGCCGACTACCTGCCGGCCACAAGAAAAATCTGCTTTTAGGCCCTGACTTCAAATGGGCATAACTCCTTCATCTGGACTTTTTTTCAAGTCATTCTTGAGTTTAAATTGAAGACTCGGAAGTCTAATTTTCAATGGTGGCAGCCTCGCATCTAAATTCTAAGTGTGGAAAGAGATATGCCTATTTTATTCAAGATTGCTCTAATTTTGGCTTAGTTAGATGGATACCTAAATTCAAACAGCCATATCTCCCTCATTCGGACTCGGCTTTCAAAGATTCTTGAGTGCAAAATGAAGCCCTGAAAGTCTATTTTCTAGTGGTGGTGGCCTCATAACTAAAGTCCAAGTATACAAAAGGATAGGCCTCATTTCGTGAGGCTGCTTGGTTATCTCTTAAGGGTTTGATGCTCAACTTTTCCCCAACTAGTTTTCTTTCCTCTCCTCCTATTTTCTTCAACTCAAAACCTATAAATAAGGGGTTTAAAAGATTTTTCAAAGAGTTCATCTCTCTTCCATTTATTTCCACTTTGTCCTTGCTCGATTTACCAAAAAGTGCATTTTTTTATGAAATGCAAGCCTCGAAACATTGTAGAAACATTTTCAAAAATATTTTGAAAGAGGGGGTTTTAAAGTCTAAAATAGTTTTGGTCCAAAATTGGGTGTAAGGTTGGGATTTAGAACCTCTTTTTGCTAAAGAAATTGAACATTTGCACAGTGTACCTTTCATTATCGAGTGATCAATCAGTGGCGCCCAAGTCTTAAGGAAGGTCAAAAATGGGGTGTCTACACTTATTTACCAAAAAAAAGGTGACACAAATAAAGCACCATTTCTAACTCTTACTATAAACTGTTCCAGATTTGCAACCAATTAAAAGAGCAGAATTGAGATTGCAACTTTGGCTATATATGTCTATCATTATTTAGTTTATTTAGTTAAATATCATTGTAAAAAAACAAAAAACAAAAATTAAAAAATAAAAACAAACCACCTCTATTAACTGCTGAGTGTTTTAATGGTTATGGAAATTATGATGTATGTATGGGCACTACCACCATTTAGAATTGTTTTAAATAAGGAAGCTTCTGTTAAGATGTGTTAAGGACAAATAAACTGAGGAAAGCCATTGGCCAACACTATTTCTTATGTCATTGTATAAAAATATCTTATGTTGTAAAACACCAATTGAAGTAATTCAGTGATATTAAAGTAAGACCAAAACTTCTAACAAAGAAGCAAAATATAGATTGAAAATCTACACTTCCAAATAAAAAATCCACTCATTAATCCCAACAAACTACTAGTTGTTGCTCAATGCAGAGTGAGAAAAGAAAATAAATGATTGTGTTTAGTAAGAAAGCAAAGTTGGTGATATATGGATATGGGTGGTATTCCTTTTTCTTCTTTTGTATTTCAATGGACAATCTTGGTGTTATGAAAAATACACCAACCAATCCATTTGTTTCTCACCGAAGTGGTGAGAAATGAAACACATAAAATAAGAGAGTTCTCTTTCTCTCCATTTCTCACCTAACTTATAAACCAAACTTGATAAGGAGTTCTTCTCCTCATTTTCTTGTAATTTCTCACGAAATCATTCGATTAAACTGACAGTAAGTGGTATATCCTACTGTAGCTTGCTTTTCGTGCTCCTTTCGGATACGACTAGCCCTACAGTTCGGACTCTCGTGGTTCTGAATCTGATTTCACAAGTGCAATGCGAAATAGATAAACACAAATGAGTCCAAATCCGGCAAATCTTTTGAAAAATTGATTTTGGTACGAGTGGGGAAGGTCATGAATTGAGCACCCCACTCACCCAATCAAAGATCGGCCTTTACTAATCATGATGTGAATCTTATTTACATTACATGCTCTTGTTCCGATTATTAGGCCAGCATTACTATGTGTTGCACACAAGTATAGACTAATTTGTAAAAATTGAAACACTTTGATTTCATGTTTGTTTGAAAATTGTTTCAAATATGTACCACTTGAAAAAGTGATCTCATATGTACATTCATCAATATATCCCAATTTAAGCAATTATCCTTCATCCACAGGCATTTAAATAGGTGTATCACTTAAGCACTTAGCCTCATGGTATATATGATGGACATGGCAATAATCACACACATGCGATATGCTAAAACGGGTAAATGCTCACCTAATAATCCATGGCAAGCCAAAAGAAAAGAGTTAGAAAAATGCGTGCTCTAACTGTGTCAATGACTAATGCAACGCATGCAATATGCAATTAATAGGCTCAGCTACTAGTTATGACATGTGAATCAACTTGATAGCATGCGTTTTGAGCACGTTTTCAAAGAAGTAAATAATGACAATGCTTGTTAGAATGATGTGCTGAGCCTAATACATGCAAAACAAATGAATGCTAATCATGGAAAATGCTAAAAGACACATGATGCTCTATGCTACCCATCGTAAGCAGGTAGATAAAAGGGAGAAAGACGTGAGATTGGAAGACATACACGCATTATTACAATTTGCCCTCGCCTAGGAGGGTCCGAATAAAGGCCCTAACTAATTACTACAAATTAACTAACTATTATAAATCAAATGAAATAAATGAACTATACTAGTTAATTAGCACAAATTGGCCCTCGCACAAGAGGGTCCGAATAAATAAATTAGCTGAGCTACTTAACTAACTATTACAATGCCAAATTAACTAACTATTCGAGCTAATTGGATAATTACAACACAAAATTAATTACTCTAACTAATTAATTACAATACAAAATTAACTAGCTACTTTAACCAATTAATTACAACACAAATATACTAATACAAAGGACTAACTAAGTAATTACACTAGAGAATTAATTAAGCCAAGTAATTAAGTACTTTAACTAATTAGCCCCGAGAAGTAAGGAATGCTCATGCATGAAGACGGTTTCTACCCGAAAATGCCTCTGTTTTGTTGCCAAACGGATTTTGTTTTGCAGTCCGAAAGTTACACTATTTTCACCTTAGACTCTGCTCTGTTCTGCAGGAAAAAGGGACATTGCTTGGCTGAAAAAGGTGGTCAGCCGGCCATCCAGAAGTGGTGGACGGCCGTACAGAAAAAGTGGCCAATCGGCCACTAGTTTGTGGTATTGCCTTGCTGTAACAGATAACAAACAGAGCACAAACAAAGCATTTTCAGGGGATGTCTGTCCACCCTACCTCTCCTTATCATCAGAAAAATCAAAGGAGGGGTAGGTTTGATTTGCAAACCATCAATCGGCGCAAATTCATTGCGTGATGACTTATGAACCAAGGGATACAATTTCAATAAATGCATAATAAAATATCCACAAAGCTCCTCCTTATCATGATATTGATCAAGGGAAATCGTTGACATTGACTCTTGAACTGTTTTCATCACTAACGAGTATGAAACAACTCAAGACTCAATGGGTTCAATTAACGTCCGATTGAACCCAAACCATCTTATTATCTGGCTTCATTTTATTCCAATTTTAATACATTTTTTAATTACCATTCCATTCCTTAAGCCTTTTAGTCCAATAATGAAGATTAAGTCCACTAATGGAAAGAAGTGTCAAACAAAGGGTTGTTTTGGGCATGAGAGAGATGTCATGCCGTTGGTAATGAACCTCCAAAGAGACTAAACCATTAAGGCACAAAAAACCCTATCTCAAGCTTAAACAAACAATCGGTTTAAAACAACTCTCAAAGCAAGAAGAAGCCAAGAAATGAGAGAAGTACATAGATGATTAGAGATGAACACAAGTATGGAAAGCTTGAAATAAATGCTATCAACTCAAATAGATTGATATCTAATGCCTAAAACACCAAACCAATGAGGACCGTTACACTACAAGCATGCACCGTCTACTAATAGTGGCCAGTAGGCCACTAGTGGGTTTGCATGTCCTTGGATGGTCAGGCTTGAAAAACTACTATTTTGGTCCAAAAACAAGGCACAAGGTTTGTAGGTTTCTGAGGCTCAAAACTGAGGTTTCCTGTTAAAGAAATGGAGCATTTGGACAAGCGTGTAAATTCATCATTGGGTGATCAATCGGTGGCGCCCAACTCTTAGGGTGGTCAAAAATGGGATGTCTACAGTTGCCTCTCTTTGACAGAGCTTGAAGTCATGAAATAACGTGAGTGAATGTCAAAGCCCAGAGATGACCCATTTTGACAAGGCCGTAAGACTTGGGCAAACAATCAAGACATAAGTTAAATTGGTTGAGCTCAAAAGCTGCTTACGTATTCCTATGCAAGGAATTAAACTAGCGTAGTTCACAGGTAAGATGCAAATGATATGCACAAAGAATACACAGTTAGACTCACACGCCTCGCGAAGCCAATTTTTGAAACACCGTGATCATGGAAGACGATGCAATAAGCAATAAGCAATAACAAGATAAGTCCAACCATGTTTCACGGGGAAAGAAATAAAAACACACTCTAACCACGTCGAAATCGTGAGAAAATGAGAAAAATCGCTCAAGGTGGTGCCTCCGTACACCCCGAGATGATACGACAGATGCAAAAAGTATGAGATTGTGTGATAGATGCATACGGTAGTAAGAGTGTGCGATAGATGCACAAAGTGAACGAGTGCGATAAGTGAACGAAAATGTGCGATAAATGCACAAAGTGAACAAGTGTGATAGATACACAAAGTGAGCGAGTGTGATAGATGCACAAAGTGAATGAAAGTATGCAATAGATGCACAAGGTGAACGAAAGTGTGCGATAGATGCACATAGTGAAAGAGAGTGTGTGATAGATGCACAAAGTGAACGAAAGTGTGCGATAGATGCACAAAGTGAACGAAATTGAAAATCAATATAATGACAACACATGTTCTATGCAAGATAATAGAAAGAATGTTCTATGCAAGAATCGAAAGCATGTTCTATGCAAGATAATTGAAAGCATGTTAGTTATGATACAATGCGCACATGCAACATACGAGGTATGTGAGAGTGCATATTCTACGCAAAAGAAGATAACAGATATGTAAATCAACAAAACCAACAAAAGCGACATTCGACGACAATCTCCAACTTACCTCTCGGAGGCTTTGCAAAATGCTCAGAAGTATATAACTTGTTCATATTTGAAATTGGGCGCCGGAGTATAACGGGCATTAGAACGGTGCAACCGGAACACAGTTTCGAGCTCCTCGAAATTCAAATCCAATTCAAATACCTCAATCCTTCTTTCTAAACCCAAAATAGGACCTCCCATACACTGTTAGGGAAAAAGGGGAACAAAACCAGCACTGGGCCACAAAAGGGGCTGGCTGGCCACTAATGGTGTACGGATGGTGACTAATGGTGTACGGCCAGCCACTAATGGCAATTCAGGGAAAAACTTGACATTTCGGCTCAGGTCTACTTAAGCACATCAGCAAACTTCATTTCCTCACACACCCAAGTCCAAAAGCTCTCCCCCTCCCTCTCTAGATACTTTCTCTCTCTAGATTTGTGCTTTGTATGCCTTTTCCAATGGCCCACACAAACTTTATTCGTAAAACCTCTTTCATCCTCTTTAACCGATTAGATTTTGTTTTCGTTGACTTTTCTAGATTTTCAACACTTTGGGCTTGTTTCCCTCAAGTTTTTCCTGGATTTTGCAAACATTCCGAGGTTTTGACTTTTTCTTCTATTTTCTCTCTCCTAGGGTTGACTTTTTCTAGTTTTGCTTTTCTTTTTTTTCTTATTTTCTCCACTTCTTACCAATTTTTACCCACTTTCCAGATGGCAGATGATGTCCCACATGATGGTGCCCCTCTCGACGTACTTATGCTTCCACCTGTTGTTGAGGTTTAGGAGCTTGTAGCTGATGAGGCTGACGAGGTAGCGGAGGACATTGTCGCTGACCTCGAGGCAGAGGCAGAAGTCTTCGCCCCAGGGCCTGAGCCTGAGTTACCACCATTGAGGGTGAGGCCCTTTGATCCAGCCACTTTCCATGTGCGCATGCACACCATGGCACTTAGAGGCATAATGCGTTTTGATGACTTCATTGATGGCGTGCTAGAGGATATTTTGCTGAGGGAGCCGGACTCTTATCTTTCCCACGGTGCTACTGAGGTACCACCTTTATTTTTATGCATTACTGCCTTTCATCTGACTGTCTTGCACTTCCTTTCATTTGACTCTTCTTTTATCATTGTCTTTCATCTGATTCACTCTTTCTTTGCTACAGAAGGACTCTCGCTCCTATATGGGTTACGGGGCAGTGACAGCCAGGGATTGGTATCATAAGCTCTTTCTCCCGGGTCCGCAACCTTGTCGATGAGACAGGCTTTGGCTTACTCTGCACCGGGCTCATGCGCCACATGGCTTGTTGGGCCCTACTTGGAGCATTAGTGGAGAGGTGGTGGGATACCACCAACTCTTTCCACTTCTCTTCTGCTAAGGAGATGACGATGACCCCCTACGACTTTTTGATGATCATAGGCTTAAGTGTAGGGGTGATCCGATCCCTTTTGATATGGACATGGGCCAGTAGGAGGCGGCTTAGATCTACCTGCTCGGAGCGAGCCCACCTCCATACAGGCCAGCTATGGTACGATACAGTTGGTTCCCCGAGCACTTCCGCCAGAGTCTGCCTGAGACACAAGAATAGGTAGAGCAGTACACCCGGGGCTTCTTGATGTACCTTCTCAGTACCACCTTGTTCGCGAACAAGTGGAACACTGGGGGTTTGTACTTATTGAGTGTCCTTGTGACCCCATCCCAAGTCCAATTTTATGATTGGCGTGAAGCCAGCCTTGCCACACTCTACAGCTAAATGAGCTCCAGTTCTCACATGAAGGGAGATAGTGTCGGAGGCAACTGGAAAGCCTGGGAGGTATGCACTACACTTTCGATTCTGTTTACTTCTTATGTTTTCTGATTTGCATTTTCTGCCTTATTTCTGTTCATGCATTGTGCTTTCTGCCTTGCACTTTCTATTTAATATCTGCTCACACACTGTGCCTTTGCTTTGCAATATTTGTTTAATATCTATTCACACATTGTTGATGCACACTGCTAACCTTTTCTTGCAGTTGTGGTTTTACGCCTATTTCGTGGCCCTTGCTCCAAAGTTGGTGGATGAGATTGCTCTGGCCGTGCCATACTCACGGCAGTATGATGGCAACAACTGCTACCGAAGCCGCAAGTACATGACCTTTACGTTCTATCGTCGCTACTTCGACACAGTGGTCGCCCACGAGGTAATCCAAAACTCATAATCATTTCTGCTTTATTCCCATTGTCACTATCTTGACCTATATTCTGACAACTGACAGCAACTAACAACCTATACCATCTCTGTTTATAGATCACGTGGCAGCCCTGGGCGACGATGCTAGCCGGAGTCAAAGACTAATATGCTGGGGCTTGGGCTACCTCTCGATACTGGATTTTGTTAGAGGGCCCATTCTGCCAGGCCTGGTTCTTGGAAGAGCGGTTTGTACGCCAGACACTGGGCTTGCCCACCTCAGTTGTTCCTATGTTGCCCTCAACATCAATGAGTAGCCTCTCCGTTAAGGCCATTATTCAGTATATGGTCGGGGTGGACGTCGACTATTTCGAAGGGGAGGGCGACTACACAGCCTTCATTAGGACTTATCTTATGTCACCCCTGATTGGAGTTCGCGCGGGCGACGCAGCAGGTGCTCCTTTGGCTGGAGAGACTGCTCAGGAGGTCGAGGATGGTATTAGAGCGGCTTATCCTGTTGTGCGAGCTGCCGGTTGGTTGACAATTCCCACCACGATCCCTTGCGGGTGGTTGAGCGGGACGACGTATCAGCTCTCTATAGAGCCACCGGAGGAAGGACATGGGTATGTTCGAGCTCCAGGCGCACCTCAGATGCGAACCACACTTTACAACTTGCATACTGCACAAATTTTTTTCAGATACTAATTATTCCAATTCACTTGCAGGCGCCCACAGAGTACACGGAGGCCTTTTTGTCAGCTGAATGCTTTCCTAGTTCACATGGTGTAGAGGAGTGGAGATGCTACTCGCTGTGTACGGTATCCAAGTATACTTCACTTCCCCTCATGTATTACATTGCTTCCCACACTATACTGACATGCCATATTCCCAGTGATACACGATACTCATACGGTAAACATGCATTCTGATACACTAACACACCGTACTGACACTCTACACCCATGTTGTATCTATTTTCTGTATCGTACTCATACTGTATACTTCAGTCTACAAAATACATACACTATATTTGATATGTTGATGCTTGTTTTTCAGGTTCCACCTACACCGAGGGCACCAGTAGCAGCAACAGCACTTGCGGCACCTCCTCCAGAGATAGGGAGGAGAGGTAGATAGGCTCCAACACGCAGTTGAGACGAGCGTCGATGTCGAGGTACGAACAGAGGTGCTCAGAGTCAGAGTAACGAGTCCAAGCCCATTTTTAGTGAGGACGATACTAAGACTGGTGGCTCCAAGGAGGTAGTCTAAGTCTGAGAGCGTGAACGATGATGCTGGCTTTGGATTAGAGAGCGAGGAGGATACTGAGGCTGGTTTTGAGTCAGGGAGCAGAGATGATGATACTGGCTCTGGCTCGGAGTCCGATTCTGATAGCGATGCTAATGAAGATAGCGTCCCTAAGTCCCCACCGAGGAAGAGGACGAAGAGGGCCTCTCAAACTTGATGCGACTGGCGCTGATTTTTGAACTTTTTGCATAGTTTCTTTTCTTTTGGTAGCTTAGCACATGTATAGCTTCAGTTAGTTTTACTTTTTGTTTTGAAAACTTATACTCTGTTTTGTAAAAACCATGATCGGGGTAAAAACCCTCATAGTTTTATGAAAAGAGTTATTGTTTTTGTATCATGAGCACCACATTTGATAGAATGAAAATGGAATTGAATTTGAATATGCTTGTAATGGAATGATATTCTTAACCGGATAATGAGCTGACTAATGACCAAAATACAAAATACAACTTGATAAACGGGAAACAAAGTAAAAACAATTTAAACACAGTTATTTACACTTGCCCAAAGCAAAAGACTCAAAACAAAACCCCAAAACACAAAGACCACGACAAAACCAAAATGCCAAACTGCCAGGCCACAAAAATGGAACGGGCAGCCACAAAAGGTGTACGGCTGGCCAATAAAAGTAGATGGTCAGCTACCTGTGGTGATCCACTAGCTGGCTGACAATTGGCCTCTACTCACAACCCTATCTTCTACAACAGGTCTTCCTTTGTAATTTCTTCAACATAACCTCATTTTAGCTGTCGTTTTCTTTGAAAATGAAGATCTTCCTTGCCAAGAAACTCAACGATTAGATAGCCACTTTAGACGGCACGGAAAAGGTAAATTTCTAAGGTTTTGGCATAAACGCACTTTTTCCATTGAGCTGTACTCCACTTTCTTTTTCGTTCCTCCATGCCGTGGTCCGATGTTGGGACCCAATTACACATGTATTTTGCTTCGAAGCATAGGAAATGTGCCTGACTTTTGAAGAATTTCAGGCATTACTGGAATTCCAATGTGACGAGAAAATCATGCCTCAGCCCCGTTTTGGCCATGCCCTAACTTTGGGATGGATGTGTGGGCTTACTTCGCACAAAGCTCAATCTTTGGCTCATGACGGGGAGCTAGATATACCTGGGTTGATTCATCGATTTTCTGACACGAGAAGTCCACTGCTTCTTTAGGTATTGTTTCTTACCCTTTCTTATATAGGTGGTTCTCACATCACTCGGCATTCACACTCTATTTTCTCTTAATGCTCTTTCTTTCCTTTTCTCTCAATGTACATCTCTCTATTCTGTAGTCTCTCTTCTTTTTCGTCCCTTCCAAGGTATGGCTCATGGATAAGCTAAAAATGGTGGACCGTTGCCCAGAATATTCAACCTGAGCTTATTTCTTCCGCTAGTGACTAGTGGACTTTCCCAATGAGAGATGGTGGTGCAACTGGGTGTGTAAAAGATCTGCAGCTGACATAGTTTGATGTTGCCCTTGGCTTAATTTGACCGAGATGAGATACAGTATGTCTCGTCAATTGAGCATTCAATTGATTGGCCTTACGTACTGTGTGTTCAACTTTCCCTTCCGATGTAGACACCAATTTGGACATGATCAGACCCGTCCAGAGGAGGTGGTAGAATACCCGACTTCATTCCCACTTTGTGGTTCACACTTGACTCGGTACCTCGTTGCCTGGAGGACGAGAGAGTTTTTGGCCGCTGCCCCTAGTTTCAGTTATGCCTTTTCTAGCAAGTGCTTGGCTTGGCTTGCGGAGGAGGCACAGGTTGGGCCAACTTTGGCTGTAGAGGCTTCCGCAAGCACGAGCATTAAAAAGCACAAGCATGAGCATAGGACGCAGGAGCACCTAACTCATCTATGCCCCTAGTTTATTGCTTTGACTTTTCTTTTCAAGTTTTATGATATAAAAGCAACTTCGATTCAACTCAGAGAGTTAGAGAATGTACTTGTGTTGAAATCAATGGAATTAAAGTTGTGAGCACTAAAAATTTTCCTTTTAGTCTCAAAATGGTCTAAGTTGTAAATGGTAAAATTTTGAACAAAATCAACTTTTAGTAAAACTTTTCAAAACTATTTTTGAGAATAATCACTACCTGACATGCACAGAATCAATCCTCAAGATGTATAATCCCAAATCAGAAGATTATACTGCCCACAATTGCATTTATCATACCAGCCTTTCTGCCAAACTGAAGATCACACAACCAAACTAACAGATAATGAAGATGGCCTCATCAAAAATGAATGAATAAGACAGTTGAGTTGGAGATGGTTACTGCCGAACTTCAGGATGAAGTTGCCTACGTATCCCAAAGATGGGAATCAGGCCTTACATAGTTTGGTTCAGGTTCACTCGAGTATTAACTCTCTCCTTTTGTGCTCTAACTTTTGTCAAAGTTGCCTTTTAGGGTTTTCACCCTTGCGAGCTCAATTTTTCTTTACTTCTAATTTTTCATGCTCTAATTTTTGCCTAGGTCACCCTTCTGGGTTTTCAGCCTAGCGAACCTCTCAAGGGTAATATTTCTTTAACTTGTCCATATTAATCAGCTGTGAAAACTCCAAGCCATCTAGGTTCATAAGGATGATCGCCCCTCTTACCAAATAGAATTGATGATGTAAGGACCAGTCCAATTGGGTCTGAACTTGCCCCAAGGGTCATGGATGGGAGCACGGTTGTCCTTGAGCACCATGTCTCATTCTTCGAGATTTCTGGACTTGACCTTCTTGTTAAAAGCCCTTGCAATTATGCGCTGGTAGCCTTGGACATGATACAATGCCCTTAGTGTTCTCTCATCAAACAACATTAACTCCTCAAAACTACTGCTAGTCCACCTCTGCTATTTGACACTTGGCCATAACTCGCAGCGATGACATTTCAATTTCGATTGACAAAACAACCTCCATCCCATAAACGAGAGAATAGAGGGTTGCCCCTGTAGATGTTCGGATTGAGGTTCTGTAGAGCTAGAGCACGAATGGCAGTTTATCTGGCCAGTCCCTGTATGTTTCCACCATCTTTCGCAAGATGTTCTTGATATTCTTATTAGCGGCCTCAACAGCTCCATTAGTCTGTGGTCTATATATCGATGACTTATGAAAAGCCACGTTGTATTTCTCAAGCAAATCCACCATCTCTTTCTTGAAGTGTGAGCTGTTATTTCATATGATCTCATTCGGAACCCCATATCGACAGATGATATTGTTTCTGATAAATTTGGCCGCATGGGACACCTTTAGCACTACATAGGATTGAGCTTCCACCCACTTCGTAAAATAGTCAATCGCCACCAGAATGAACTCATGTCCATTTGAGCCCTTTGGCGAGACTACACTAATAACGTCAATTCCCCACACTAAGAAAGGCCATGGCGAAGTCATATTGTAGAGCTTAGACAGCGGTATGTTCATGCGATTAGCATGGATCTGGCATTTGTGGCATTGTCGTACAAAACCAATACAATCCTCATCTATGGTTGACCAGTAATAACCTTGTCTAAGAATCTTCTGAGCTAGTATCACACCGTTCATATGTGCTTCACACTCTTCTCCATGGATAGCCTCCATAAGGCTCTTCGATTCCTCCTCCTCCACTCACAGCTTATGCATTCCCAGATGGCCTCTTTTGTAGAGCTTACCCCCGGTGATGATATATTGGACGGCCAAACACTGTATGCCCCGTTTGTCTTTGGCATTTGCCCCTGGTGGATATGCCTCTTTTTCCAGAAAGTTCCAAATGTCAGCGATGGTCTCATAGGCCGACATGTATTTCTATTCGATAATAATCGGATGTATCTTCACTTCCAAAGAGATGTCTACCATAGAAGATAGAGTTGCCAAAGTATCAGTGAACCTGTTGTTCTCTCTCAGTAGATGCGTAAACGTTAGTTTTTAAACCTTAAAATTAGAATATCCAGGGCCTGATGGTAAACCTTCATTTTCTCCTCTTTGACCTTCCAGTCCCCGTTTGCTTGGAAAACAACCAAATTTGAATCTCCGATAACATCCAACCTTATTACCCCTAGTTCTAGGGCAGCTTTTAAACCAGCAATACACGCCTCGTATTCTGTTTCATTGTTGGACACTTTAAATCGGAGTTTGAAGGCTAAGGGTATATTGGAATCATCGGGTGCTATCAACAACACATCTACCCCATAACCGTATTGATTAGACGCTCTGTCAAAGTACATCGTCCAAGTTTCTTCTTCTACTTGCAGAATATCTTCATCTGGGAACAAGAATTCCATTGCCTCATCTCCTTCTACTAGGTGGTCTGCCAGGAATTCCACTACAGCTCTTTCTTTAGCTGACTTGCATGTAACATACTTGAGATCAAATTCGGAGAGAAGAAGCAGCCAATGGGCTAGCCTACCTGTAAGTGCTGGTTTCTCAAAGAGATATTTGACGGGATCTAATCACGAAGCCAGGTTATAGAGTGAGCTAACAAGTAGTGCTTCAACTTCCTGGTAGCCCATATCAAGGCTAAGAAGCTTTGTCTAAGGGAGTATAACAGGTCTTGTATTCTAGCATCTTCTTGCTCAAGTAATAGATGGCCTTCTCTACCCTATCCTCAAATTCCTGAGTGAGCATGCACCCTATGGTTGTATATGTTATCAATAAGTACAAGATCAGAGGCTTTCCTGGCTTTGGCAGTTGTAACAACGCCTGCGGGGGACCTCGCTACAGTTCGGACTCGATTTTGTTGCGGTTCTCAATCTTGAACCAAAGAGTCCAAATCCGGCAAATCGTTTTGAAGAAAAACAGATTTTTTGAAAGAAGTGCCAAACATGGACTGCTTTGCCAGATAACAGAGTCGCCACCTAAATATTTTAAAATGGGAAATTTAGGAAACCCTGACTCGGTGCCGAAAGGCCACGTGTCCGTCATCACCAAAGTTGGCTCGGGAACTTGGGTACGATTAGGGAAGGTCACATCGTGAGCACCCCCTCTCGCCCGGTCAAAGACCGGCCTCTACTAACCATGATATCTGTTTTTGAAAACGTTGTGAGTTCTTATTCCGGTTATTTGCCTAGATTACTATGTGATGCTCGCAGCAAACAAGTATAGACTGGGCCGTCTGAATTGGAACTAAACATCTCATGTTTGTTTGTGAAAGATGGTTTGCTACCCGCAGGTAGGCTTAAAATGCAGATTTTGCCACAATCTAGTGGGCTTAACAAACAATTGATGAATTGCTCCAATTCAGATAACTCAACCTCCACCCACAGGCATTCAAGGTAGTTGTATCACATAAGCACATAGCCTCATGGTAAGCATGCTATCATGGCAACACTCACACGCATGCAAGGATGCCAAAGCATAAAACTTACCGAGTACTCCAAGCCAAAACATAAGCTGATTAGAAATCATGCATGATCCTAAATGCGCTGAAATGCCTAATGCAACACATGCAAAATGCAACTATAGCAGGCTCGGCTATTCTAAACATGGTATATGAAATGCTACAACTAACACGTATTCAATTTGGAATTGAAATACAGATGCAGTTTGTATGATGCGCCGAGCCCGGTGCAGGCAAAACAGATGAATGATGCAAACATGCTGTCATACTGTTATGCTAATTGAAATATGCCCTATATCTAACCATCGTAAGCAGATAAATAAAAGGGAGAAAGAAATGGGGGTTGGAAGACATACATCACACTCACACACCCTTATTACAACATTGCCCTCGCGCAGAGGGTCCGAATAAATATACAGTCCGAAATAAAAGAATATTACAGTCCGAAATATACAGTTTCCTAATTAATTAACAAATTAAACTAAGAAAGCCGTAAACTGGCGCGCAGGCCAGGGACTGCCTTGCTTCCGATGAATGATGTATGCCGGGCTGCTTCGGAGCGGAAATTCACTGGGATGCCCTAATTAGCCTCTGTTCGCAATTTTCTCGAAATGCGTGCCAAGTCCCGAAAAGTTGCTGATTCTTGATTTTGCTGCAACAGAGAGCAGGAAAAGGGCATAGCAATGTATTTCACAAATATATGCATGCCTCGATTCTCGTGCCACCAATCACGCATATCGATGCATGATGGCCGAGGAGCCGAATTGCACAATTCAATGTAGGGATGAATGTAGGTGCATGCTATAACAAAACCTAACTCCATCATGGGTAATCCGGAGTGTCGATGACTGGAGAATTGAGACCCGTTCCGTTACTCGGAGTACGGAGCGTACCTCGTTTCTCGTGCAATATGCATGATATGCATGAAGTGCAACTAATATACAACCTAGCATGCGCAATGCTATGAAAATGAGATGCCTCGAAATGCCTACGCACGGGCATACAAATCGAGAAAATGCATGAATGCACTCTAAGATACAACCTAGTATACACAATTCGGATGAAGATGAAGATGAAAATAAGATGCCTCGAAAAGCGCGCACGCAGGCACGTAAACTGGGGCGATGATAAAAATGCAAGGCGGATAAAACAAAGTGCCTCGAAATGCGGGCACACGGGCACGCAAACCGAGGCGATGATGTGAAATGAAAATCGGATAAAACGGAAGGGGCCTCGAAGTGCGTGCCCACAGGCACGCAAACCGAGGCGATGATAAAATGAGAAAAAATCGGATACAACGGAAGTGCCTCGAAACGCGCGCCCACAGGCACGCAAACCGAGGCGATGATGAAATGAGAAAATCGGATAAAACCGAAGTGCCTCGAAACGCGTGCCCACAGGCGCGCAAACCGAGGCGATGATAAAGTTAGAAAATCGGATAAAATCGAAGTGCCTCGAAACGCGTGCCCACAGGCACGCAAACCGAGGCGATGATAAAGATGAAAATCGGATAAAACTGAAGTGCCTCGAAACGCGTGCCCACAGGCACGCAAACCGAGGCGATGATGAAATGTAATGAAATGGCACACGGAATGACGCGATGGGCTTACACCAAAATGGGAGAGCTTCAGCTCACTCACATAGGAGGCCGTCGGATAAAACGGAGGTGCCTCGAAGTGCGTGCCCACAGGCACGCAAACCGAGGCAATGGATTAAGGCATGAAATGACATGGGAAATGATATGCAAGCATGGCAATGGAATTTCAGCACTCACAAATGATGTAAAACAGCCCCGAAATGATACGAAATGACAACCGAAGCATGAAATCATCCCAAAATGTGAAATTAGACACCCGGAATGGCCTATAGCCATACTAAACATGCAAAATCAGCACATGAAAGAAAAACCAGTGGCAAGGCAGTCCCAAATATGGAATTTTTCAGTAACAAACATGGCCAAAATGCAAGCATAGATAGGTCAACATTAGCATGCAAGAATAAGGGCCAAAAGAGGGGTATTGAAGCAAGTAGTATGTAGAAAATTCAAATGGAAAAACTTTCTTCTACAATACTGAAAAGGGCCCAAAAATAAGCACATTTACAGAAGATGGAAGCCTCAAAATCAATATGCAAACATGCTAATAATTCCATTCAAAATGGAGCTCAAAAGAGGTTATAACAAGAGACATGCAAAGCATACACCAAACAACAAAACTTTCTTCATGAAACAGGTATAGGGGGTCAAAAAAAGACCCCTTTCAGTTCTGACCAAGAGCAAAAATCAAAAGCATAAAAGGCTACAAATCATGCAAGAATTAGGGCCTAGAATGGATTTCAAAGGGAGGTGGTATATAGAATGGCCAAATGAGGTTGAGCCCTTCTACAATGTTGTAGAGGGGCTCAAAATAAGCACAAAATCATTATGGGTCGGAGCCCCAAAAACAAATGCAAATAGACTAAAAATAGCATGCAAGATTATGACATACAAACTAGATATTGAAACAAGTGTATCATAGAGACTCCAAATGAAGTTGAGCCCTTCTACAAAGTTGTAGAGGGGCTCAAAATAAGCACAAAATCAGTATGGGTCAAGGCCCAAAAACTGAAAGGAAATAGGGTAGAAATAGGAAGCAAAAATATGCTACAAAAAGAGATTCGGAGACTTACCCTTGAAGATCCGGTTGTTGCTACCTCTTGGCCTGAATTTGGTGCTTCTTAGCCACTGGAGAACACTTCCTTGCTGCTGGAATGGTAGTGGGGATGGTGGAGCTAAGGGTTGATGAAGAGAAGAGCTTTGACACTTGAAGCTTTTTCTTGAGTTTTGGCTATGGAGATGGAGGATTTGGGAGAGGTGTTCTTGAGAGCAAAATTTCTAACCTTGAGGAAGGAGCTGTCCAGCCCCTTTAATAGGCAAAATGGGGTGTAAAAGGGGAGGGAAAAGCACCCAAGCTTTCCCTCCCAAAATATCCCCCGGATGGGGTGATATTTCAGCAAAAATATCCGGACAGCTGTACTGAGCTGGAAAGCAGGAAGCTGGCCGGCCAGGTGGTTTTCTCCAAGGTGGCCGGCCGGCCACCCCACCTGGTCGGCCAGCCACCCACCCTGGCCGGCCGGCCATGGTCAAAAAATGGACAACAAATTTTCTGGCCGACCACTATGGATTGGTGTCCTCCCAAGTGTGTAGAATAAGGGCCCAGGGTCGGAATCCGGCAACTCTGAAGCAGGGGCCACAACATAGAGCTTGAAGGAGAGGCCCAAAAATGAACTTTTGAATTTCTGGCCGACCACCAACTTTTAGGGTCCTCCCAGATGTGTGCAACAAGGTTCCAAGGTCGGAAATTGGCAACACTGAAGCAGGAGCCACAACATAGAGCTTGAAATAGAGGCCCAAAAATGAACTTCCAATTTTCTGGCCGACCATGCTTGTTTAGGGTCCTCCCATGTCCCCTGATCACAGATATGTAGCTTTGGTTGGGAGAAAATACCCCCAGGGTGTTCAACATTGGCCCGGAAGTGAGAAAAACGGGCGCCGGAGGAGCGAAACTGGCTATCTGGGATAATTGCTGGCCTCTCACCCCCCAGTGATCTTCCTGGTGTTGAAACAGAGGTACCTGCCAAATTTGAACAAAAACTAATGAGAAATGAATGTTCGGGGCCAAAACCGAGCAATTCGGGGTCCCGAAAATGGGCTGCGGGTGCCGGAAGTGGTGTTCGGCAGCGAAGTGGGCATCCGCGACCCCAGTGTCCCTCGGAATGACAAAACAGAGGTTCCGGCCAAAAATCAGAGAAAACTGATGCAAAATGAATGCTCGGGGCCCAAACCGCGCAATTCGGGGTCCCGAAAACCGGCTACAGGCACCGAAAGTGGCATACGGCCACGAAGTGGGCATCAGAGGCCCCAGTGTTCCTCGGAACTATAAAACAGAGGTGCAATCCAAAAACCGGAGAACTCGGAGATGGTTGGGCGGTCCCGAGCCGAGGCACACGGCCTGACGATCCCGAAAACCGAGAACCGGGCTCCGAAATGGGCAAAATGGCCTACGGCCACAAAAAGTAGCTCACGGCCACCGGGAGATAATCTACGGGACCACTCCCTTCCCTCAGGAAAGAAAACAGAGAGAACCGAGCCTGGTTCGCAAACCGAGACAAGGTAGAGAAGAAGAAAGTTCGAAAGTCCGGAGGTAGGGCACACGGCCGCAACTCTGAGACTTCTGAACGAGCACAGTATGCAACATCACCGAGCGCTCAATCGGTGACGTCTGAGTCTCACGGTCGGTCAAAAATGGGGTGTCTACAGCAGTGACAACACAGGTGGATTTTAGAGGTACTGCTTAACCTGTTCAAACGCAAACTAACATCAATTGTCCCATCAGAACTTCTTCCCTTTCTTTAGGAGACCAAATAGTGGTTCACAAGTCAAGGCTAGTTTTGAAATAAACCGTCTTATGAATTGCACTTTACCCAGAAAATCCGTGAACCTTCTTTGGAAGTCCTCGGTGGTGGCATTTCTAAGATGGCCTTGATTTTGGAAGGATCTACTTCGATTCCCCTCTGTGTAATTAGAAATCCCAGCATTTTCCCTGCTGTCACCCCAATGTGGATTCAAAATCAATCTATGTTCCCTGATTTGTTGAAAGAACTTTTCTAGTGCGGTGTAGTGACCTTCTCGCTTTTTGGACTTGATAATCACATCGTCCACATACACCTCAACCTCTTTGTGGATCATATCATGCAGAATGGTGGTCACAACTCTATAATAGGTAGCCCCAGCATGTTTTAACCTAAACGGCATGACTCGGTAACAGTATGTACTCCATGGCGTGGTGAAAGCCATCTTTTCTCTATCCTCTGGTGTCATCAGAATCTGGTTATATTCAAAAAAAACCCATCCATAAAGGAAAGGAAGGTATGGCCCGTGGTGAAGTCTACCAACTTATCAATATGCGGTAGTGGAAAATCATCCTTCGGGTTGGCTTTGTTCAAGTCCCGAAAATTGACACAAACCTGAATTCTTCCATCCTTCTTCGGCATTGGGATGATATTGGCCAACCAGGTCAAATACTCAGATACTAGCAAGAATCCTGCATTAATTGGTGACCTCTTCCTTAATCTTTAGTGCCCAATCTGGACGAATTCTGCACAACTTTTGCTTGACTGGTCGGGCCTCGAGGTTGAGAGGGATCCAGTGCTGTACAATCTCAGGATCGATTCCAGGCATATATTCATAGGACCACGCAAAAACATCTTTGAAATCTTTTAATAAAGTGATTAAACGCTTGTGTTTCTCCAAGGACAACGTGGACCCGATCTGGATCAAGCGTGGATCCTTCTCACTACCCTCATCAAAACAAGGCTTAACATACCTCTCCTCCTCTCGACTAATCAAGTTTTTCAAAGCCAGGGGAATTTCTTCCTTTTCGTTTTCATTAAAATTTTGAAAATCTTGGTCAATGTAACAAACCAGCAACACAGAAAAGTACATAGAATCTGTAAAGTTTTATAGCTTGCATTTCGTGCTCCTTTCGAATACGACTAGACCTATAATTCGAACTCCCGTGGTTCTAAATTTGATTTCACAAAGTGCAATGTGAAATAGCGAAAACTCAAAAGAGTCCAAATTCGATAATTCTTTTTGGAAAATCGATGTTTGAATCAATGCCAAAAATGAACTACTTTGCCAGATTACAGAGTCACCACCTAAATAGTTTTGAAAAATTTAGGAAATCTGAGACTCGTGCCAAAGGCCACTTATCTGTCATCCCCAAAGTGTCTCAGCTCGGGAACTTAGGTACGAGAGGGGAAGGTCATGAATTGAGCACCCTACTCGCTTGATCAAAGATTGGCCTCTACTAATCATGTTGTGTTTTTTTATTTACATTATATGCTCTTATTCTGGTTTTATTAGACTAACATTTACTATGTGACGCACATCAGTATAGACTAATTTGCAAAGATTAGAACACTTTGATTTCATGTTTATTTGAAAATTGTTTTTTGATATTCATCACTTGAAAAGGTGAGTTTGTACATTAATCAATTTGTCTCAATTTTGGCAATTAGCCTCCATCCATAGGCATTCAAACATGTATATCGTCTAAGCATTTAGCCTCATGGAAAACATGCTCAACATGGCAACAATCACAAGCAATGCAAGATGCCAAAACTCAAAATTGCTCACCTAGTACTCCGAGCCAAAACAATGCAAAATAATTAGAAAATATGCATGCTCCTAACTAATGCAATATGACTAATGCAACACATACAAGTATGCAATTAATAGGCTCAGTTATGAACATGGCATATGATTTCATTCAAGACATGTGATGAATCGTGTATTCAAGCTATGAATTCGAACATTGACATTGGGTTAGTATGATGAGCTGAACCTTGCATGCACGCAAGACAATGGATGCAAAGCATAAGAATGCTAATATGAAAAATGATGTTCTACACTAAGCATCGTAAGTAAGTAAGTAAAAGGGAGAAAGACGTGGGATTGGAGGACATACAACTTATTACATGTTGGCCCTCGTGCAAAAGGGTTTGAATGAGTGTCCGAATGTCCGAATAAACTAACTCTTACAAAGCCAAATGAATTAAGAAAAGAATTAATTAGCTAGCTACTCTATTACAACAAGGATAATAATGAGCAATAAACTAGCTATCTAAGTTAACTAGCTATAACAATTACAAATAAACAATAATGATAATTACAACAATAATTACAACAAGACTAATTGTAACAATAATAAGTAATTACAACAATACTCAGAGCATTAATTTACAACATTGATGTAAGTAAAGATGCACAAGGGTTGCATGCACAGTGTACAAGAACTGCTATGTTTGCCTAGGCCTGCTCTATTTCACCTTCAGCCATTATCCTCTATTTTTTGCAAAACATACAGCTGACCAAACATTCATGGCCGACCGGGCCCAAATGAACCTGATCTGGTCCAAATAAGGTCGATCGCTCTTTAATTTTATGAAAAATCACGTTTTTGTGCTCTGAAGTGAAAACAGTGCAGACAGAGTTATTCTGAACTCTGTTTGTCCCTTCTACTCTTCTCTGTCATGGTAAGCCTCAAGAGAAGAACAAAGTCATTTCCAAAACCTTCAATGAGCAAATTGATTGCTTGATGATTTAGGGCATGATTTTGGACAAAAATTAATGAATACAATGAATCAATAACCACCCCCCCTCCTATCATGGAGTAAGCTCAAAGAGGGAGATAGAATGCTTCAAGGCTCAACGAAACATCATGAATTGATGTAAGACAATCCTTGACACAATAGACTCGGCATAACGTCCGACTGAATTCAAGCAATATAACTCGTTTTCTTTATGTGGGTTGGTTCATTTTAGCAATTTTTTAGACCTTTCCATTCTTTAGTTCATTAAGTCCAAGGTGATGATTACGTCCACTAAATGAGAAGTGATTCTCAACATAAAAGAGAGACTATGCCATTGGCGATGAACCTCCATGTAGATTAAGCCATTAAGCATAGTCCCTAGCTCATGTTTTGAACAACCATCAACCGGTTGAAACAACTCTCAAATGAAAGAAATGGATGATATATTACTTTAAAATGAAGCATTTTAACATGGAAATTACTTAAAGAAAAGCTAGAACAACATGCAACAAGCTATGTATGCGAACATATGAGACAACAAGCAAACTAATCAAAGAATGAATTAATTAAACAACCTAGGACAGCCCTAAAACAGCCTCTAATAGGTAAAAAACAGTGGCTCAAAGTGCATGAAAATAGCCTAAAAAGCTAAACAACAAGCAAAGACAACAAGGCTAGTAAGCAAGAACAACGAGGGGTGGTTAACCCCTCCACTTTTGAAACCTCAAAGCATGATTTTTAGCCTCTTTTAAACTCTGAAAATTAATTTGGAAAGCAACAAAAAAAGGGTGTAAAACACGGGTTCAAGCTATAGGTAAAGGTGTAAGAAAGAGTGTTAACTCTCTCTACCCTTTGGTAACTATCCAAACCCAAGCTTAGACACTTGAAAGAGAATCAAAACAATACAAAAATACAAGAACTTGATAGTAAATGATAGAAATGAAAGCAAGAGAGAAAATAGTAAGCTTATACCTCTTGAAAATGGTAAGCTCTTTGTTTGTGAATCAAACAAAGTCCAAACACACTCTCAAGCTTGAATTGTGATGCTCAAGGCTTAACCAAGGTTCCAAGGCTAAGTTGTGAAGGTGTATATGGTGTATGGATAGGTTCAAGGTGGTAAGCTTGCTCAAAGGTTGCTTGTACAAGAAGAAGGAGCTTTCAAGAAGGTGTATAAGCTTTTTAGAAATTCTTCAACCCTCAAAGTAGAGATACAACTTCGTTTTTATAGAATTTGAGCAAGAGAAGTCATAAATATCTTCAAAAATGGACAGCTGGCGGGCTCCCACCTAGAATAGTGTTTCTCACTACTAAGGCACAACCAACCATCAATAGCCACGGCCGACTCCCAATGAGGCACTGCCAAGCCTCAATGTGATCCCATGTCTCTCTATTTCAAACTCAGCATAGGGTGACACAATGTGTAAAAATGGATTTCTGGGGTACAAACAGTGGGAATATGGCATATTTGGGATTGTTTTAGAGCTTAAACATAGCCCCTTTGTTAAGACCTCGAACCACGCACAACACCACTTTTATCATCGATTGTACTGGGCAAAGCGCTCGAGCCTTACGGGCTGTCAAAAATGGGTTGTCTACAAGTTCTCATTCAAAAGGTCCAGATCTTCGGTTACAGACTCAAAAGAAAAGTTGAATAAAGACCTAAACAGGACTTTGGTATTCGGGTTACCACCCCCGAAAATACTAGACTCAAACCTCCTGGACTGGCTTAAATTTGATTCCAACTCCACAGACTTAATGGAATCAGATTTTGGCTCATCACCCGATTCAGAACTAGAAAGAAAGCCTTTCTCCAATTGCCAAGTATGACGTCGTGCCCTCGATATATCCAAAATTCTAGAGGTTGGGTCCACACCTGGTTCTTCCCCAATTATGGAGACAGTAAAGTTATCCCCCAAGTTCTCTAGGTTGGCCGCAGAATCTGTTAGGAGATTAGCCAATGCCACTACATCAACCTCGTTGTTGTCTGAGTCATCTTCTATGCTCTGGCTAACTTTGATGCTTGGTTTAGCCCTTTCCTCATCACTGTCCTACAACTGATGGTAAAAGAAGATCTCGAATCCGAGGACACGCTCATTCGAGGAATTTACCTAAGGCTAAGGAAAATCGTAAAAAGGGAAATCCTTACCCTCTCGAACAAAACGACCATTCAACATCCCCCGGATTGGCCTGTGGACAAGCTCATATTGCTTTTCAGCTCTCTTGGCCTTAGCTCTGCCACTTATTTCTTCCCCCTTTCTGATCCAGATCCTCTCTGGTGGGCACATAGTCCAGTCCAAAGGCATGTGGGTTGTGTAGCACCTTCGCCAGTGCTGCAACACCTTTCCGACCACTCTTTCTAAGCCCCATTCCCGGAACGTGCCGTAGTTTGTTCATAAAGTATATGGATTGGACACTGACATACATGCCTTTATCTGTAGCCAGAGTGGTCTACACTACTCGGGGCTCCCGCCAGAGTGAATCCCAAGAGGAATACATCTTCATCGCCATGGTTGATCTCTAGCACTAGCGTAGTCACCTCCGAAGGTGGATGGATGGATGAGTTCCCAAAAACAATTGCTACCTTTCTCTCATGAGGATACTTCAACATTTGATGGAAGGTGAAGGAGACAGCCTTCACGTAATGTAACCAAGGCCTACCTAATAGCAGATTAAAGGTAGCTGGCACATCCAGGACGTGAAATTTGATCTCTTGCTCTGACGGGCCTACTTGAACCTGCACTTTCACTGTACCCATGACCTCTCTGCTTGTATTTTCATATGCCCATATCACTTGGGTTGTGGGAACAAAGTCCACTGGTTTAAGGCCAATCGCATAAGCAGTACGGGAAGGACAAACATTAATAGTAGAACCAGTATCTACCAACACCACTGGTACCCACTTCTCCCTGCATTCCATAGAAATGTATAACGGTTTGTTGTGAGCCGATCCTTAAGCATTGGCTTGGCACCACCTAGAAAGACCAAGCCTACAAGTTGCTCAGGCGTAGTATCAATGGACAATTTAACCCTATCCATTACCGACAATACTACCTGTCGGTGCACCCGTGAAGCCATAAGGAGTCCCTTAAATAAGAGATATCAGCTTGGATTTTCTTGAGCTGCTTCAGCACCGACTCCTCTTCTAGTTGGTTCTCTTTCTGTTTCTCAGCCTTCTTGTCCTTTCCATACGCCTCTTGCTTGATCCAGGTGCGGCGGTTTAAAATACCGTCCACTTGCGGTAAGATGGTCTATCTCCCCCGCATACCATGTATTATCCAGAATGCAGTCTCCCTAATCTTTGTCAGGTATGGTCTAGACACAAATCATTGTCATCCCACCACTCACCGTTAGCTGCCGACAAGCAGTTGTCAAGCTCCACTTGATTCATTTTCACATCATAAGTGTTCCCCACAAGATGCCACGCAATTACGGTTTTCTGAATTGTCTTTATTTCTTTCTCTTACAAACTGCCATAGTGCAGCTTCATGTTCAGTTTCTGTAGTGTTCACAACACCCATTTCCTAGGTTGGGTTTCCCACACATGCACCCTCCGGCATTTTTCCTTTCTCATTAGCCTTCCCGGCCGCTGTAGCTACCTCTGCTTCCTTTCCCTCTAGTTTTATCCCAATTTCTTCTTTCTTGTCTGGCTCATCACTTAGCCATCCAGTGTTATTAGTCGATCCGTTTAGGTCAAACCACCCAATCTATACATCTCCCTGATAATGCTCATCAAAGAACTACAGGTTGTCCAAATCCTCTTTGAGGTTTGTTAAATCATCAAACCCTTGGCTCGGGCCATCCTCCCTAACCACATTGATGTCTGCCGAGATTGGTAGCACCAATTCAGGCTTTGTTTGACTAGTTGGCATGATATAACGACTCGGGTCATACACCCTCTCCGATAAGTCCCCAGGACACTTCGATAATAGACTAGTACTTTCCTTCGAGGTCGACCTTCCTCCCATTGTAGGTATCATCACCACAAGCTTGTGTTGAGGTTTGGACATGTCCATCATGCAAAGATATGTGCCCTCAGGAATGAACAACATTAGTTTCGGTAGGTGGAAGGGGGTTATATATACGCTGGGGTCATAAGAGGTGGCCAGTTTATAGATAATGTTAAGGTTTTGAGGTGGGGAGACTTGATTATGGGCTAGGAGTGGATTTGTGGTTACATTTGATTTTTGGGGTAGAGCGATCACCATGTTGTCAATGAGATCTTGAATCTCATGATGCAAACGGAAGCACTGGTCGGTATTATGACCATGCTGTTGGTGAAACGCATAGTATTTTGTGGGGTTATGCTTATGTGGAAGATGGTTAGGAAGAGGCTGAGGTTCTAAGGGTTTTAGGTGCCTTTTTTTTTACTAGCACCTGCATGGCTTTGGATAGGGTCATGTATAGTTGGTTAAAAGTCCTACCCTGAGTTCGGTTGGGATGGATAATGTTTGTGGGCCTACATTAGCAAAGGGGTTAGCAGTTTTTGTGTTAGTGACTACACTTACATCCGATGGCCTCGCAGCTGTTCTCCCACTGGTAGCATTAGAACTGCGAACAAACGACCTTCTGGCCGGCTCCTTATCCTTAGTAATACGTTCCTGTTTCATGGCATCTTCAATTTGTACTCCCATTTCATGAAGTTTTGTAAACGTAAATAATAGGGGCAATCATTTTCTGTAATAGCTTGTCATGCAGATTTCGGATGACCATTCTGATCTGGTCCTTCTCGGAAGGCCTCGTGGTCATCATTGAGGCTTTAGCTCTCCATCTTATCACAAATTCAAAGAAACCCTCCTTTGGCTCTTGACATGTTGCCTCAAGATCACAAGTTATGACCTCAATCTGCGTATTGTAAGAGTACTGAGCAATGAAGGCTTCGGCCATCTCCTCTCAATTCTGTTTGAGGGAATCTTCCAACTTAGCATACCAAATGGCCTTTATACCCGACATGGTGTGACCAAAGAGAGACAGCTTATGTAGTCTAGTTAAGCCCATCAGCCGCAAGATATCTGAAAACAGTCACAAGTGAACCATCGGATCCCTGGAACCGTTAAAATGATCAATGTGCGGCATCTTAAACTGATTCGACAATGTAACTGCAGAATCAATGTATCCATCCTCTATGTTTGGGATGGAGTTAACCCCTTGCGCTCTTTTGAACAATTTCTCTAGTTTGTTGATCTTGAGTGCAGTTAGGTCTACCTCAAACTAGAACGAACCCTCGGTCTGATAAACAAAGGCTTTGGAAGCTGGTGCTGGGATGGGCTCTGTTTGGACTGGAAAAATCGGATTACCTTGGTTTTGTAAATCTTGAGCATTGGCAATATTAGCAGAGCCACTAGGCACATGAATAACCGTGGTGGGTGCATGGGATGTAGAGGCCACAACCGGCTATGGTTACTATTATTGTAACCTAGTTATCACCTCGGCTTGACGGGCTGCAACTTTGGCTTGGCGAGCCACATCATGCTGTAGTGCTTCCACTGTTTGCTGTAACTGGAGTATTAATTCCTCCATATTGGTTGGGGGATACTGTGCCATTAGAATAGGTGACTGGTTTTGAGTTAGACTGGAAATGGATGACTGCTCTTGAACTGGACTGAACACAGGTGAGCTGAGAGGTGATTGCGGTAGGAATTGGATGGCGAACTCTGTCTGGTTCTCCTCTATTTTGTAATCGGTGAGAGTGACGTAAACACGGGTTATCCTTGAACAAGATCCTCGGCCTTGCAAAGTCTTTCGACTCAGATCCAGAGTACTTAGGGGATATCCGAACTTTCTAAAGCTATGGTTTAATCTACTTAGAAAAAGAAATAAAGTAAAAGAGCAGCAATTAGAAACCACATAGTACCTCAGCTAAGAGTTTTATCATCATAGACATGATCAAAGCTGTAGGACTATACTCTACATTGTATTCCACCCCAAAACAGATACCACCTTGCAACTGATATGCATATTCCTGTACAGTTTCGTTGTAAAGAACATACCAGCTAAGAGAAAGCCAAAACACCCATATGAGGGGGTAGGGTTATGCTGTCCTAGTTTTATCATGAACTAGGATTCACTATTTCAATCAAGCGGTTTCACGCAATCCTGCATTCAGGTGAGCATCCTGTGCTAGTTTGGAACAGTCTCTATGGCTTCACTATATGCAGCTAGGCCAAATGGTCAAAGGGATGCCTCAGCAAGACTACCTAATATACCTCTCACACCTAACACTGAGAAATGAAAGGAGGATCAAATGATACAACGGTAATCCTAATCCAAGGGTTGTGTTCCCAACATGGCAGAGCCCACGACTGGTTAGCCTTTTGGTAAGCTTTTGGGCAAGCCTCCAACAAACCGTCCAGGAATAGCAGATAGCAAACACAGTGACTTAAGCACACCAATGAAAATGCAATGCAAAGAACATATAAGGGCAGATAAAATTTCACATCATGAAGTTCTAGTCAAGATCTCTAAATTCCCTAGCAGAGTCGCCAGAAACTGTAGCTTGTTTTTCGTGCTCTTTTCTAATTCGGATTTCACAAGTGCAATGTGAAATAGATAAACACAAATGAGTCCAAATTTGACAAATCTTTTTGAAAATCATTTTTGAATCAAAAATACCAAAAAAGGACTGCTTTGCCAGATTATAAAGTCGCCACCTAAATATTTTTGAAAAATTTAGTATATCACACGAGAGGAGGAAAGATTAGTGTGAACGAACAGGCGCACCTGTCATTTTTATCCGAGCACTCCTTACGCGTCGCACGCAAGAGAAGGAAAGATTGGTGTGAACGAACAGGCGCACTTGTTGTTTTTAACCAAGCATTCCTAACGCGTCGCACACGAGAGGAGGAAAGATTGCTGTGAACGAACAGGCGCACCTGCATTTTTTAACCGAGCACTCCTAATGCGTCGCACGCGAGAGGAGGAAAGATTGTTGTGAACAAACAGGCACATCTGTTGTTTTTAACCGAGATGAACAATCCTAACGCGTCTTACGCGAGAGGAGGAAATTGGATTAATGAAAGAGCAAACAAATCCAGGAAAGCCTCGGAGAATGTAATGTAGTCCATGGGGATAACTCAATATAATGCATAAACGTGAATTAGTGAAGTGACAAAGTAGTGAACACGAATTTACACAAAGAGATGTAAAATCAAAACGACCAAAGCAACGTAGTAAAGTGAAAGCCAATTTGCCCATGTGTTGAAAATGGGCTTTTAAATACGACACATCACGTTTCAATTTGATTGTAAAATGGATGATGATTATACTGTGGCACGAATGATTTTATCTGGAACGCCTATGAATGAACCATCCATACAATATCATATGTTTAACTAGAACAAATTAAGATTCAGGCAAAACAATTGATTTACTAATGGAACAGTTTAAACAAATTAAAAGTCTTAAACAAAACAAATCACATTATGAGTTTAAACTAAGAGTTTAAACAAATTAAATCAAGAATCAAATAAATCAAATTATGCATTCACACAATAAAACAAAATAGAATGAACAAAATCCCTCTCTTTTCCTTTCCTTCTCCTTTTTATATTTTATTTTTCTTTGCTCACTTTTTTATTTTGATATTTCCCTTTGTTCTTTGTTTTTTCCCTCATTGTTTTTCTTTTTTCTTTCCCTTCTTTTTTTTTCTTCTTCTTTGTTTTTTTTTTTTTTTTTTTTGGGGTTTGTTTTTGTTATAGTTTTTTTCAGATTAAAACTCCATAATACAAGAAATAAAAAGAACAAAAATTGACTGACTCATACCGTGAACTAGCCGGGCCTCGATGAAGCACAGCTGAGCTTTAATACAGTCTGACCGGGCCTCGATAGTGGGACAGGGGCATATCGATCATTTCGTGAGCCATGCTTTTTTAAAAGCAAACTCAATCCTCATTTTCTCACACCCTCTCATCTGAAACTCTCTCTCCTTTCTCTCTAACGTCCTCTCTCTCTCTAGATTTCCCCTTTCCTTAAGTTACCCAACAATCCTCACAAAATTTTCCTTAAAACCCTTTTAATCCTTTATATTTTGAACCAAACAAAACTTGATTTGGTGGGGTTTTGAGTTTTTCTTTTGATTCCTCTCACATTTGCCCACACTTTCCTTCTTTCCCCCTTTGATTTTCCACAACCTGTTTAGTTTCTTCTCTCCTAGGGTTTGGATTTTGGGGTTTTTACTTCACTTTCACTCATCCCTTTACATTTTCTTCACTTTTTCTTCACTTTCTCTCTATGGCTAGTGATGAGGGTCCCATCCCAGACCCTGCCATTGGTATTAGGGGTTGTCTTAGGTGTGGATATGGTGGCCGAGGATGTTCTCGCATTGCCTCCCCTCATCGACAGGCCATTTGATGCGGCCACCTACCGACCACATACACATGATTCGGCCCCAGGCAATATTTTGAGATTTGAGGCCTCATCCCAAGGATAATAAGGACATCCTGTTGCGAGAGCCCACAGAGCACTTGTCCGCCAATGCCTCCACTGGTAAGAAACTTTTCCTTTGTTTTGTACATATATTGAATCTCATAAGTAGACCACTCATTAATGCTACATACACTCCCCATTTACAAGTGATAGCTAGGAGGATTGGTGGCTATGGATCCATATCCGGCCCGCAACGTGGTATGAGAGGCTTTCCACTAGAGGTCCGCACACTGGTTGATGCTGCCTGACTTTGGGCCCTTCTGTTCAAGGCTCATACAGATGAGGGCTGAGTCACTGCTATATGGGGCCCTAGGTAGAAGAGATAGTGGGACACTACGGACTTGATTCCACTTTCATCGATTGAGGAGCTGACTCTAACCCTATATGACTTCTCGATGCTCACTGGCCTACGGGTCGGGGTTAGTGGTCCGATCCCATGTGATCCTGATATGACGCAGTGGAAAGCCGCATATCGTCAGCTCCTCGAGGTGATCCCTAGACACCACCTAGTCATAGGATGGTGAAGGTATAGTTGATTCTTTGATCACTTCTTTGATTTTTAGCCTGTTACTCTTGATTAGGGTCGCCCAGTACACCTGTGGCTTCCTTATGTATCTCCACGGTACTACCCTGTTTGTGAACAGGGAAAATATCTCGAGGTTATATCTTCTTGGAGCACTGGTGCACCTACCACAGGTGACAGAGCATGACTGGGTTAGCGCCGGCCTGGCTACCTTGTACTGCTACATGAGCTTTGTATCTCGCCAAAAAGCAGATTCACTCGGCAACTACTAGAGGGTTTGGGAGGTACACCTCTTATTTACTTTTTCTATTCAGCTTTACATTCTGTTGAATTTTGCATTTCCTGCTCATCTTTGCTTTGCATTCCTTGTCTACTTATCCGCTTATCTGCTCTGTTTATAACTGCTCATCTACTTTATCCATGTCTTTCGGCTTAAAAGTATGGGTTAACACATACTTCACCTCTCTGGCTCTGGTTCTAGTGAGGCCCATTGCATTGTCAGTACCTCGCTCCCGGTACTACAACTCCCAATTTGAGTGATGTCACTGAGTAGATCGAGACTTCCCTTACTTTTGCTGTTTCTTCGACACCATCACTGCGGATCAAGTAACAAAATACTAATCTTTAACTTTCATACTACTATTTCCGTATTGTTGTTATTCTCATACTGTAGTATTTCTATACTACATTATTTTCGCTGCACCGTTTCCATACTGCACTGCTATTCTCATATTGTTGCTTCTTATACCGTTGTTTCCATACTACTTAGATCCTTGATATCTGGCATCTGCTTCCACAGGTTCACTGGCACCCTTGGACGGGTATCCCTCAGGCAGCAAAAGCGACCTACGTTGCTGCATGCACCCCTCTACCATACAGATTCTATTTGAGGGCCCCTTTGGCTGAGCTTCTTGCCTGGGGGGGGGGAGGTTTATCCGCCAGACACGAGGGGTAGCGGATCCAGACATTCCACATCCTCTTCCTTCCAGCATAAGGGTAGTGGACAATGTTCATGACGGTCCTCAGATCGACTTCTTGATGTTGGAAGAGGATGGTGATCGGCATCATGAGCCCAGCGACTTCACCACTTTCTTACAGACTCGGGTGACGGCACCTTCTTACCCATGGTGTGGCCCATGTGTAGACACCCCATTTTTGACCTGACCTTAAGACTCAGACGTCATCGATTGAGCGCTTCGGTGATTGTGCATGTTGTGCTTGTTTCGAGGTTTCGAAGTTTTGGCTGAGAGCCTTGCCTCTAGGCCTCTAAACTCTTTGCGCTTTGGCTCGGTTTGTGGACCGAACCTTATTTCTCTTCCCTAAAGGGAGGGAGTGGTCTTGTAGACCACCTTCTTTGTGGTCTTAGACCACTTTTCCCGTTTGGAGACCAGTTTTCGATTTTCAGAGCTTTCGGTTGTGCGCCTTGACTCGAGATAGCTTAACGTTCTCCATTTGGTGTGGTTTTTGAACCACACCTTGTTGCCTCTGCCTAGAGGGACACTGTAGTCCGGGAGACCACTTTTGTGGTTGCAGACCACTTTTGGTGCTGGTAGACTAGTTTTTGAGGCTTTCGGCTACACGCTTTGCCTCTCGAACTTTCATTTTGCATCCGTTTTGGTTTGTTTTTCGTACAAACCTTGTTTTCCTTGTTTGGAAGGTGGTACAAGGGTGGGAGACTAGTTCTTCCCCTTGGAGACCATTTTTCCTTTCGTCAGCCAGTTTTCTGGTCTAATAACTGGTTTTCTTGGTCTTTGGGCCACCTTTTTTGGTCGACCACCACACCATTGCATTGTTTTCATGCTCTAGACCATCTCCCACCATGGCCAACTAGTTGTTGTCTTGGGAGACCACTTGTGGTGGTCGGCCAACCACCTCAAGTAGCTGGCCGACCACTTCAAGTGGTCGACTATTTTTTGTCCCCTTTTTGGAGATATTTTCTTTCAGCTGGCACAGCTGGAAGGCACTAAAGCCATCCTCCATACACGTGTATGGAGGGATGGCTTTGAGGCCAAAGCTTGTCCAACAAGCTTGTTCTTTGTTCTCTAAAAGAGAGAACCACCTCCTCCCTCCTCTAGGTTCAGAAATTTGAGGCTTGAGAGTTATACATACATACTTGTATCTATCTTGCTCTTGTTCTTCATTTTGTGCTTCAAAAGTGTAGTTTTGCCATACTTTAACACACAAACACACACTCAAACACCATCCTTTGGTTGCTGAGGCTTCTTGAGGTTTGTTTTGGAGTTTTTGGGCTAGTTTTGGTTCAAAACGTGTGCTAGAGTTGCAGTCTTGAAGAGGTTCTACAAGGGTGAGCTTTTAACCTTTTAAACCCCTATTCTTGCTTAAGCTTTTGGACCCTTTTGTATGCTGATTTAAGCTTAACTTCATACTGCAAAAATTTCTATTTTTCAGTCCTTAAAATGTTTGTTTAAGGTCACTTTTGTGTTGGGGGTAGTATACCCACTCTTAGGCCTTGTTTGGTCTTGTTTTTGTGCCTTCTTTTTAAGCTATTGGGATCACCTTTGCATGACCTTTCTACCATTGAAATCCAAAGAATTTTTAGTGGTGGAGAGGAGCTTTTGAGGTCCCAAATAGGAGAGGGTCATCCCCTCTCCTTGTATTTTGAATACTTGCTTCATATGCCTCATGTTTGAGCTTTTTATTAAGATTGTGTTGGCTTGTTCTTAGCCTGTATTTGGGGTTATTTCAGCATGCCTCAGATCTATTTTGACTTGGTTTGGTCATTTCATGCATGCCTTATACACTTGTAGTGTAAATCTTACAAACTAGCTTTGTGTGCCTCATGTTTGAGCATGTCTTTCTAGCTTATGTTGACTCCATTTCAGCATGTTTTTGGTGACATTTTTCCATTTCATACCTCTGTTAAGGTTTGGTTTGGTTGGTCCTTGTATACTCCATGCACTTGTAGTGCATTTCTATGAAACTAGCCTAATGTGTGCCATGCTTTAACATGTCATTCTAACATGCTTTTGGCTTAACTCTAAGAAGTTTTTGTCCATATTTTAGCATGCTTAAGCTCTGATTTTTGTTGTTTTTTTGGTCAAGCATGCCTTGCTTTGTATAGCAATAATGCATTCTAGCTTGTTAGCTTTGTGTATCAAGTCCACTAGCATTCATTGCTTGGCCTATTTGAATGATTTGGACATCATTTCATATGTGATTTTAGTCCATGTTTCATGGTCATACACTCACATCTTTCACTCATTCAATGCGTTGGAGGGTTTGCCCTTTATTCCTTAACATGGATCATTGTGTATGCCTTCATGCCTAAGCTTGCGAGCTATCATTTCAATGTGTTTTTGGGGTTATTTTGTCAGTGATATAACTCTGAATTTTGTTTCTTAAGTCATCTCATGCTTGGTCTTGATAGGTGTAGTGTAATCCACCTTATTTGCCTTGCATATCCCATGCCTTATGCCCTTCATGCTAGCATATTTTGGCTTCCTTCCATACATGTTTTAGACTCATTTTGACATGTTCTAGGACTGTTTTGGGTTGCCCTTGCCATATGCTTCATGTTTTGCATAGTTGTAGTACAAATGCCTATGCTAGCTTCAAGCTTTGGGTACCATAGCATGCTTCATTTGTGTTGTGTACATGATTTGGCATCATTTACCATGACATTTCAGAGCATGTAGCATTGCCATGTTCCCACTTCATTCACTCTGTTAAGTGCCTTTGAGTGTTATGCATTGTTGCCTAGTTTGTGGCCTAGCATGTATGCCATCTTGCCTAGGTCCTTGAGCCCTCATCTCAGTATGTTTTGGTCTTTGTTTAGACCTAATTAAGCTTTGTCCATGGTTGGTTCATGCATTTGTGCCATGTTTTGCATGCCTCTTATGTGTTGCTCTTTGCTAGCTTCATTCCTTAAGGACTCTAGCATGCTATACTTAATATGTTTGAGTGATTTGGCATCATTTCATACTTTATTTCAGTGCACTTAGTGTTGTTACACTTCCATGCTTGTCACTCTTTGAGCACTCTTAAGAGTTGTGCTCTTAGGCCTAGTTGATGGGCCATTGCATTGAGCATGCTTGTCTTGATCTTCATGCCTTAGTTTCATCATTATGGCCACTATTCTGGGCATGGCTGAGGTCTGTCTATTTTGGTTTAAGTCCATTGAGCATTGTGTATGCCATGTTACCTCGCATTGTGCATGTTATGTTGTTGTTTGGATTGTGCATGCTATGTTCTTGCTCACATTGTGTATGCCATAATCACATTGAATTGAGTATGCCATGTTATTCATTGCATTGAGTATGCCATGTTGCATTGCATGTTGTTGCATACTTGTCCCTTGCATTGCATGTTTGCATTACATATTTAACATGCTTGTTATTGCATTGCATGTGTTTGGATTAGGTATTAGTCCAAACACGAGAAAAGAGAGACATTTCATACTTGAAGTGATAAAACGTGCCTCAATTCTCGGTCGCCGACGCTCTTGATCTATCATGATAGAGTTCTAGGCATTATGTGTTTATGTGTGCATTCATTTTACATTGAATTGTGCAACTTCGCCTCTTGGCCATCATGCATCGAGATGTACGATTGGTGGCCCGAGGGTCGAGAACCACACTCCCTTGAGCTTATGAAATGATAGGGAGGGTGGTTGTGCACACATACTTTGCAAATACATTGTCATGCCCTTTCTTGCTCTCTGTTGTAGCAAAATGGAGTTTGGCAGCAACAACTGGTCGGCCGACCAGTAAACCCAGCCGGCTGACCACTTTTTCTATTTTCAGTAAAGAAAAGTGGTCGGTAGGTGGTCTCCATCCTCAACAACTAGTCGGCTACCCTCCCATAGGTTCCCATGGTGGAGTTTAAGCTTTCTGAAGCTTGGATTTCCGAACAGAGGCAAGTTGGAGCATCGCGATGGATTTCCGAACAAGGTGACTGAGCATGTATGCATTCTTCTCCCTCTAGGCTCTGATTTATCATTTTACTTAGCTAATTTGCTTAGCTAGTTTATGCTTTGGTTATGTACTTAAGTAGTTAATGCGTTTAGCTGTTTATTTTATTTGTAATAGCTTAATTAATTAGCTTGTTAGTTAATTAGTTTTGTGATGTAATAATTAGTTTAATTAGCTTAGATTAACTAATTAGTTTCTTATTCGGAACCTCCTGCGAGAGGGCCAATTGTTGTAATAAACGTGTGTGTGTGTGATGCATGTCTTCCAACCCGCATTTCTTTCTCCATTTTACTTAACCACTTACGACGGTTAGTTTTAGGGCATATTTCGATTAGCATACCTTATGCTTGCATGCGTGCATCCATTCATCTGTATTGCATGCACCGGGCTCGGCGCATCATACTAACTACATTGTATTTCAATACCTATTTGAATACATGTATCAAGTTGCATTTCACATGACATCTTAGAATAGCCGAGCCTATTTGAGTTGCATTTTCGCATGTGTTGCATTAGCCATCTGAACATGAACTAGGATCATGCATGATTTCTAACTAGTTTTCTGTTTTGGCTCAGAGTACACTGTGAGTGTTTACGCTTTATCATACTGCATGTGTGTTATTGATTGCCATGAAAGCATGCTTGCCATGAGGCTAACTACTTATTTGATATAACTGCCTGAATGTCTGTGGGTGAAGGTTGGATTGCTTGAATTGGAAAAATTTATCAAAATCCGCGATTTAGCCTATTTGCGAGTAGCAAACTTCAAATTATTTTCACAAACAAACATGCAATGTTTTGTTCCAAATTAGGCGATCTAGTCTATACTTGTTTTCCGTGTGCATCACATAGTAAGATTAGCTAATTAATCCGAATAAGAACACATGTGTTTTTAAAAACAAGATATCATGCTTAGTACAGGCCGATCTTTGATCGGGCGAGCGGGGGTGCTCATTGCACGACCTTCCCCTCTCGTACCCAAGTTCCCGAGCTGAGGCAACTTTGGTGATGACGGACACATGGCCTTAGACACGAGTCAAGGTTTCCTAAATTTCTCCAAAAATAAAATATTTAGGTGGCGACTCTGTATCTGGCAAAGCAGTCCATGTTTGGCACTTCTTTATTAAAATCAGTTTTCCAAAATGATTTGCCAGATTTGGACTGTTTGGTGATTTATCAATCGTACATTGCACTTTGTGGGATTAGATTAAAAACCGTGACATTGAGTCCAAACTGTAGTAGCTAGAGAACAAAATAGAATTCGCGCCCTCGCAGGCGCGGAGCCCAGAGAGTTCTCAGGGCGCGTTTACACTATGCTATTCTAGAGGTTGCTGCTATTGTTGCTAGAGGTGCTCTCGCCGCCACTCCCACTCATGGGTTTCCTGTAATTCCGACTAAGGTCGTATACATGTGGCCAGACGGGGTGATTAAGCAGATCTCCCTTGAGAACATTAAAAAGAGGGATCGCAGATTGGTGTTTGCTCTTGGTGTAGAGCAAGTACACACTTCTTCCTGTTTCTACCCATTGTGTTACTTTATGTTTTCACTGTCCTTTGTTATTTCTGTCCACTGTTCTTAGATCCTCTTCCTTTTGCAGGTACCCAGGGCATATGCTGATGACCTCCTCCAGACGATTGACCAACTGCTTCTGATAGTGTGGAGGAGACAAACTGCTCTGTCCATTCACGGGATTGAGGTATTCTTTCCCCCTAGTTTACAGTCATTACAGTCTTGCTTATAACCTTATTAGCCTCTTTTAATTTCTGTACTCTCTCTCTCTCTCTCTCTCTCTCTCTCTCTCTCTCTCTCTCTCTCTCTCTCTCTCTCTTTTTATCTTCAGCTAACACCAGTTGCAATTGCAAGACCTCCTCCAGCTAGGAGACGAAGACGGGGCCCAGTGAGGGATAGAGGAATAGCTGACCTAGGGAGAGGCAGAATGAGGCAGCGCTCACTTCTCGAGGAGTCCTTCAAGGAGTACACGACTTTTAAGGAAGAGAGGGAGGCGGTTGACATGCAATCTAGCAGCCCTAGTGATGACAGTGATGCACCTCCTCCGCAACCGAGGAGGAAAAGAGTGAGGATGGCTTGTTGTTGATGATGATGATGATGATTTTTTGTTTTTGTTTCTGTTTTGCTTTGTAGTTAAAGACTAGCTTGAGATAGACCCTTTTGTTTTAAGGATTTTCTTTTGTTTTGCTGCTTTGTAAAACAATGATCGGGATTGGACCTGTTAGTTAATAAAAGACAATTTTTGAATCATCTCCTTGCATAATATGTGATGAATGGCGTATCCTTTGTATGGTAACTTCGCACAAGACTTAAAATAACGAATATCTGCTCTTGCATTCATTCTTAAGTCAGATAGCAACCCACAACCGGACGAAATGTAAAATACAACTCGATAACAGGAAAACAAAATAAAAACAACTTAAAAATACTAAAAAATATTTGGTACAAACAAAACAAGACTTAAAACACAATCATGGTATACTTGGACAAAGGCCAGCCTTTTTTGAAATTGCACTGATTTAGGCCCTCATTTAGACCCGACCGGGCCCAAATAGGCACGGCCTGGGCTTCACCGAGGCACGGCCAGGCCTAAATATGAGGTCGGTCAATGCTACCCAGCTATTATGCACTGCTTCCTTCTCAACCTCTATAAATGGTGTTCGTATGCTGTTTTTCTGGCAAAATGGCAAGTCTTTGGTATTTTGCTCTCAAGATGGAAACATGGCCCAAAAATAGGCTCCAAGATTGGGTAGCCACTTTAGACGGCTTGGAAAAGGTAAACTTTGGTTTTGGCCTAAATATTATTTTTCTTCTAAGCCGCACTTCTCTTTGCTTTCCATTCCTCCATGCCGCTATTCGATTTTGGAACCCGATCACATACGTGTCTCGCTTTGGATCATAGGAGATGTGTCCGACAATCGAAGAATTTCAAGCATTGATGGAATCTCGACGCAATGAAGAAATCATGTTATAGCCCCGTTTTGGCCATGCCCAAGCTTTGAGACGGATGTGTGGGCTACCGTTACATGAGGCTCAGTCTTTGGCACATGCTGGAGAGCTAGACATCCCCAGTTTAGTTTATCGATTTTTCACTATTGGAGACTGGAGTGACCTTCTTTGGCAAGGCCACCGGCAACATGCTCTCTGTTTATGCCTTCTTACACAATTCCTCCTTGCCCTAAGTTTCGACGGAGCTAGCATCCGGTTGATCAAAGTGGCCCAATGTCTAAAAGAGGGTAAGAGTTGCATGGGTTTGGCTCTGGCCGAAACCTTGATGGGTTTAGATGCTTTCCGTTGGGGAAAGACTACTCGATTGGCAGGGAGTCCACTACTTCTCCAGGTATTATTTCCCACCCTGCTAATTTATAATTCTCACATCACTCGACAATCAATCTCTGTTTTTCTCTCATAACCTCTTCCTTAATTTTCTCTCCTCGTACACCTCTCTATTCTTTAATCTTTCTTATTTTTCATCCCTCCCTAGGTATGGTTGATGGATAAACTGCAGGTAGTGGACCGTTGCCCTGAGTACTTAGCCCAAGCTTACTTCTTTCGCTAACAGCTGATCTATTTCCCTTTAGAAGGGTTATGGTATAATTGAATGTGCAACAAATCTGCAACTGACATAACTTGGCATTGCCCCTAGCTTAATTTGGCTAAAAAGAGTTACAGCATGTCCCGACAGTCGGGTGTAGAGTTAACTAGCCTTACACATTGCGTATTCTATTTCCCCCTCCAGTTCAGATGCCAATTCAGGCATGATCAGACACGTTGTAGCTCGGCTTTTTCGCGCCCCCTTTCGGAAGGTTTGAAAGAAAGCCCTACAGTTCAAACTCCCGCGGTTTTGAATCTAGTCTCATAAGTGCAATGTGAAACTGGTAAACACCAAAGAGTCCAAATCTGACAAATCATTTTGGAAAATTGATTTTGAATCAAAAATGCCAAAATTGGACTGCTTTTCCTGATATAGAGTTGCCACCTAAATATTTTATTTTGGAAAAATTTAGAAAACCCATGACTTGTAACAAAGGCCACGTATCCATCATCACAAAAGTTGCCTCGGCTCATGAACTTGGGTACAAGAGATGAAGGTCATGAATTGAGCACCCCCGCTTGCCTGATCAAAGATCGGCCTCTACTAATCATGATATGATATTTTATAAACATTATGTGCTTTTGTTCCAGTTTTTAAACTAGCTTTACTATGTGATGCGCGCAAGCAAGTATAGACTAGTTTGCTCAATTTGGAACAATTCAACTCATGTTTGTTTTTGCGACAATGGTTTGAAATTTCCAACTCAAATGGGCTTAAAAAGTTTGCAGATTTGCCACCAAACACAGTGGGCTTAAAACATGATTTTCCACTCAACAAAGTGGGCTTTAAACATACATTCGTTGAATCATTCCAATTCAAGCAATAAGCCTTCATCCATAGGCATTCAAGTAGTTTAGCATTTAAGCATATAGCCTCATGGCAAGCATGTTAATCATGGCAGCATTCACACTTATGCAAGTATGCTAAAATGTAAAAACTTATAGAAAGATGCATGATCCTAACTGTGTTAAGATGCCTAATGCAACACATGCAATAATGCAATTAATAGGTTCGGCTACTAATATGGCATGTGAAGCAATTTGAACAACATGTGATTTAAACACATATTCAACGAAGTATTGCAATGATAATGCAGTTTGAATGATGCGCCGAGCCTCGATGCATGCAATACGAATGAATGTATGCAAGCATGCGATATGCTAATTGATATATGATCCCAAATCTAACCATAGAAAGCAATTAAATAAAATGGAGACAGACATGGGGTTGGAAAACATACACATATGCATGCACACTTATTACAACATTACGCCCTCGCGAAGGAGGGTCCGAATGAATAAGGGCTAACTAGCTACGTTAATTAAGCTAACTAATTATTACAAAACTTGAATATATAGCAAAATTAATTAACTAATTTATTACAACACTTGAAATGAATACTAACTATCTAAGCTAATTAAAAGCTAATTAAATATTACAATACCAAATAATTTGTTATAAAAGACCCTCAGGAGAAGGTTGGGATTGACTCTAAAACCATCAATGACCGATATGATCGCTTGATAATCTTGGATGTCATTTTGGACCAAAAATCAATGAATGTAATGCAAAGACCACCCTTCCCTTTTTGTCATGGAATGAATTCAAAAAAGGAAGTTGAGATGCTTCAAGGACATCAAGGACACCATAGATTGATGTTTGATGACCCTTGACACAAGGAACTTGGCATGACGTCTGGCCAAGTTCAAGCTATTTAAGCCATTTTCTTTAGGTGTGTTGATCCAATTTTAAACCAATTTATTTAGTCATTGCCATTCATTAGTCCACTTGTCCAAATGTAATGTTAAAGTCCTCTAACCGAGAAGTGATGTTAAACAAGAGGTCCTTCTAAAACATGAGAAGGAGACTGCACCGTTGACGATGAATCTCCAAAGAGATTAAGCCATTAAGTGTAGGTCTCCTTTACATGCCTTGGGTAATCTCAATTGGTTGAAACCATTCTCATGAATGAAAGATATGGATTAATTGATTGATTAGCAAATTTTAGCCTCAAAGTATGTGAAATGAACCAAGAAAGCTTGTGATGCAACAAGTATGCCAACTATGTAACCTCAAGTGTATCTAACAAGGTATAAACCAAATGGAAAAGCTTAGACAACCTCAAACTAGTCCTAAATACATGCAAACCAGAGGTGAAACATGCATGAAAAGTGGGTGAAAAGCTAGGCGATAAAGATAAGAATTGAAGCTAAGCAAACAAGAATAAGGAGGGGTGTCTAATCACTCCATTTTTGGAGCTTCAAAGCATTGTTTTCAGCCCTTTTAAACCCCTGAAAATCAATATGAATACCAAAGAAAAAGAGTAAAAAGGAGAAGAGTTCGAGTTATGAAATAAATGTGTAGAAAGAGCACCCTTTTGCTAACCCTTCAAACTCAACTCCAACTACTTCAAACAAGCTCAAAACAACCAAAACAGCAAGAATGAAGGAGTAAAGAACTGAAATGAAAGTAAGGAAAGAGAAAGCAAGCTTATACCTTTCAAGAATCTAGCTTGTTCCTAGAGTTTCTAACTCGATTTCAATGCACTCTCAAACATGAAATACACTTCCTCAAGATCAACCAGGGCTTTAGGATGATCAAACAAGGTTGTATATGATGTGTATAGGTGGTGTACACAAAATAAGTTAGCTCAAAGGATGCCTTGCAATGGAAGAAGAAGGAGTCAAGGCTCTCAAGGTGTATCTCTCTCTTTAGATTTTGTTCAACCCTCAAAACAATCCCAGAGCTTCGGTTTTATAGAATTCGAGTTGAAAAGGTGACAAATATCTTAAAAATGGACAGTTGGCGGCCTCCCACCCAGAACAGTTTTTATCGCCATCGAAGGCCGGCCGGCCATTTATAGCCACGGCCAGCCATCACTGATGCATGGCCGGGCGTTGATGGCCTCCTTTGTTTTTTTGGTTGAAACTTAGTTCAGGGTGAGAAATGGTCCAGAAATAAAACCCAAGGGTTTAAACAAGGTAAATGTGGAAGATGTGAGGTTACTTCAGAAGCCTGACTAATCCCGAGTCACTGCGAATTCACAATCCAACTTTTATCGTTGAGTGCATTGAACCAAGCGTCCAAGTCTTGCGGGTAGTCAAAAATGGGGTGTCTACAGTTGCCTCTCTTTGACAGAGCTCAAAGTCATAAAATGACAGGAGTGAATGTCAAAGTCCAAAGATGACCCATTTTGACAAGGCTGCAAGACTTGGACAAGAAAGCAAGACATAAAAATATTAAAATAGTCGTGCCCGCAGGCTGCCTATGTATCATTTTGCAAGGAATCAAACCAGCGTACTTCTGGGGCAAGATGCAAATGATATGCGCGATATAAGAACATAACTTATGATCATGCAATGAGACTGTGCAATGAAACATTTTGAATGCAAATGCAATGCAATGAAAACACCACAGTTAAACAACCCGAAATAGGGCACAGTAATCTCAATCATAAGAAAGAGTAAACAAACACGCCACGCATGGGAATAACGAGCCAAACCACATTTCATGCAGAAATGATGTAAAAAAATTATGCAAGCTAACTACGCAACGCGCAAGAAAGATGAAGAGCAACAAAATCATCGGGCGCGCCAAGATGTCAAACAAGATCCTAACACGTTGAACGCTGAAGAAAATGAGGATGGTGTGAACACTTGGACATACCCAAATGTTTAACTGAAAGACGGTAACCGGAGAAAGGTATGAACATCAGGAGGCACCCAAAATGTTTTGAATCGAAAGGTGGTAACCGGAGGATGGTATAAACATCAGGATGCACCCAAAATATTTTTAACTGAAAGACGGTAACCAAAGGATGGTATGAACATCAGGACGCACCCAAAATGTTTTTAACCAAAAGGATGGTAACCGAAGGGTGGTATGAACATCAGGACGCACTCAAATGTTTTGAACCGAAGGAAGGTAATCGAAGGGTGGTATGAACATCAAGACGCACACAAATGTTTTTAACCGAAGGAAGGTAATCGAAGGGTGGTATGAACATCAAGACACACACAAATGCTTTTAACTGAAGGAAGGTAATCGAATGGTGGTATGAACATCAGGACACACACAAATTTTTTTAACCGAAGGAAGGTAATCGAAGGGTGGTATGAACATCAGGACGTACACAAATGTTTTAACCGAAGGAAGGTAATCGAAGGGTGGTATGAACATCAGGACGCACACAAATGTTTTTAACCGAAGGAAGGTAATCGAAGGGTGGTATGAACATCAGGACGCACACAAATGTTTTTAATCGAAAGAAGGTAATTGAAGAGTGGTATGAACATCAGGACGTACACAAATGTTTTTAACCAAATGAAGGTAAAATCTGAACGCGTCACATGCAAGAGCAGAGAATGAATATGTTCAAACGTGTCTCATGCGAAGCGTCTGTAAATAACTCTAAACGCATCTCACGTAAGAAAAGAAAGTGGATACGTCTAAACGCATCTCATGCGAAAAGAGAAAGTGAATACGTCCAAACGCATCTCACGCGAAAGGAGAAAGAGAAAATGATACAATTCGAAGGGCACGAGTGACTTCACTTGAAATTCCTCTGAATGAACAGTATATACAATAACGTCTGATAAGAAATGATGAAATGAAGTGAGCCATGATCCAGTCCAAATACTTTGAACAAATATAGTGGAAACAAACAAACTTCAAACGAAACAAATGAGGCTCAAACAATAATAACAACAACTCTTCTTTTCTCTTTCTTCTTTCACTCCTTATATATATTTTTCACTTTTTCTTTGTGTTTCTGTTATTATATTTTTCTTTTTTTCCCTTTTTTTTTTTTTTTTTTTTTTTTTTTTTCTTTTTTGTTGACATACAATTCCTGATTCGAGTCAAACCAAAACTAACACTTAAGCAAACTCAAGAATCAAAACAGAAATTAAAACTCAAAATTAAAACCCGAGACCAAAACTCAGAAATTCAAATAATGATGAAATAAAAATAATTAGCAATGCACAGATCATACATTAGCAATCTAAGTCTACACCCAAACGAATTAGTAGTGCACAAACCAAAACAAAACAAAATAATAATAATAATAATAAAATAAAAACACATAAAAAAAACAAACAAAACAAAACAAAACAAAATTAAATCACCGAAGGCTGGCTGGGCCTCAGTGCGGCCTCAGTGATGCACAGTTGGGTGTTAAAAGAGCCAGCTAGCCTTCGATAACGGAAAGGGACAGTTTGGTCAAAAGCCACACCCGTGGTTCTTAAAACAGACAAAACACTCATTTTTTTTTTATCTCACTCTAGGTCGAAAAGCCCTCCTCCTTCTCTCTAAACCACCCTTCTCTCTAGATTTCCTCTCTTTGTTGAGTTTTCATAACAACCCTCACAAATATTTCCTAAAACAACTTGTTTTCCTCTTGATTCTGAACCAATTGAAAATTGTTTTGGTTAATGTTTGGGTTTTCTCTTTGTTTTCTCTCACTTCCTCACATTTTTGCCCAATTTTCTTATTCTCTCTTGATTTTTCATCCCCTCTTCACTTTCTCTCTCTTAGGGTTTGAAACTCGAGGATCTCACCTACTTTTACTCATCCCCTTTACTTTTCTTTGCTTTTTTTAAGGCTAGTAACAAGGTTTCCATTCCAGAGCCTGTCATAGGTGTTAGTGTTACCCTTGACGCAGATATGGAGGTAGAGGAAGCCACTGCATTACTCCCTCTTGTCGAGAGGCCTTTTGATGTGGCCACGTATCGGCCATGTACACACGTGCCAGCTCCTGGCGGTGTCCTTGAGATTCAAGGGTTTCATTCTGAAGTTGGATAAGGATACTCTACTGCAAGAGCCCATGGAGCATATCTCTGCTAACGTTTCCACGGTACACAACTCCTTCCCCCATTTTGGTTTGCATTTTACTTTACACACACGTTGAAATGTTGAACTTGATGAACAAATCACTTACCCATGCTGCACATACATTGATAAAACTCTCAATTGATAGGTGATTGCCAGGAGGGTAGGTGGCTATGGCTCTATCTCCGGCCCTTGGCAGTTGGTACGAGCGGCTTCCCGCGGAGGTCTGCACTTTGGTAGATGTTGTTGGCTTTGGGCCCTTTTGCTCCGAACTCATAGAGATAAGGGCTGAATCTTTGCTTTACGGGGCCCTGGTAGAGAGATGGTGGGACACCACTAGCTCATTTCACTTCTCTTCTACCAGGGAGATGACACTAACCCCGTATGATTTCTCGATGTTGACCGGTCTGCGGGTTGGGGTCAACGACCTGGTCCCTTTCGATCCAAATATGACTCAGTAGAGAGATGTACAACTCCAACTTCTCAGGGCGATTCCGGACACTACCAGCCATGGGATGGTGTGCTACAACTAGTTTTATGACCATTTCTCTGATACACAGCTGGTTACTGCAGACGAGGTTGCTCAGTACACTCGTAGCTTCCTCATATATCTTCTCGGTACTACCCTGTTTGCAGACAGGGAGAATATCGTGGGATTAGACATCCTCGGGGCACTGGTACATCTTCCTCAGGTAGCGGATTACGACTGGGGCGGGGCAAGCATAGCCACCCTATACTGCCATATGAGCTCCGTTTCCCGCCGCCAGGCGGATTCACTTGGCGGCTACTGGAGGGTTTGGGAGGTACATCCTACACTCACCTTTCTTGATGCACTTTATATTGCGTTCACTGTTGCCTTTCTTATTCATTTGATCTATCTCTACTTTGTAGCTTTGGGTCTACACATACTTTACTTCATTGGCCCCAGTTCCAGTGAGGCCTATCGAGTTGTCCGTACCATGCTCTCGGTACTACAACTCACGATTCGAGCAGCGTCGCCTTGTGGATCGTAACTTTCCATATTTTTGCTGTTTCTTCAACACTATCACAGTGGATCAGGTATTGCACCATTTCCCACATTATATGATCATTCTTATACTGTTGTACTATTGTACTGTACCACATTGCCATTCTCACATTGCACTGACTTCTGACACACTACACTGTCGTTCGGACACCACACTGGTTCTGACACTGTACTGCCATTCTAACACTACACTAGTTCTGACACTGCACTGATTCTCAGGTCGACTAGCACCCTTGGGCGAGCATTCCCCACATGTTGAGGGCAACCTATACTGCTGCCTGGCATGCTGCTACGCTGAGGATCCTGTTTGAGGGCCCTTTTGGCCAAGCATACTACTTGGGGGAGAGATTCATCTGCCAAACTCGGGGCGTGGCTAATCCTGATGTTCCACATCCTCCTCTTGCCAGCATAAAGGTTATAGATGATTTACAAGATGATCCTGATCTGGACCTCTTGATGATATGTGAGGATGGTGATCGTCACCATGAGCCCGGCGACTTTATGACTTTCTTCCACACTTGAGTGATGGCCCCTCTTACCTCGGGCGCGGTTCGAGCTATACCAGAGATTGTTGTTGCTCTTACTGCTGGGGTTAGTGATGCACCCATTAGAGGTGCGCCTGCCGCTGCTCCCATTCCTGGATTCGCTGTGCTCTCTACCGAGATTATGTACATACACCCAGACGTAGTAGTTGAGCAGATCCCACTCGAACCCATCAAGGAGAGGGACAATAGACTTGCGTTTGCCCCTGGCATTGAGCAGATACACTTTTTTTTCATGCTAGTCTATGTTGCACTTTAGCTTATTCTTAGGCATTACTGTTTATTGTTCAATTACTACTTTATATTTTTCTCAATTTCCCTTATTTTGCAGATTCCTCAGGCATATAGTGACAAGCTTCTTCGGACGATCAACCGACTACTCATCATGGTACGGAAAAGGCAAACTGCCTTAGTCACCCATGGGATTGAGGTACATTCTGTGTGTAGCTTACTGCCATTACCATGTTGTACACTCCGGGTCACTCTATTCAATATCTGATATCTTTTTCAGCTTGAGTCGGCGCCAACAGTGCCTGCAGGACCTTCCGCAGCCAATAGGTAGAGACGAGGCCCAGTGAGAGGCCGAGGAGGCGCTAATCGGGGGAGAGGTTGAGTGAGGCAGTGCTCGCCTTCGAGGAGTCTTTTGATGGGTCCACGACCCCTAAGAATGGGGGAGAGGAGATGAACCTACAATCGAGCAACCCCAGTGATGACAGCAATGCGCCTCCTCCACAGCCAAGGAAGAAGAGAGCGAGGATAGGATATTGATAGCGATGCTAACTTCATTTTACTTTGCTTTTGTTTTCATTTTGTTATGTAGTTTATAAAACTAGCTTCAAATTGTCCTTTTATTTTTCAAAAGCTTTCTTTTATTTGGTTGTATAAAACAATGATCGGAGTTGGGCCCAACAGTTATGAAAAGCAAGTTTTGTTGAATGGCTTCTTTGTACACTATGATCTTTGAATTTGCCAGAATAGTAAATGCCTTGCTCTCGGATTGATTCATGAACTGGATAATAACTTACAACCGATCAAAACACAAAATACAACTTGATAACGGAAAATAAAATGAAGATAACTAAAAAAAAAACTGACAAACACTTGGTACAAGCAAAACAAAAACTCAAAAGTACAATTGCAATTTACCCATACAAAGGCCAGGTTTCACTGCAGTAGACTTGCACTGGGCCAGCACCACGACCTGGCCGGGCCTCACTGATGCACGGCCGGCCATCAGTGTGATGTCGGTCAATGTTGTCAAGGTGTCATGCTCAGCTGCTTCGCAAACTCTATAAATAGGGCTCCCATGTTGCTTTTCTGGCAAACACATAAGTTCTTGATATTCTGCTCTCAAAATGGAGATATTATTTGTCAACAGACTTCGAGACTAGATAGCTGCTTCGGTTGGCTCGGAAAAAGTGAATTTCCATGGTTTCAGCGTCAATGCCCTTTTCCCTTTAAGCCGAACTTCTCTTTGCTTTCCGTTCCTCCATGCCACAGCTAGATGTTAGAACCCAATTATGCACATCTTTAGCTTTGGAGGACAAGAGCTATGCCTGACAATCGAAGAATTTCAAGCACTAATGGAGTCCCGACACGATGAGGAAATCTTGTCTCAGCCCCGTTTCAATCACGCGCAAGCTTTAGGACGGATGTGTGGGGATGAGGCTCGATCCTTAGTTCACAACGCGCAAGCTTTGGCGGGGTTTTCGGCAACACGCTCTTTGTTTGTGTATGCTAGCATACTTCCTTCTTGCCCCTAGTTTCGGCGGGTCTAACATCTGGCTAATTGAAGTGGCACAAGGCCTGAAAGAGGGCAAGAGTTGTATTGGCTTGACATTAGTTGAGATCTTGATGGGATTGGATGCCTTTCATCGGTGAGAGACAACCAAATTCCCAGGAAGTCCACTACTTTTGTAGGTAATGTTTCCCACCCTTTCTAATATGTGTTTCTCACATCTCTTGGCACTCACGCTCTATTTTTCTCTCAAAGCCTTTTTCTCACTTTTCTCTTAACATACACCTCTCTATTATTTAATCTCTCTTATTTTTCATCCCTCCCCAGATATGGCTTATGGATAAGCAAAAGGTAGTGGATTCTTGCCCTACATATTTAGCACGGGGCTATTTCTTTCATCAATGACTAGTAGATTTCCCGAACGAGGGGTGGTGGTGCCATTGGATGTGCAACAGGTCTGCTATTGACATTGTTTGGCATTGCCCCTGGTTTGATCTGCCTAGGATGGGCTTCAGCATGACTCAGCAGCCGAGCATTCAGCTGATTGGCTTGACACACTGTGTGTTCTACTTTGTGTTCCGGTTCAGACGTCAGTTCGGACACGACCAGACTTGCCCAGAAGAGGGGGTAGAGTACCCAGCTTCATTCCCAATTTGAGGTTCACAATTAGCTAGATATCCCACTGCTTGGAGGACAAGAGAACTTATGGTTCCCACCCCTAGTTTTAATTGCGCACTTTCTAGCGAGTGCTTGACTTGGCTTGAAGATGAAGCGCGAACCCGGTCCACTTTAGCATCAGAAGCTTCCACAAGCACAAGCGGGAGACGCAAGAACACATGACTCAGCTATGCCCCAAGTTTATTGCATTGATCTTACTTTTCAAGTTTTATGCATGTAATAAAAAGCAACTTTGATTTGTATCAAAAGTCGGAGAACTTTGTATTGAAATCAATGAAAATGAAGTTGTGGGCACTGAAAATTTTCCTTTTGGTCCAAAAATGGTCTAAGTTATAAAAAGATTAATTTGAACAAAATCAACTTTTATCAAAACTTTACAAAACAATTTTCTATAAGGATCATAACTTAACACACATGGAATCTATCCTTGAGATGTATAACCCCGAATCCGAAAATGGAAAATTGCCCCTTGTCTAAATAGCATTGCTCAGCACTATAGTCAACTCTTTTCTCAGAGTAAGGATCGCAACCGAACTTTCAAATAACAAATAGACAAGGATGCCTTGATCAAACACATGGACATAGTTGATTTGGAGGTGTTTACGGCCGAGCTTCAGAATTAAGTTGCCTACGTATCTCGAAGATGGGAATCAGGCCTTACGTAGTTCGGTTTTGTGCTCTAACTTTTGCCAAGGCCACCCTTTCTGCGTTTTCAACCTTGCGAGCTCAATTTTTTTTTTTTTTCAATTTTTTGTGCTCTAACTTTTGCCTGGGTCACCCTTCCAGGTTTTCGGCCTAGCGAGCCTCTCAAGGGTAATATTTCTTCAACTTGTCCATGTTGATCGGTTGGCAAAAATTCTAGGCCATCTAGGTTCATAAGAATAACAGCTCCACCCGACCAGATAGTTCTGATAATATAAGGACCAGTACAATTGGGTCTGAACTTTCCCCTAGGGTTATGGATGAGAGCTTGGTTGTCTTTTAATACCAAATCCCCTTCTTTAAGATTCCGAGACTTAACTTTCTTGTTAAAAGCCCTGGCAATCCTACGTTGATAACCTTGAACGTGGTACAGTGCCTTCAGCCTCCTCTAGTCAAACAACATCAGTTCTTTGAACTTGCTCTAGTTGCCAATCTGCCTTTGCTATCTAGTACTCAACCATAACCCGCTAGCGACGAAACCTCTATTTCGATCGACAGAACAGCCTCTATCCCATAAACCAGAGAATACATAGTTGCCCCAATAGATGTTCAAATTGAAATTCTGTAGCCCTAGAGAGCAAATGACAATTTGTTTGGCCAGTCCCTGTAGGTCTCAACCATTTTCTGCAAAATATGCTTAATATTCTTGTTGGCGGCCTCAACAGCTCCGTTGGTTTGCAGCCGATATGTAGATGACTTACGAAAAGCCATGTATTTCTCCAACAAGTCGATCACTTATTTCTTGAAATCAGAGCCATTGTCTGAAATGATCTCATTCAGGGACTCGATAACGGCAAATGATGTTGTTTCTAGATGAACTTAGCCACATGCGCTACTTTCAACATTGCATAAGACTGAGTTTCCACCCATTTCGTGAAATAATCAATTGCCACCAAAATGTACTCGTTCCCATTTGACCCTTTCAGCGTAACTGCCCCGATAATGTCAATTCCCCAGATTGAGAAAGGCCATGTTTAAGTCATGTTGTACAACTTCGACGGTGGGATATTCATGCGATTCGCATGGATTTGGCAATTATGGTATCGTCGAACAAAACCAATACAATCCTTCTCCATGGTAGACTAGTAGTAACCTTGCCTGAGAATTTTCTGGGCTAACATTACTCTGCTCATGTGCGCTCCGCACTCTCCTCCATGGATGGCTTGCATTAGGTGCTTTGATTCTTCTGCATTGACACATAACTTATGCATCTCCAAATGACCCCTCTTATACAACTTACCCCTGAAGATGATAAATTGAACGGCCATCCACCGTATTGCCCTTTTATCTTTGGCATTTGCCCCTAGTGGGTAAACCTCCTTTCCAAGAAGTTCCAGATATCATAATACTAGGGGTTTTGATCTTGCACTTCATCTATTGCGGCAATAGACTCGTAGGCCGGCATTATCTCTATTCAATGATGATTGGATACATCTAGGCTCCAAAAGGGATGCCTATCATAGAAGATAAAGTTGATAAGCATCAGCAAACCTGTTGTTCTCTCTTAGTAGATGTGTGAAGGTCAGCTTCTCAAACCTAGGAATCAGAACGTCTAGGGTGGTGATAGATCTTCATCATTTCTTCTTTGACCTTCCAGTCTCCTTTTGCTTGAGACACAACTAGATTTGAGTCCCCAATGACGTCAAACCTTTTTGCCCTAGTTCCAGGGTGGCTTTTAAACCAACGATACACGCCTCGTATTCTGCTTCGTTGTTAGATACCTTGAACCAGAGTTTGAAGGCTAAAGGTATATGGGAATTGTCGGGTGCCATCAGCAAAACCCCTATCGCATAACCGCACTGGTTAGACGCTCCGTCAAAGTACATAGTCCAAATCTCTTCCTTGACTTGTAGAATAGCTTCATCTGGGAATAGATATTCTACCGCTTCATCCCCTTCCACTGGGTGATCTACCAGGAACTCTGCTACCGCTTTTCCCTTAACAGACTTGCGAGTAACATACTTCAAATCAAATTCGAAAAGAAGAAGCAACCAACGGGCTAGCCTATTCGTAAGCGCTGGTTTCTCAAAGAGATATTTGATGAGATCTAATCTCGAAACCAGAATTACAGAGTGAGCTACCAAGTAGTGCCTCAACTTCCTGGTAGCCCATACCAAGGCTAAGCAAGCCTTCTCGAGTAGAGTGTAATGGGTCTCACAGTCCAACATTTTCTCACTCAAGTAATAGATGGATTTTTCCACTCTATCCTCAGATTCATGAGCAAGCATGCATCCCATCGTTATGTCCGTTACTGACAGATACAAAATCAAAGGCTTCCCCCAGCTCTGGCAGCAACAACACAGGCAGATTCTGAAGGTACTGCTTGATCTACTCAAAAGCAAACTGACATCGGTCATCCCATTGGAATTTCTTTCCTTTCTTCAGGAGACCAAATAGTGGTTCACAAGTCAAGGTTAATTTTGAAATAAACTGTCTTATGAATTGCACTTTACACAGAAAGCCTTGCACCTCCTTTTCAGTCTTTGGTGGTGTCATTTCTAGGATGACCTTGATTTTGGAAGGATCTACCTCGATGCCTCTCTGTGTGATCAAGAAACCCAACATTTTTCCTGCAGTTACGCCAAAAGTGCACTTCTATGGATTCAGCCTCAACCGATATTCTCTGATCCGTTAAAAGAATTTCTTCAAGGCGATGTAGTGGCCCTCTCTTTCCTTGGACTTGACAATCATGTCGTCCACGTACACCTTCACCTCTTTGTGGATCATATCATGCGGAATTATGGTTGCAGCCCGTTGATAAGTACCCCTGGCATTCTTCAACCAAAATGGCATTACCCTGTAGCAGTAGGTTCCCCACGGCATGGTGAAGGCAGTTTTCTCTCATTCTTCAGGTGCCATCAAAATTTGGTTATACCTAGAAAATCCATCCATGAAAGAGAGCAATGCATGGCTTGCAGTGAAGTCCACTAAATCGTCGATGTGCGGTAAAGGGAAGTCGTCCTTCGAACTAGCTCTGTTCAGATCTCTAAAATCCACACATACACGAATTCTGCCATCTTTCTTCGGCATCAGAACAGTGTTGACCAACCAAGTCGGATATTCATATATTAGCAAGAACCCTGTGTCTATTTGCTTAGTGACCTATTCCTTAATTTTCAAAGCCCAACCGACCGTATTCTCTGAAGCTTCTGCTTGATAGGTCGGGCCTCAAGGTCAAGAGGGATTCGACGCTATACAATCTCAGGATCAATTACAGGCATGTCTTCGTAGGACCACGCGAAAACATTTTTGAAATCTTTTAATAAAGCGACTAAGCACTCGCACTCCTCTAAAGACAATGTAGACCCGATCTGGACCAGACGCGGATCCTTCTCAGTACCCACATTAATTGGAATGATTTCATCAATGAGGGGTTTCACAAACCTCTCGTCCTCTCAATCAATCAAATGTTTCAACACAAAAGGAATTCCTTCCTCGTCGTTTTCATCAAATTTTGAAAATTATGATCAATGCAATACACAAGTGGCACAGAGAAGTACTCAGAAACTGCAGCAGTATTCACATTCAAAAGGTCAAGCTCATCCAATTCCTCGGTTACAACTGACTCAAAAAAAAAAAAAAAGACGACCTGGACAAAACTTCGGCATCCGGGTTATCAACCCCGGGAATACTGGACTCCGATTCAGAGGAACTAGAATCTGATTTCGACTCCACAGACTCTATGGAATAGATTCCAGCTTACTACCCGACTTAGAACTACTGGACAAGAAGCCTTTCTCTAGCTTCCAAATGAGGGACAGTGCGTCAAATGCATCCAGAATACCGCTAGAAGGGTTAGCACCCAGTTGGTCTCCGATCATGGAAACAGTTAGGTCATCCCCCAAGCTCTCTAGATCGATCGAAGGATCCGAAAGGAGAAATGCCAATGTTGCCCCTACTTCGAGTTCATTGCTGTTGGATTCACTTTCTGCGCTTTGTTTAGCTTCAGTAGTTAGTTCAGTCTGTTCCTCTGTGTCACTCTCTTGCAACTACAATTCAAAGAAAATCTCAAAGCCGGGAACCCGCTGCTTCTCAAAATTAAACCATGGTTCAGGGAAACCACAGAATGGGAAGTCTTCACCCTCCCGAACAAAATAGCCATTTAGGGTTCCCCGAATTGGTAGGTGCACAAGTTCATAGTGCTTCCCGCTTTGCTTTGCTCTGGCCCTTCTGGCCATTTCTTTCATTTTCCTCACCTAGTCCTTTTTGGTGGCCATATAGCCAAGACCAAAGATGTGGGGGTTATGTGGCACATCGGCCAATGTAGTAATGCCCTTCCGGCCACCTCTTCCCAATCTCATTCCGAGCACGTGTTGCAGCTTATTCATGAGATATCCAGACTGGGCGCTGACATATAGGCTCTCATCAATAGCCAGGATATTCTGCACTACTCGGGTCTCAGCCAAGGTAAATCCCGAAATGAAAACATCCTCTTCGCCATACACAATCTCCAGTACAGGTGTAGTGACCTCTGGCAGAGAATGTATAGAAGAATTCCCAAAGACAATAGCCACCCCTTTCCATGGGGGTATTTCAACATCTGGTGAAGTGTTGAGAAGACAGCTTTTACTTGATGCAATCAGGGTCGTCCAAGCAGTAGATTAAAAGTGGCAGGCACATCCAATACATGGAACTCGATGTCCTGTTGGGCTGGACCAACCTGTACTCTAATCTGTACTGTTCCCATTACCTCTCGACTTGTATTGTCATACGCCCGAATCACCTAGGCCGTAGGCACAAAATCAGCTAGTTTCAGGCCGATAGCATATGCTGTGCAACATGGGCAGACGTTGATTGCTGACCTAATGTGGACTAATACAACAGGTACCCACTTTTCTCGGCATTCCCCCGATATTTATAGAGGCTTGTTGTGTGTAGAGCCTTCCAGTGGCAATTCCTTATTTGAAAAGGTCAAAGTTAGCGTAGCGCCCCTCACGGAAGACTAATCCCACCAGTTGTTCTGGAGTGGTCTCAATGGACAACTTGGCTTTATCCATTGCTGACAGCACAGCCTGTCTATGCACTCGCGAAGCCATAAGTAACCCCCAGATAGAGATGTCTACTTGAATTTTCTTCAACTGTTTCAGCACAGCTTCTTCTTCCAACAGCTTTTCCTTCTGTTTCTCTACTTCGTTGTCCTTCTCAGATGCCTCAAGTTGGTCCAGATGCAGGGGTTTGAAATATCGGCCACTTCTTGTCATGTGGTCAACTTCTTCCAAATACCAGGTGTTGTCAGGAAGGCTCTCACCCTAATCTTCATCAGTGTGGGCAAGATAAAGATCATCATCTTCCAATCACATATCCTCCGGCAACCGATAAGTAATTATCCAACTCCGTTCGAGTTGTCTTTTCATCACAGATTTCCCCCGCAGGTCTGGGGCCTTTCCAACCTTCTATTTTTTTTTTATCTGCTTCATTTTCAAGGCACCTCAGTGTGGTTTCTTGCTCTGTAGGTACAGTACTAACTATGCCTAGTTCTTAAGCTGCTTATTCTGCACCAGTGTTTTCCAACAGTTTACCTTTCCTATCGGCCGTTTCAGCCATTGCTGCGGTTCCCACTTTTTATTCTTCCAGCTTCGGTTCAGCTCCCTCATCTATATCGTGTTCATCACTTAGCTACCCTGAATCATCGGTTGGCCCGTTTAGATCGAACCAATTAATATGCACGTCCCTTTGATCATGTTCATCAAAGAACTTAAATTGTCCATATCTTCCAAGTCAGCTAGATCATCTAATCCCTGGCTTGGTCCATCTTTTTGGACTACACTGACCTCTATTCCCGTCGGCAACACCAGTTTCGGCTTATCTTGGTTAATTGGCATAATATAGCAGCTCAGGTTGTACACCCCATCAGATAAGTCCTCAAAGCCCTCGAGCAACGAACTGACACTCTCCACTAAAGCTGACCTCCCTTCATCTTCTACTGTCACCACCACGGGCTCAGTTTGGATTGTTAACGTGTTCATCATACACAAGTTTGTGCTCTCAAGGATGAACAACGCCGACTTAAGTAGGTGAGAGGGGGTGATATATATACTGGGTTATAAGGGATGGCCAGTGTATGGATGAGGTTTATGTACCGAGGTAAGGGGGCTTGATTATGTGGTGGAAGAGGATTTGTAGTGACATTGGGTTTTTCGAGAGGTGCTATCACCGTATTGTCAATGAGATCTTGAATCTCATGACGTAGTTTGTAGCACTGATCAGTGTCATGACTATGTTGTTGATGAAAAGCACAGTATTTGGCCGGGTTGTGTTTAGATGGGAGGGGATCGAGTAGTGGGCGTTGTTCTAATGGCTTAATATGCCCTTTTCTGATCAGGACCTGTAGGGCTTTGGATAAGGACATATAGAGCGGGGTGAAGACCCTCTGGCCTCGGGCCTGATGGCTTGAGGTTTGTGAAGTTGTGTTCGATGTGCCAGCAAAAAGGTTAGCAGTCTTAGGTGTGGTGGTGACCATGCTCACATCCAAATGCCATACAGAAGTGCCACCAATCGTGGCTGCATTAGAGCTACGTATAAAGGGCCTTTTGGGCTATTCCTTCTCATGGTCTATCAGCCCCTGCTTCATCGCATCCTCAATTTGAACCACTATTTCGTGGAACTAGGCAAAAGTAAACAAAGGCAAGACTATCATCTTCTGTAATAATCTTCCTTCCAAGTTACGGACCACCATTCCAACCTGGTCCTTTTCATACGGCCGGTTAGTCATCATAGAGGCCTTGGCCCTCCACCAGGTCACAAAATCCGAGAAGCCCTCCTTTGGCTCTTGGCGAGTTGCTTCAAGATCACGAGTAATGACCTCAATCTGAATATTGTATGAGTACTACGCTATGAAGGCCTCAGCCATTTCCTCCAAATTCCTTTTCACAGAGTCCTCAAGTTTAGCATACCAGATGGCCGCTATACACGACAGGGTCCTTCCAAAAAGCAACAGCTTTTGTCGTTCAGTCAGACCCATTGGTCGTAGGATGTTTGAAAATAACCAGAGATGGACCATGGGATCCTCGGAGCTATCAAACCAGTCTATGTGCGGCATCTCGAATATGTTGGGTAGAGTCACTACCGAGTCAGTGTATTCATCCTCAATATCAAGGATTGAATTTACGCTCTGTGCCCATTTGAAGAGTTTTTCTAGTTTGCTGACCTTCAATGCAGTAGGGTCAACCTCGAATTCAAACGGCGCCTCCGTCGTGTAAACCGATGCCTTGGAGGTCTGAAGTGGGATTGAGTCTGCCTGAATGGCCGCATTTTTGTGAACATTAATTGTGACCCCGAGTGTCAGAATTCCCGCTGGGGGTGCATGGGATGCAGAGGCTACTGCCGGTTGTGGTTGCTGTTGCTGAAGCCTATCTATCACTTCTGCTTGGCGAGCTACAACCTCAGCTTGTCGGGCAGCATCTAGTTGCATGTTCTCAATAGTCTGTTGGAGTTGACAAAGCATATCTTCCATACTGACTGGGGAATGCTGAGTTATCAGAACTGGTGAATACTCTCTTTCCAGAGTAAAAGTAGATGACTGGGCCTGAAAAGGTGACTGCTGGACTGGTGAGTTATGCCTGATCCTCATCCGTCTGGTAACTGATGGGAGTGAAGCAAACATTGGTTGTCCTCTTACAAGATCCCCAGATCGGTAAAGTCGCCTTACTCAGGTCCAGAGTGCTTGGGGGGTAACAGGACTATCCGAAGCAATGATGGTAAACCACCTAGCAAAAAGAAAATAAAGCAAAAGAAAACAAGAGTTAGAAACCACACAGCACCTCTGCTTAGACAAACAACACGCAGTTACAATCATAAGCTGGAGAACTGTACTCAACACTGATTTCTGCCTCAAAACTGATATCCAGACTTGCAACTGATACATACATTCCTGCAGAGTTTCACTCTAAAAACACGTATCAAGCAAGTGAGAGCCAAAACACCCCATGATGGGGTAGGGTTACCCTATCCTAATTTCATCAGGAACTAGGGTTTCATTATACACAACGAGTGGCTTCATACAATCCTACATTCGGGTAAGCAACCTGTCCTAGTTTGGAACAGTCTCTATGGTTTCCGATATGCAAGTTGGTCGATTGGTCAAAAAGGATACCTTGGTAAGACTACCTGATATACCTCTCATATACCTTAGTAAGACTACCTAATATACCTCGGTAAGGCTACCTAATATACCTCTCAAACCTGACACCGATAAGTGAAAGGAGGATCAAACAGTACAGCAGTAGTTCAAATCCAAGGGTTGCATTCCCATCGTGGCAGAGCCCGCAACCGGTCAACCTTTTGGCAAGCTTTTCCAAGCGAGCCTCCGACAAACCGTTCAGGAATAGCAAATGGCAAACACTGTGACTTAGGCGCACCAATGCAAAAGCAAATACAAAGAAACACATAAGTGTAGATAAAATATCATATCACGAGTTCAAATCAAGTTCTCCAAAGTCCCTAGCAGAGTCGCCAGAAACTGTAGCTTGGTTTTTTCGCGCCTTCTTTCGGAAGGTTTGAAAGAATGCCCTACAGTTCGTACTCCCACGGTTCTGAATCTAATCTCACAAGTGCAATGTGAAACTGATAAACACTAAAGAGTCCAAATCTAGCAAATCATTTTGGAAAATTGATTTTGAATAAAAAATGCCAAAATTGGACTGCTTTGCCAGATACAAAGTCGCCACCTAAATATTTTATTTTGGGGAAATTTAGAAAACTCATGACTTGTGCCAAAGGCCATGTGTCCGTCATCATCAAAGTTGTCTCGGCTCAGGAACTTGGGTACGAATGGGGAAGGTCATGAATTGAGCACCCTGGCTCGCCTGATCAAAGATTGGCCTCTACTAATCATGATATGATATTTTATAAACATTATGTGCTCTTGTTCCAGTTTTTAAACTAGTTTTACTATATGATGCGTGCAAGCAAGAATAGACTAGTTTGCTCAATTTGGAATAATTCAACTCATGTTTGTTTTTGCGACAATGGTTTGAAATTTCCACCTCAAGTGGGCTTAAAAAGTTTGCAGATTTGCCACCAAACACAGTGGGCTTAAAACACTGATTTGACACTCAACAAAGTGGGCTTTAAACATATATTAGTTGAATCGTTCCAATTCAAGCAACAAGCCTTCATCCATAGACATTCAAGCAGTTTAGCATTTAAGCATAAAGCCTCATAGCAAGCATGGTAATCATGGCAACATTCACACTTATGCAAGTATGCTAAAACGTAAAAACTTACCTAGTACTCCAAGCCAAAACAGAAACTAGTTAAAAAGATGCATGATCCTAACTGTGTTAAGATGCCTAATGCAACATATGCAATAATGCAATTAATAGGCTCGGCTACTAATATGGCATATGAAGCAATTTGAACAACATGCTGATTTAAACACATTCAACGAAGTATTGAAATGACAACGCAGTTTGAATGATGCGCCGAGCCTCGGTGCATGAAATACGAATGAATGGATGCAAGCATGCGATATGCTAATTAAAATATGATCCCTAATCTGACCATCGAAAGTGATTAAATAAAAGGGAGAAAGACGTGGGGTTGGAAAACATACACACACACACACACGCAAACTTATTACAACATTACGCCCTCGCGAAGGAGGGTCCGAATGAATAAGGGCTAACTAGCTACGCTAATTAAGCTAACTAATTATTACAAAACTTGAATATATAGCAAAATTAATTAACTAATTTATTACAACACTTGAAATGAATACTAACTATCTAAGCTAATTAAAAGCTAATTAAATATTACAACACCAAATAATTAGCTACAACTAATTAGACTAATTAAATATTACAACACAATTCTCTATGCTAATAAAACAATTAAATGATCAAACGCATTCAATATTAGCACCAAGGAAGATGGATGGAGGTTGCATGGGTATTGCCTGAAAGCTGCTCTATCTGTCCCAGACTGCCTCTGTTTCACCTTCAGCCACTATCTTTGTTTCTGTAAAACTGCACTGCTAGCTACACACCAACGGCCGGCCGTGCATTACTAATGGCCGGCCAGGCCTACAGAGGGCTGGCCGTGCATTGATTTGGTGCAAACTTTGTTTTTGTGCTCTGAGGTGAAATCAGTGCAGGTAGAGTATTTTCAAGCTCTGTTTGTTCCTCATTCTTTCTCTGTCATAGAAGACCCTCAAGAGAAGGTTGGGATTGACTCTAAAACCATCAATGACCGATATGATCGCTTGATGATCTCGGATGTCATTTTGGACCAAAAATTAGTTATTGTAATACAAAAGACCACCATTTCCTTTTTCTCATGGAATGAACTCAAAAAATGAAGTTGAGATGCTTCAAGGACATCAAGAACACCATGGATTGATGTTTGATGACCCTTGACACAAGGAACTTGGCATGACGTCCGGCCAAGTTCAAGCTATTTAAGCCATTTTCTTTAGGTGTGTTGATCCAATTTTAAGCCAATTTATTTAGTCATTGCCATTCATTAGTCCATTTGTCCAAATGTAATGTTAAAGTCCTCTAATCGAGAAGTGATGTCAAACAAGAGGTCTTTCTAAAGCATGAGAAGGAGACTGCACCGTTGATGATGAATCTCCGAAACAGATTAAGCCATTATGTGTAGGTCTCCTTTACATGCCTTGGGTAACCTCAATTGGTTGAAACCATTCTTATGAATGAAAGATATGGATTAATTGATTGATTAGCAAATTTCAGCCTCAAAGTATGTGAAATGAACCAAGAAAGCATGTGAAGCAACAAGTATGCCAACTATGTAACCTCAAGTGTATCTAACAAGGTATGAACCAAATGGAAAAGCTTAGACAACCTCAAAACAGTCCCAAATACATGCAAACCAGAGGTGAAACATGCATGAAAAAAATGTGAAAAGCTAGGCGATAAAGATAAGAATTGAAGCTAACAAACAAGAATAAGGAGGGGTGGCTAATCCTTCTATTTTTGGAGCTTCAAAGCATGGTTTTCATCCCTTTTAAACCTCTGAAAATCAGTATGAATACCAAAGAAAAAGTGTAAAAAGGAGAAGAGTTTGAGTTATGAAATAAATGTGTAGAAAGAGCATCCTTTTGGTAACCTTTCAAACTTAACTCCAACACTTCAAACAAGACAGCAAGAATGAATGAGTAAAGAACTAAAATGAAAGTAAGAAAAGAGAAAGCAAGCTTATACCTTTCAAGAATCTAGCTTGTTCCTAGAGTTTCCAACTCAATTTCAATGCCCTCTCAAACTTAAAATACACTTCCTCAAGATCAACCAAGGCTTTAGGATGATCAAACATGGTTGTATATGATGTGTATAGGTGGTGTAAGCAAACTAGGTTAGCTCAAAGGATGACTTACAATGGAAAAATGAGGAGTCAAGGTTCTTAAGGTGTATCTCTCTCTTTTAGATTTTTTAAACCCTCAAAACAATTCCAGAGCTTTAGTTTTATAGAATTCAAGCTAAAAAGGTGACAAATATCTTCAAAAATGAACAGTTGGCGGCCTCCTACCCAAAACAATGTTTATCACCATCGAAGGCCGGCCAGCCATTCATAGCCACGACCAACCATCACTGATGCACAGCCGGGCCTTGATGGCCTCCCCTATTTTTTTGGTTCAAACTCAGCTCAGGGTGAAAATGGTCTAGAAATGAAACCCAAAGGTTCAAACAAGGTAAATGTGGAAGATATGAGGTTATTTCGGAAGCCTGACTGATCCCAAATCGCTGTGAATTTATAATCCAACTTTCGTCATTGAGTGCATTGAACCAAGCGTCCGAGTCTTGCGGGTAGTCAAAAGTGGGGTGTCCACACATGTCTAAATGAAGGAGTGGAATACACAGCCTCATTTCTGGTTCATGCCTCACATTTCCCCCGATATCTCGCGGCCTGGAGGATGAGAGAAATTCTAGCCCCTGCCATTAGTTTCAGTTACACCTTGTCTGTGGAGTGTTTGGCTTGGCTCAAAGAGAAGGTAAAGGTTGGGCCATCTTTGGCAACGGAATCCGTCACAAAGGTGAGTAGAAAACATAAAGCCACCTGACTTAGCTGTGCCCCTAGTTTTACTACTTTGATATTTTCTTTTCAAGCTTTAAGATGTAAAAGCAGCTTTGATCTAAATCAATAGGGAGAATGTACTTGCGTTTAAATCAGTAAAATTAAAGTTACGAGTATTAAAAATTTTCCTTTCAGCCCCAAAAATGGTCCAAGTTGTAAAACATAAAATTTTGAACAAAATCAACTTTTATTAAAACTTTTCAAAATAATTTTCAGAAATGATCACCACCTGACACACACAGAATTGATTCTTAAGATGTACAATCCCGAATCAAATGATCATAACTGCCTCTGATTGCATATCACTGCTACTCTGTATTGTAACAAGCTTTTCTTTCCAAAATCAAGATCACAATCGAACTAATAGATGATGAACAAAGATGACCTGATCAGGAAAATGGACAGTATAGTTGAGTTGGAGATAGTTACGGCCGAACTTCAAGGTGAAGTTGCCTACGTATTCCAAAAATGGGAATCAGGCCTTATGTAGTTTAGGTTAAGGTTCAGTCAAGTATTAACTCTCTCATTTTGCAGTCTAACTTTTGCTAAAGTTGCCCTTTAGGGTTTTCAATCTTACGAGCTTATTTTTTCTTTGGTTCTAATTTTTCATGTTCTAACTTTTGCCTAGGTCGCCCTTTCGGGTTTTCAGCCTAGTGAGCCTCTCAGGGGTAATATTTCTTCAACTTGTCCATATTGATCGGTTGCGAGAACTCCTGGCCATCCAAGTCCGTAAGAATAATTACCCTTCTTGACCAGATTGACTTGATGATATAAGGACCAGTCCAATTGGGTCTGAACTTGCCCCTAGGGTCATGGATAGAAGCCCGATTGTCTTTCAGTACCATGTCTCCCTCCTTGAGATTCCTAGACTTAACTTTGTTTTTAAAAGCCCTAGCAATTCTACGTTTGTAGCCCGAGACGTGATACAGTGCCCTTAGTCTTCTCTCATCAAACAACATTAACTCCTCGAACCTAGTCCGTTGCCAGTCCGCCTCCATTATCTGACACTTAGCCATAACTCATAGCGACGGACACTTCAATTTCGATCGCAAAATAGCCTCCATCCCAGTAAACGAGAGAATAAGGGAGTTGCCCCTGTAGATGTTCGGATTTAGGTTTTGTAGCCCTAGAGCGTAAATGGCAGTTTATCCAACCTATTCTTTGTAAGTTTCCACCATTTTCTGTAGAATTCTCTTGATATTTTTGTTGGCAGTCCTCGACAAGCTCCATTGGTTTGTGGCCTGTAGGTTAATGATTTATGGAAAGTCACGTTATATTTCTCAAGCAAGTTTATCACCTCTTTCTCGAAGTGCGACCCATTATCGGAGATAATCTCATTCGGAACTCCATACCTATGTAGACTGCCCACTTTTTGACTGCCCTTAAGATTTGGGCACCTCAGGTTGATCACTCGATGATGAAAGTTACACTGTACAAACGTTCGATTTCTTAAGCAAGAAGAGCTTCTAAATCCCAACCTTACACCCCATTTTTTGACCAAAACTATTTTAGACCTTAATACCCTCTCTTTCAAAATATTTTTGAAAATGTTTCTACAATGTTCTGAGACTCGCATTTCGTTAAATACTGCACTTTTCGATAAACCGAACAAGGACAAAGTGGACGTGAATGAAAGGGAGGTGAACTATTTGAAAAAAATATCTTTAAAACATCTTATTTAAAGGTTTGGAGCTGAAGAAAATTGGAGGAGAGGGAAGAAAACTAGTTGGGGAAGTAGTTGAGCATGAAACCGTTAAGAGAGAACTGGGCAACCTTCACTAAATTAGGCGTATCTCTTTGCACACTTAGACTTTAGTTGTGACACACCACCATTGGAAATTTAACTTCCAGGGCTTCACTTTGGACTCAAGAATCTCCTAAAGCCTGAGACCGGATGAGGGAGATATGGCCGTTTGTAGTTAGGCATCCATCTGGTTAAGATAAAAATGAGTAACCTTCACTAAAATAGGCATGTCTCTTTGCACACTTAGAATTTAGATGTGTGGCCACCTCCATTGGAAAGTAAGCTTCTAGGGCTTTAACTTAGAGTCAAGAATGACCTAAAATCGAGTCCAGATAAAGGAGAATGCCCATTTAAAGCCGGGCTTGAAAGTAGATTTTTGTAGCCGACAGGCCACTATTTGTGGATAGCAGGCCACCATTTGTGGCCGGCAATTCACACTTTTGGCCTGTCGGCCACTTGTGAAAAACACAAATATTTTTAGTTAGCTGTCCCCCAATAGGCTCCAGCTATTCCTATATGGATAATTTTCGACCTGAGGGTCTATTTTGTTATATATAGCAGGCCTTCTCTCATGGTTTAAGGTTACAAAAAATTCTAAAACCCCAAATTCTTGAAATTCTCTCTCTATCTCTATCTTGCAACTTATACACTCTCTCTCTCTACTCTCTCTACTTCCTAAACCAATATTGGAGCTCTCCTTGTTAAGATTATTGAGTCCAAATTTTAGCCCTTGAGAGTGAGAACTTATTGGTTTGTAAACAAAAGTGTTATTCCTCTTCAAAAGGTATAACTACTAGCTCCTTTTCACTACTTCTTCCCTGTATTTTCTTGACTGTTTTTGAACTATTTTTTAACTGTTTTTATGGGATGAAACTTGTGGTTTAAAACTACCAAAGGTGAAGGGGTTAACCACCCCTTTTTTGAACCTTATTCTCTAAGCTTTTGCCCTTGTATTTCCCATTCTTTCATCAACTTTTTTTGAGCTTTTTACCACTGATTTTTCAGAGGTTTTCATAGGCTAAAAAAATGGTTTTGAAGTCCCAAAAATGGAGGGGTTAGCCACCCCTCCTTTGGCTTGTTTACTAACTTAAATTCTCCATTATTTTAGCTTACTCTTTTAACTATTTTTACTTCAATTCCAGCACTATTTTAGTATATATAAGGACTATTTTTATGTGTTAGTTTCATTTATGCTTTGTATAGCATGCTTGTGGTGTAATGGTCCTCATAGGTTTGGTGGTTTAGGCCTTAGCCACTGACCTATTTGAGTTGATAGTATTTATTTTATGCTTTCCATACTTGTCTTCACCCCTAATCACTTCTGCAACCTCCCTCCTTTCTTGGCTTTTTCTTTGCTTTAAAAATTGTTTCAAGCCACTTGTTTATTTAAGCTTGAGATTGAGGTCTTATGCTTAATGGTTTAATCCTTTTGGGGGTTCATTACCAACGGCATGATACTTCTGTCATGCCTAAAAAAACTCTTAGTTTGGTGCTTCTTTGCATTAGAGGACTTAAAGCTCACCTTTGGACTTAATTTACTAAGGAATGGTTGGTAATTAAAATGGAGTAATAAAATTGGGATTAAAAGTGATGCAAGATAATAACTTGGTTTGAGTTTAATCAAACGTTAATTAAACCCTTAAGTCTTGAATCGTTTCATACTTGCTAGTGATGTAAATGGTTCAAGTGTCATTGTCAACCACTTCTCTTGATCAATCCATGATAGGGAGGAGGTTTGAGGGTCTTTATTTGTTACATTTATTGAACTTGCACCCTTTGGTTCATAAGCCATCATGCAATGAAATTGCATCAATTAATGGTTTGTGAATCAAATTTTGCCAATCCTTTGAGCTGTTTGATAATAAGGGGGGTAAGTTGTGCAAACAACCCTTGAGAATACCTTGTGCTAGCTCTGTTTGCTCTTTGTTGTAGTAGGAAAAACCAGGCATCAGGTGGCTGACAGGGCACTTTTTGTGGCCGACAGGGCACTTTTTATGGCCGACAGGCCACCTTTTGTAGACGGCAGACCATCATTTGTAGCCGGCAGGCCACTACTTCTAGCTTGCTGCACCACCTTTGCAAAACCTAGTAGTGTACTTTTCTAGCAAAACAAAGTTGGTTTTGAGGTGAAAAACAGGTGCAAATGTTATACTGTGCAACAAAGGCATCTGGCAGCAAGATAGTGGCCTTTTTTCGGGTGGAAATTCGCATATGCATGAGCATTCCTTGTTTACCGAGGAGGAGTAGTTAGAGTAGTTAGCTTAATACTTATCTAAACTTTGTATTCATGTTTAATTAGTTAATTTGTTGTAATAATTAATTAGCTAGTTTAGTTGATTATTTTGTTCATTTGGTAATTTGTGGTAATTAGCTTAGTTAGTTAGTTTATTCGGATCCTCCTACGCTGAGGACACAAATATTGTAATAATGTGCTATGTCTTCCAACCCTACATCTTTCTCCTTTTATTTACCTGCTTATATTGGTTAGTTTAGGACATCATGTTTTGTTTAGCATCTCTCATGTTTGCATCCACTTGTATTGCATGCATTGAGGTTTGGCGCATCATTCTAACTTGCATCGTTAGTTAAATGCCTCTTTGAATACGTGCTTAAACCACGTGCTATCAAATTGATTCATATGCCATGTTAGTAACCTAAGTCTAGTAAATTACATATCGCATGCGCTGTATTAATCATATTGCAGTTAGTTAGGATCATGCATTTTTCTAACTCTTTTATCTTTTTGTCTTGGAGTACTAAGTGAGTTTTTTTTTTATATTTGTTTTAAGCATGTTGCATAAGTGTGTTAATGTTTCCATGTAAAGCATGTTCACCATGAGGCTAAGTGCTTAAGTGATAAACTGTTTGAATGCCTGTGGATGAAGGCTAAATGCTTGAATTTGGATGATTTAATCAATGCACATTTAAGCCCACTTTTTCAGGTGGCATATTCAGAAACATTTTTCAAAAACAAACATGAATCAAAGTGTTCCAATTTTTGCAAATTAGTCTATACTTGTATGCATCACATAGGAAGATAGCCTAATACATCGAAACAAGAGCATATAATGTAAATAAGAATCACATCATGATTAGTAGAGGCCGATCTTTGATCGGGCGAGGGGGGTGCTCAATTCATGACCTTTCCCTCTCGTACCAAAGTTCCCGAGCCGAGACAATCTTGGTGATGACTGACACGTGGCCTTTGGCACGAGTTATGGTGTAGACACCCCATTTTTTATCGTCCTCAAGACTCGAACATCATCGCTTGTACACTCGATGATTATGATTGCATGTGTTCATTTTGAGTGCTCGAAGTCTTCGGCGAAGTGCCCTACCTTTGCGCCTTGAAACCTTATCTGTTTTGTGCCTTGTTTTGGACCAAAACCTTGTTATTTCTAGCCTAGAACCTTTGGCGACCTGTCGGCCACCACCATAGGTTGACACCCATAGATAATGGTTGTCGGCCAGGGGTGGCCGACGGCCACCATTGCCTTTTTCCAGATATTTGTTGACAGCTGCGCCAGTTGTTAGCATAATGAGCTGCATCCACTTACACGTGTATGGTGGGATGTTTCTATCCTCAAAGAGTGTTTTTCTATAAATATGGGGGTTCCTCCCCCATTTTGGGGGGTTAGCAATTTTGGAGCAAAATTCTCTCTCTCTCTCTCTACATTTCTCTCTCTCTCTCTCTCTTGTAATTTTGTACACATTTCCTCACAAATCCTTAGCTTTTGCCTATAAATCCTAAACCAAATCTCCTTACCTTTGGGCTGAGATTCCTTGGGACTCTCTTTGAGCTCTAGCAAGTGGTTTTAGCTTGATTTGGTGCCTAAAATTGAGCTTTGCTTCAAAGGTATAAAACTTGTCTTGTTTGCTTTGTTTCAAGATACTTGTTTTGCCATCTATTTAAGATTGTTTTTTGCCTAGTTTTGAACTATAAGAAGCTCTGTTTTTGTGACTTAAAAATGGTGGTTTGAGCCTTTTCTTAGTTAGGGGTGGTTTACCCTTCTTGTTTCTTTGCTTGTATAGTTTTTGTGCCTTTTATTCATCACTTTCAAACCAACTTTTTTGGGCCTTTTAACCACTGAATTTCAGAAGGTTTTTTAGTAGTAAAAAACTCACTTTGAAGTCCAAAATTAGAGGGGTTAGCCTCCCCTTCCTCATGTCTTATTTGCATGCCTAGTTAGCTTCACATGTCAGCATGCTTTTCTAGCCTAACTTAGATTGAGTCAAACATGTTTTACACTCTATTTTGAACTGTTTTGCCATTGTTTTGGCTGTTTGGTACTTTTTGAGTCTTCTTTTGCATGCCTCTAGTGTAATAGTTGGTGTTTTAAGGCTTTAAGCATCATTAGTTTGAGTTGATTGCATGTTTTAGTGCTTTTATCACTCAATTTCAGCACATACAATCTCTGCAATCTCCCTCATTTCTTTATTTTTTCATTTGCTTTGAGGGTTGTTTCAACCTTAGGGTTGTTTAAGCTTGAGGTTGAGGCTCATGCTTAATGGTTTAATCCTCCTTTGAGGGTTCATTACCAACGGCATGAAGCTTCTCTCATGCCTTAGACTACCCCTTGGTTGACACTTCTTTCACCTTAGAAGACACTCACCAATGGACTAATTGATTAAGGAATGATTTGGTAATTAAAATGAGTAAACAAAATTGGTAAGTAAAAGTGTGCAAGATAAGCATTCTTTGTGTTGCATTGCATGTGTTCAAATCGGACGTTAATTTGAACACAAGGAAAATGGGACATTTCATGCTCAAAATGATGAAATGTGTCATTTTCCTAGGTCACCATTACCCTTGATCATACATGATAGGGTGGTGGTCATTTTGGTCTTGTTTGTGCATTTATTGAACTTGTACAAACTTGGTCCCTTAGCCATCATGCATGGAAATTGCTTGATTGATGGTTAAAGGGCCAAGAGTTTCTCTCCTCTGAGCTTGTGTGATGACAAAGAGGGTAAACAATACAAACAACCTACGAGAATACACTATTTTGCTCTCCGTTGCAGGATGGAAGTGTAAACCACCAGTGGTCGACCGGCCACCAATGGTAACCGACCAGCCCCTTGTCCCTCTTGTTGGCCATCAGTGATTTTTGCACAATGTGATGGTAAGATGAAGCAGAGATGTTCTGGAAGTTGGCAGAATTTTCAGTGATCAAATGTGCAAACAAAGGCTTGCAGCAGCAAGACAGTGTCTTTTCAAGTGTAGAATCGAGCATACGTATGCATATCCATCACATCTCGAGGCTAAGTAGTTGATTACTTAGTTTACTTGCAATTGACTTGTAATCCATTAATTACCTAAGTAGTTAGTTAGATGTAATGTAATTATTTAATTAATTAGGTAGAATAGTTAATTAGTTTCGGTTTGTAATGGTTAGCTTAATTAGCATAGCTAGTTGGTTAGCTTATTCATTCGGACCCTTCTTCGCGAGGGCTTAATGTTGTAATAAATGTGCGTGCTTGTGTGTATGTTTTCCAACCCCATGTCTTTCTCCCTTTTATTTAATCACTTTTGATGGTTAGATTAGGGATCATATTTCAATTAGCATATCGCATGGTTGCATACATTCATCTTGTCTTGCATGCACCAAGGCTCAACGCATCATTCAAACTGCATTGTAATTTCAATACCTTCTTTGAATACGTGTTTAACCGCATGTTATCAAATTGCTTCATATGCCATATTAGTAGTCGAGCCTATTAATTACATATTGCATACGTTGCATTAGACAACTTATATAGTTAGGATCATGCATTTTTCTAACTTGGTTTTGTTTTGGCTTGGAGTACTCGATGAGTTTTTATGCTTTAGCATACTTGCATAAATATGAATGTTGCCATGACTAGCATACTGAAATGCTAAACTACTTGAATGCCTGTGGATGAAGGCTTGTTGTTTGAATTGGAACAATTCAATGAATGTAAGTTTTAAGCCCACTTTGTTGAGTTGCAAATCATGTTTTAAGCCCACTATGTTTGGTGGCAAATCCGTACACTTTAAGCCCACTTGAGATGGCAAATTCACACCATTTTTCACAAACGAACATGAGTTAAATTGTTCCAAGTCTTGCAAACTAGTCTATACTTGCTTGTGCGCATCACATAGTAAGCTAGTTTAATAACCGGAATAAGAGCACATAATGTTTATCAAAACTCATATCATGATTAGTAGAGGCCAATCTTTGATCAGTCGGGCGGGGGTGCTCAATTTATGACTTTTCCCCCTCGTACCCAAGTTCCTGAGCTAAGGCAACTTTGGTGATGACAGACACATTGCCTTCAGCACAAGTCAGGGTTTCCTAAATTTCCCCAAAACAAAAAATATTTAGGTGGCGATTCTGTATCTGGCAAAGTAGTCCAATTTTGGCATTATTTGATTTAAAATTGATTTTCCAAAAAGGTTTGCCGGATTTGGACTCTTTGGTGTTTATCAGTTTCATATTGCACTTGTGAGACTAGATTCAGAACCGCGGGAGTTTGAACTGTGAGGCCTTCTTTTCAAACCTTTCGAAAGGCGGGGCGCGGAAAAAAGGCGAGTCCACAGTTTCTAGCGACTCTGCTGGGGATTTAGAGAATTTGACTCGAACTCATGATATGTTATTTTATTTACACTTGTGTGTTTCTTTGCATTTACATTTGCATCGGTGCGCTTAAGTCACAATGTTTGCCATCGGCTATTCCTAAGCGGTTTGTTGGAGGCTTGCTTGGAAAGCTCGCCAAAAGGCTGATCTATTGCGGGCTCTACCACGATAGGAACACAACTCTTGGATCTAGACTACCGCTATACTGTTTGATCCTCCTTTCACTTCTCGATGTTAGGTGTGCGAGGTATATTAGGTAGTCTTGCTGAGGTACCCTTTTTTTGACCAATCAACCTAGTTGCATATCGAAAACCATAGAGACTGTTCCAAACTATGACAGGTTGCTTACTCGAATGTAGGAATTGTATGAAACAACTTGTTTGCGTAGTGAACCCCCAGCTCCTGACGAAATTAGGACAAGGTAACCCTACCCCATCATAAGGGTGTTTTGGCTCTCACTTGCTTGACATGTGCTTTTAGAGTGAAACTCTGTAGGAATATATGTATCAGTTGCAAGTTTGGGTATCAGTTTTGTGGCAGAAATCAGTATTGAGTATAGTTCTTCAGCTTATGATTGCAATTGCATGTTGTTTGTGTCTGAGGCAAGGTGCTATGCGGTTTTTCATTTTCTGTTTCTTTTGCTTTATTTTCTTTTTGCAAGGTAGCTTTTCACCATTACTTCAAACGATTCTATTAGCCCCCAAGCACTCTAGACTCGAGTTAGAAGGATTTGCAGATCTGGGGATCTAGTCAAGGGATAGCCAGTGTTTGTTTCACTCCCGTCGGTTACAAGACGGAGGAGGATCAGGCAGAATTCGCTAATCCAGCAGACACCTTTTACCTCGCCTGTGCCCAATCAGGCCCAGTCATCTACTTCTACTCCAAAAAGAGAGTATTCACCAGTTCTGATAACTCAGCATTCCCCAGTCAGTATGGAAGATATTCTTCGTCAGCTCCAGTAGACTATTGAGACTATGCAGCTAGATACTGCTCGCCAAGTTGAGACCACAGCCCGCCAAGCCGAGGTTGTAGCCCACTAAGCAGAAGTGATAGATAGGCTTCAGCAACAGCAACCATAACCAGCAGTAGCCTCTACATCCCACGTACCCCCAGTCGGAATTTTGGCACCCAGGGTCATAATTAATGTCCAGGAAATTGCGGGCATTCAGGTAGATTCGGTCCCACCTTCAACCTCCAAGGCATCAGTTTATCAAATGGAGGCACCGTTTGAATTCGAGGTTGACCCCACTGCATTGAAGGTCAACAAGCTAGAAAAGCTCTTCAAACGGGCGCAAGGCGTGAATTCAATCCCTGATATTGAGAATGGCTATACAGATTCCGCAGTATCTCTACTGGACAGATTCAACATGCCGCATATAGACTGGTTTGACGGCTCCGGGGATCCTATGGTCCATCTATGGCTATTCTCTGACATCTTACGACCAATGGGTTTCTCTAAACTGCAGAAGTTGTTGCTTTTTGGCCGAACCCTGTCGGGTATAGCAGCCATTTGGTATGCCAAACTTGAAGACTCTGTGAAGTGAAATTGGAAGGAGATGGTTGAGGCCTTCATAGCACAGTACTCTTACAATACTCAGATCGAGGTCACTACTCATGATATCGAAGCGACTCATCAAAAGCCGAAGGAGGGTTTCTCAGATTTTTGTGACTCGGTGGAGGGCTAAAGCCTCTATGATGACTATCCAACCGTCTGAAAAAGACTAGATCAGAATGGTGGTCTGTAACTTGCAAGGAAGACTATTACAGAAGATGATAGTCTAGCCTTTATTTACATTTGTTGAGCTCCATGAAATAGGGGTCCAAATTGAGGACGCAATGAAGCAGGATCTGATAGACCATGAGAAGGAACAACCCAAAAGGTCTTTTACACGCAGCTCTAATGCAGCCACGATTAGTGTCACCTCTGCAAGGCCTTCGGATGTGAGCATGGTCACTACCACACCCAAAACTGCCAACCTGTTTGCCAACATCTCCAACGCAACTTCCCAAACCTCAAGCCATCAGGCCCGACGCCAGAAGGTCTTTACCCTACTCTATATGTCTCTATCCATAGCCCTGAGGGTCCTAATCAAAAAGGGACATCTTAAGCCGTTAGAACAACGCCCACTGCCCGATCCTCTCCCTTCAAAACATAATCCGACCAAATACTGTGCTTTTCACTAATAGCATGGTCATCATACTAATCAGTGCTTCAGATTACGTCATGAGATTCAAGATCTCATTGACAATAAGGTGATAGCACCTCCCGAAAAACCCAATGTCACTACAAATCCTCTCCCACTACATAACGAAGCCCCTCCACCCTGGTAAATAGCCATGTAAAATGACCACCGGCTTCTTGAGGAGTTATCGGCTACCCATAAAGTGCCGGTCGGCACTCTATACTGCCGGTCGGCACAAAATTCCTGCAGAGGACAGTTTGACAGCAACAGCAGGCAGACAGTGGATGATATGGATTTTAGAGCAAATGTAAGCATGGTCAATGCTCCCTATCATGTATGGGACTCAAGGAAGCATGACCCTTGGTTCTTGGGCCATCAATTATGTAACTTGGTGCATGATAGCCTAAGGAACCAAGATTGCATTTTAATGTAAAAATGCATGCAAACGCACAAATGAAACCAAGACCTTATCATGTGTTGGTCAAGGGCCTTGGGGTCAAGAGTTGAAACAAGTTGCACCACTTGTAGTGTGAACTTTCCTCAACCCTTATGCTTGGTTTGACAACCCCAAACCAAGCCATGAAATGCGTGTATGCAACATAGCTCAAATGATGCAACATGGGAATTAGGATGCAAGCACACCAAAATGTCATGCAATTACCATGTTAAGCATGCAAAATGCTAGAGTATACAAGATGCAAATGTCATGTAAACATGGACCCATCAAGCAATAAGACCAACATACTACAACACTTAATGAATCAATTAAGCAATAGACATGAGGCAAACATGTGATGGTGGACTAGACTACAATGGGGCAGCCCTCAAACCAACCCAAAACAGTGGCAAAACATGCCCAAAATAGTGACCAATTACTTATGCAAACATGCAAGTCAAAGGGCCTAAGGTTAAGGCACAAAAGGAGCACTCCTTGCTACCATTAACATGGCCACTCATGGTATATATTAGACCACCAAAAACAGATTTTAACAAATGAAATGAGCCCCCAAAACCCAACAACAAGGCAGCTCAAATGCTCTAAATATACAAGCATGCACAATGCTCACTTTAAAGCATAAGAGACCAACATTTCAAAAGATGGGGGAGATGATACATGGAAGCATATAAGCATGGCATAAGGACTGAGATAGCATATTAGATGATTCCAAATCACTAAAATGGCCTAACCAAATGCATGCTGTAGACACCCCATTTTTGACCAACCTTAAGACTCAGACGTCACCGATTGAGCGCTTGGTGATGTTGCATATTGTGCTCGTTCAGAAGTCTCAGAGTCTCGGCTGTGAGCCCTGCCTCCGAACTTTCGAACCCTTTCTGTACTTTGCCTCGGTTTGCGAACTAGGCTCAGTTTTCTCTGTTTCTCTTCCCGAGGGGAAGGAGAGGTCTAGTAGATCATCTCTCAGTGGCCGTAGGCTACATTTTGTGGTCGCAGGCCATTTTTCCCATTTCGGAGCCCGGTTCCCGGTTTTCGGAGCCGTCAGGCCGTGTGCCTCGGTTCGAGACTGTCTAACCACCTCCGTTTGCCCCAATTTTTGGCATGCATCTTATTTCCTCCCTTTCGAGGGACACTGTGGTCCGAGAAACCAACTTCGTGGTCGAGCACCACTCCCGGTGCCAAACAGCCCACTTTCGGGGCCTCGAACTGCGTGTTTTGGCTCCCAAACCTTCATTATACGTTTTTGGGCTCCGACCCAAACTTGAGATAGTCATATTTTGAGGTCATTCTCATGTTTGATTAAGGACATTTTCTTGTTTGACATCTCCATATACCACTTGCTTCTTTACCCCTCGTTTTTCCCTTTTTCTTGCACGGTACTTTAGGCGTACTTGTGGGCTGTGTTGGACTTGGTTGTAAACTAAAAAGTATCTTATTTTGAGCCCCTCTTCAACTTTTTTGAAGGGATCTCAGCCATTTGAGACCCGCAGCTATCACTTACCCCTTTAGCTCACATTTTGGCCATTTTGGGGGGAAATTTGAATTTCATTTCCCCCCCATTTTCCCCCCTCTTTTCTACACGTTTTTTTACCTATATATACAGCATCCCAGGTCTGTAAAAAGGGTTAGAAGATTTTGTTTGGAGCTCCTATATTATATCTCTTTCTCTCTATAATTCCAAGCTTCAAAATCCTTAAGTTCCTACACCCATTTACACTACAACCCATAGCATCAGTCCTCCTTACTCCATTCCAGCAGATTGAGGGTCATTTACAGAGGCTAGGAGCTCTTCTTCTTGGTTTAAAGGTTGTTAAAGTTTGGTTCTACTAGGGTGAGTCCCATTTTCCCTTTTTCTAGCATTTTTTTGTTCCATTTCTTAGGCCTATTTGCTTATTGTTTCAAGCTCCGACCCAAACTGAAAGGGTCACTCTTTTGAGCTATTCTTCATGTTTGTTGAAGGGTTCAACCTTGTTTGAACCCTCTATAGTGCACTTGCTTCAATACCCCTTGGTATGTCACATTTTAGCATGAAATTTCTAGCCTATGTGTGATCTGTTTTCGAGCATAATGTAAATCGTAAGAGGGCCTATTTTGAGCCCCTCTTCAACATTGAAGAAGGGATCAACCCTTTTTGGGCCCCCTATCTTGCACTTGCTTCATAATCTCTCCTATTTGCCGTAAATTTGCATGATTTGTTTGGCCTATATGTAAATTGTTTTGGAGCATGCCATTAACTGTGAGTAATCTTATTTTGTGTCTCTCTACAGCATTGTAGAAGGGATCAACCTTTTTTGGGGCCTCCATGTTGTACCTACCATTATACCCCTCTTTGGCCCCCATTTTTGCATGCCTTTTTAGGCTTATCTAGCTTCTGTTTTCGGCCATCATCAGAACTGGAAATGGTCATATTTTGACCCCCTGGATATATTTTATGAAGGGTCTTTGCTTGTTTGATGAATTTTTGGCCTACTTCATGTTATACCCTCTTGTGGCCTATTTCTTGCATGGCATTTTTGGCATGTTTTCATACTGATTTGGGGGATGTCATCTACTGTAAATGTTCATATTTTTAGTCCATCTTCAGTGTTGTAGAAGGGTGTTTTTCCATTTGGGCTTTTCATATACCACTTGCTTCATAGCCTCCCTTGTGGAGCCATTTTTGTATGCCATGTTAGCCCTATTTATGATTGCTGTTTGGCCATGTTTTGTACTGAAAAAATGCTAGTTTTGGGGCTGCCTTGCTTCTACCTTTTCATGCCATGTATCAATTATGCATGTTTGGTGTAGCTATAGGCCATTTCGGGTGCCAAAATTCATGTTTCGGGATCATTCCATGCATCGGGTACACTTTGGCCATGTTTCGGGACTGTTTTGCCCCACATTTCAGTGCTGAAATTCATTTGCATGTTTGCATATCGTATTTCCATGCCATTTCATCGCGTATGCCATTTCCTCGGTTTGCGTGCCCGTGTGCACGCATTTCGAGGCATCTCATTTTCATCTATCGGCCTCTTATGTGAGTGTGGCTGAGGCTCACCCATGTTAGTGTAAGTCCATTTTGCATTCTGTATGCCATTTTAGTCTCATTGCATTCCGTATGCCATTGCCTCGGTTTGCGTGCCCGTGTGCACGCATTTTGAGGCATCTCTTTTTCATCCATCGGCCTCTTATTTGACTGTGGCTGAGGCTCACTCATGTTAGTGTAAGTCCAATTGCATTGCGTATGCCATTTTATGCCTTAGGATCATTTCCTCGATTTGCGTGCCCGTGTGCACGCATTCCGAGACATCTCATTCCATAGCATTGTGTATGTTAGGATTATATCTTAGTTGCATTTCATACATATCATGCATATTGCGCACATTTCGTACTCCGAGTGACGGAACGGGTCTCAATTCCCAAGTCACCGACACTCCGGATTACCCATGATGGAGTTAGGTTTTGTTGTAGCATTCATATGCATTCATCCTATATTGAGTTGTGCAATCTGATTCCTCGGCCATCATGCATCGAGATGCGTGATTGGTGGCACGAGGATCGAGGCATGCATATATTTGTGAAATACATTGCTATGCCCCTTTCCTGCTCTCTGTTGCAGCAAAATGAAGAATCAGCAACTATTCAGAGTCTGGCACGCATTTCGAGAAAAGGTGCAAACAGAGGCTAATTGGGGCATCCCAGTGGATTTCCGCACAAGGCAGCCCAGCATATATCATTCATCAGAATCGAGGCAGCCCCCTGGCTTGCATGCCAGTTTACAGTTTTTCTTAGTTAATTTGTTAATTAATTAGGAATCTGTATATTTATTCGGACTGTATTATTCTTTTATTTCGGATTGTATTATTATTTATTCGGACCCTCTGCGCGAGGGCATGATTGTAATAAGTGTGGGTGAGTGTGATGCATGTCTTCCAACCCCACGTCTTTCTTCCCTTTTATTTACCTGCTTACGATGGTTAGATATAGGACATATTTCAATTAGCATACAGTATGACAGCATGTTTGCATCATACATCTGTTTTGCATGTACCGGGCTCGGCGCATCATACAAATTGCATTTGTATTTCAATTCCAAATTGAATACATGTTAGTTGTAGCATTCCATATGCCATGTTTAGAATAGCCGAGCCTGCTATAGTTGCATCTTTGCATGTGTTGCATTAGGCATTTCTGTATATTTAGGATCATGCATGATTTCTAATGAGCTTCTGTTTTGGCTTGGAGTACTCGGTGAGTTTTATGCTTTAGCATCCTTGCATGCGTGTGAGTGACTGCCATGAATAGCATGCTTACCATGAGGTTACGTGCTTATATGATATAACTGCCTTGAATGCCTGTGGGTGGAGGTTGAGTTACTTGAAGTGGAACAAATGATTGACTGTTTGTTTTAAGCCCACTAGATAGTGGCAAAATCATGTCTTTCTAAGCCCACCTGAGGGTGGCAAATTCACGTCTTAGCCTACCTGCGGGTAGCATCATCAAACCATTTTCAAACAAACAAGCATGAAATGTTTTGTTCCAATTCAGGCGATCCAGTCTATACTTGTATGCTGTGCGCATCACATAGTAACCTAGGCTAATAACCGGAATAAGAACACACAATGTTTTCAAAAACAGATATCATGATTAGTAGAGGCTGGTCTTTGACCGGGCGAGCGGGGGTGCTCACGAAGTGACCTTCCCCAATCGTACCCAAGTTCCCGAGCCGAGGCAACTTTGGTGATGACGGACACGTGGCCTTTGGCACCGAGTCAGGGTTTCCTAAATTTCCCATAAAAAAAAAACATTTAGGTGGCGACTCTGTATCTGGCAAAGCAGTCCATGTTTGGCACTTCTTTCAAAAAAATCTGTTTTCAAAATCGATTTGCCAGATTTGGACTCTTTGGTTCAAGATTAAGAACCGTGACATTTGAGTCCTTAAACTGTAGTAGACCCAATATCGAACCAAAACGGGGGGGATTCGCACTCCCTTTCCTCGGGATGCGTTCGGAGACGTCTACAGTTTTCTGGCAACTCTGCTGGGGATTTAGAGAACTTGACTTGAACTCATGATATCTGGTTTTGACTACACTTGTGTGTTTCTTTGCATTTCATTTGCATTAGTGCGCCTAGGACACCGTGTTTGCCATCTGCTATTCCTGAGCGGTTTGCCGGAGGCTTGTCTTGGCAAGGCATGTCCATAAGGCTGACCGGTTACGAGCTCTGCCAGTATGGGAACACAAACCCTGGTTTTACCGGGGCACCCTTTTTGACCATTCGACCTAGTGCATATTCGGATCCATAGTGACCATTCCAAACTAGGACAGGTTGCTTACCTGATATAGGTTGTTTGAAACCGCTGCGTGCGTAGTGAAACCCTAGCTCTTGACAAAATAGGACAGGGAAACCCTACCCCAACATAGGGGTGTTTTGGCTCTCACTTATCTGTTATGTGCTTTAGAGTCCGTCTTTACAGGAATGCATATATCAGTTCGTGAGTTTGGGCATCAGACCTGCGGGCACCAATTCAGTATTTTGGGAGTCAGCTTTACCTGTGGGTATCAGACTCAGATTCGGGGCAGAGATTTAGGCAGAATTCAGTAGAGGGCACACTCATTCAACTATGCTCGTATCTGTTCAGATGGAATCAGGCTGAGATGCTGTCTGTTTTCTCTTTTGCTAGGTAGTCTGGGAACCATAGCTTCGAAAGGCTCCGATATCCTCCGAGGTTCATTAGACTTGTGCTGATAGACTTTGTCGGGTCAGAGATTAAGTTCAAGGGTAATCAGTGTTCCTTTGCCAGAGGCAGAGTAAAAAGGTCAGTCAGGGACAGTTATACCGGTTGTTCAGTTAGACCAGGGCAATATGGCAGGAATGGAGGAAATGATGCGTCAACTCCAAGAAAGTATGAAACTCATGCAGCAGAACGCTGCCCGTCAAGCGGAATTCGCCAAAAGCCAGGCCGAGATTATAGCCCAACAGGCAGAGACAATTGCCAGGCTAGAGCAGCAAACTGGAGTATCTACTTCACACCAGGCTCCTCCCCCACCCAGAGTTCCAACACTCGGGGAGACAGCTAATGTCCAGGAAGATACGGACATTCCGACAAGGCCACCTCCGCCCCCGGTTCTACCCCAGCTATCCAAAGCACCGATCAACTTGCCTAGTTCACCCTTTGAGTTCGAGTTGGACCCTACAGCGCTGAAGTTGAGCAAGCTCGAAAAGTTGTTCAAAAAATCTCAAGGGGTAAAGTCCATCCCGGACATTGAGGACGGGTACACCGACGCAGCTGTAACTCTGCCGGACAGGTTCAAGATGCCTCACATCGACCGTTTTGACGGGTTGGGAGATCCCATGGTCCACCTGAGTTTGTTTTCAGATGTTCTGCGCCCGATGGGCTTGACAAGATTACAGAAGCTCTCCCTTTTTGGCAGGACCCTGTCGGGTATTGCGGCCATCTGGTATGCCAAATTGGAGGATTCAATGAAACGAAGCTGGGAGGAGATGGCCGAGGCCTTCGTCGCACAATATTCATACAATACCCAAATCGAGATTACGACCCGTGATCTTGAGACGACGAGGCAGGAGCCTAAGGAGAGCTTCTCAGAATTCGTGGCCCGCTGGAGGGCCAAGGCCTCAATGATGACCGTTAGGCCAACGGATAAGGATCAGATACGGATGGTTGTGCGCAACCTCCAGCCCAAACTAATGCAGAAAATGATCGTGCTCCCCTTCCCTACCTTTTCAGATTTGCATGAGATGGGAGTACAGATCGAGGATGCTATGAAGCAGGGCCTCATTGACCAGGAGAAGGAGCAGCCCAGGAGGGCGTTTACCCGCAGTTCGAATGCGACCACCAGCGGTGACGCAGCTGCAAGATCTTCCGAAGTGGGCATGGTCGCCACCACCACACCAAGAGCAGCCACCCCCTTTGTTGGTGCATCCACTTCAAACCCCCGAACTTCAGACTATCTACCCCGAGGCAAGAGGGTTTTCACGCCACTCTATATGTCTTTGTCTAAAGCCCTGGGGGTCCTACTCAGGAAAGGACATCTGAAACCGTTGGAGCAACGGCCTCTACCCGATCCTCTCCCTCCAAAGCATGACCCGACTAAGTACTGTACTTTCCATCAACAAACCGGTCATGACACCGACAGTTGCGTCCGTCTCCGCCACGAGATACAAAATTTGATTGACAACGGGGTCATCCCCGCACCAGGTCCTGCAAAGTCTATCGGCACTTGATCAGTGAACTTGTGGGGGGATAATGTGATGTGATCAAGGGATGAACCACCTGCGGGCGACGTTCAGTTTACTCCAGCTGTGGTGGATGGCATGCACTGTTTTGAGCAATGTACAAATGCTGTTAATTTTGCATTCTGACTTGGGTATTGGGTCAGTCTTGTTGTTTTGTTTTGAGTCTGTCTTTTTGTTTTGAGTCAGTCTCTTTTGTTTTGGGTTTGTCTTGTTGTATCGAGTCAGTCCTGTTATATAGGAGTCGGGGTGATTCCAGGGGTGTTACCTTGGGCGTCACCATTTTGTTTTGCGTTTGTCTTTTCGTTTTGAGTCTGTTTCTGCCAGGGAGCCAGTAATGCCAACAGATTTGAATGAAACAGCAGTGATTTTCACGCTCTCGCGTTTGCTTCTGCCTTTTGCCAGTTATGCCGGAAGTTCTGAATGAGATGGCAGTATTTGACTAAGAACTCTGTCTTTTCTGTGCCGTGAAGTCATTGTATTGACCTAAGTTTTTCAAAACTTTTTTGAACACTGCGGTGAAAACGAAGAGGAAGGAATTCCTCAGGATTTGCAAAACTTTGATCAATTAGGAGAAAGAGAGGCGTGCTAAGCCCTTAATGAATGAAAACATGCTTGTTAGCGTGAGTACTGAGAAGGACCCTGGCTTGATCTAGACTGGTTTCACACTATCTTCAGCGCGAGCGATTTGTCGCTTTCTTAAAAATTTTCAAAAACAAAATTATTTTGCGCGGTCCTGCGAAGACCTGTGTGGAATCGCTCTTGAGATTGTGCAGCCTAGGATCGCTCTCAGCCTCGAGACTCAACCCCTTCACTTCCAAACCTTGAACTTGAATTCAGAAGGTTCAACGGTCAACTACGACGTGAGGCCTGTATGGCCAGATTTGATGCAGCCCTCGAACAAGAGGCCAAGAAAGTCGGATCAAGAAGATCAGAAGAAGCTTGCAAAGCTAGAACAGAAGTACCCTTTGAACTAGGGGCAAGGATGTCAGATGTGCTCGAAGAGCCGAAGATGAATCCTCTTGCAAAACAATAGCCACTCTCTTGGATACGGATGGCTTCGAGATCCTAAAACCATTTGGCATGGACTTGTTACACTTTTACCCTTTGAGAGGCTCGCTGGGCTGAAAACCCGGAAAGGGCGACCCAGGCAAAAGTTAGAGCAAGAAAAATATATACAAAAAACAAAAAAGAAAAAAAAAAAGAAAAGAACAAAAGAACAAAAAAAAAAAAAAAAAGAAGAGAAAAATGCAAAGAAAAGAAGAAAAGAAATGAAAATGAAAAGAAAAGAATGAAAAGAAAGAAGAACAAAGCTCGCAAGGTCGAAAACCTGCAACAGGCGCCTTGGCAAAAGTTAGAGCATAAAAAGGAGAGGTTAAATACCCGAGTGTATCTTACCCCCGAACTACGTAAGGCTTGATTCCCATGTTTGGGATACGTAGGCAACTTCATCCTGAAGTCCAGCCGTAAACACTTCAAATTCGATTGTGTCCATATGATGGTTCTGGTCTTTGTCTTCACTGTATCCGAGAGTCTGGTTGTGTTCGTCGCTCTGAGGACTGACTACAATGCACTGCGGTGCCATTCAAACAAGGGGCAACTTTCCGTTGCCATTCAACGCGCCGCGGTGCCGTTCAAACAAGGGGCAACTTTTTGTTGCCATTCAATGTGCTGCGGTGACGTTCAAATAAGGGGCAACTTTCCGTTGCCATGCAGCTCCCCTCCAGCAAGGGGCAATTTTCCTTCGAATCTGAGGTTGTGCATCTCGAGAGTAGGTTCTATGCTCGTTGAGCAGTGGCCGTTTGCAAAAATAGTTTTTGAGAATTTTTACTGAGGTTGACTAATTTTCTTGAAAATTGTTTCATCTTTTCCAAAAACTGGACCACTTCTTGGACCCAAAAAAGGAAAATTTTCAGTGCTCATAACCTGACTTGCATGATTTCAAATCAAAAATTGAACAAGCATGTTAATCTAACTCTCATGTCGGTCAAGATTACTTTAGCAAAAGCTCAAGAAAATAAAAAATGGTCAACATGATGAACTAGGGGCACAGTTGAGTCAGGAGTTCTGTCTTTTTCCCTTTGTCAAAATACTTGCCAAGAAGGGCACTCTACCTGCCAGAAAAGGCACAACTGAGGTTAACAACAAAAGGGCTGAAAGCTCTCAACATCCTCCAAGCAGCGAGGTATCAAGCCAGGTGCGAAGCACGAACTGGACTGGGGCAAGGTATTCCACTCCATCATCTGGGCAAATCTAACCATGTCCAAACTCCCCGGCAGAGCATCGTCAACCAATGTCAGCCGCAGATTCGCTAAACACCCAATTGTAGCGCGACCCCTCTGTGGAAGAAACTCACTATTGTGAACAAGAAGAAGAATCTAGCAGAATGCTAGGGGCACGAGCCCACAACTTTCTGTTTATCCATCAACCATCTAGGGGAGGGATTGAAAAATGAGAGATTGAAGAATAGAGAGGTGTGCGATGAGAGAAAAAGTGAGAAAAGGGCTTTTTCAGAAAACAAGAGATTGAATGCCGAGTGATGTGAGAATCACAAATGAGAAAGGGTGGGAAATAATACCCGGTGAAACAGGCTCCCTGTGCGCATTTGAGTCTTTCGTTGTGTTTTGTTTGTCTCGGTTCTTGTTTTGAGTCGTTTCAAGTGTCAATAGATGTGTTTAGGTTGTTTACCTTTATTTTCTGTTGTTGGGTCGTCTTTGCTTTGTTCAGTTGTAGACTCAATACTCGGTTGAGAACTCATTTTCTCAATTTCAAAAATGATTTGTTGTGTGCTCAGAGTGCTGTGCGATTCTCCACATTTGTGCAAAAAAGGAATTTGTTCTTTCGAAAACTGCAGGGTCCACCCTCCATAAGTGTGAACAGTAGAACCAGGGCCTATCTGAAGCTATAATGGTTCCGGAGTGCAAAGCAAAAAGAAAAGAGGGAAAATCGAAGCACCTGAGTGTATTTCACCTTCAGCGAATTCCGTGATTGTATTCCGGATGTACCTCCTCAGGCCTTGTCACTACTTCGAAGTATGAGTGTATCTCGACCCCAAGCTTAAGCCTGCTTCAAGTCAGAATGGCGATTAAAGCAACAACAGATGTTATCTCTCTCTAATATGAACAGGGTGTGCCCTTTTTTTGAGCTGAATGTGTTGCAAACCCCTCCGAAAGGTAAATCGGAGGTCGCGTTTTTATCTGGTCTCGTTAAGGCTTGTATTCCCTTATTCGGCATTTTGTTTCAACTATGCGTTGTCACGCACATTCCACTTGCATTGTTATGCACCCTTCCACCCGCATTGTTATGCACTTCTCATGCTTGCATTATGATGCACATTCCAATTGCATTGTTATGCACCCACTTCACTAGCATTGTTATGCTTATTCGTTGCATTGATTATGCACATCTATCTTGCATTGTTATGCACCTTTTCACTTGCAGTTGTCTTTCTTTCTCCTCGCACGTGCGACGGGTCAGACTTCCTCTGGTTTAGAGCATTTGGAATACGTTCCAATGCTTATCCCTTTTTCGAAACACCGTGATACGTCCCTACGTTTCTCTCTTCTTTCTGAAACACCGGGATACGTCCCTAAGTTTCTCCCTCTTTTCGAAACACCGGGATACGTCCCTATGTTTCACATTCCTTGCGGAGCACCGGGATACGTCCTTATGTTTCACATTCCTTGCGGAACACCGGGATACGTCCCTATGTTTCACATTCCTTGCGGAACACCGGGATACGTCCCTATGTTTCACATTCCTTGCGAAACACCGGGATATGTCCCTATGTTTCTCATTCCTTGCAGAACACCGGGATACGTCCCTATGTTTCACATTCCTTGCAGAACACCAGGATACGTCCATATGTTTCTCCTTCCTCCTGAAACACCGGGATACGTCCCTATGTTTCTCCTTCTTTTCTAATCTTTGGGATACGTCCCTAATCCTTGGGATACGTCCCTAATCTCTAGGATACGTCCCTAATCTTTGGGATACGTCCCTAATCTCTGGGATACGTCCCTAATCTCTGGGATACGTCCCTAATCCTTAGGATACGTCCCTAATCCTTGGGATACGTCCCTAACCTCTGGGATACGTCCCTAACATTTGGGATACGTCCCTAACCTCTGGGATACGTCCCTAATCCTTGGGATACGTCCCTAACCTTCGGGATGCGTCTTTAACCTTCGGGATACGTCCCTAATCCTTTGGGATACGTCCCTAACCTTTGGGATACGTCCCTAATCTCTGGGATACGTCCCTAATCTCTGGGATACGTCCCTAATCTTTGGGATACGTCCCTAACCTTTGGGATACGTCCCTAACCTGTGGGATACGTCTCTAACCTTTGGGATACGTCCCTAATCTTTGGGATACGTCCTTAACCTTTGGGATACGTCCCTGATCTTTGGGATACATCCCTAACCTCTGGGATACGTCCCTAAATCTTGGGATACGTCCCTAACTTTCGGGATACGTCCCTAATCCTCTGGGATACGTCCCTAACCTTCGGAATGCGTCCCTAATCCTTGGGATATGTCCCTAACCTATGGGATACGTCCCTAACCTCCGGGATATGTCCCTCTGTTCCCCCCTCTTTGGTTAAGAGCATTTGGAATACATTCCAATGCTTAAACCACTCCGAAACAATGGGATAAGTCCCTACGTTTCTCTCTTTGTTCCTTCCTCAGCATTTCATTCGTGCTGTCTTGCGCACCTCACTTGTACTTGTTAGTACATTACATTGTTTTGCATACAAACCGGCTTCGCGTAGCGTGTAAGTCCAATCTTCAAACCGGCTTCGCGTAGCGTATAAGTCCAATCTTCAAACCGGCTTCGCGTAGCGTGTAAGTCTAATTTTCAAACCGGCTTCGCGTAGCGTATAAGTCCAATTATCAAAATCTTCCTGCATATCATTTGCATTTTGCCCATGCCTGCGGGCACATCTTTGTCTATCTTGTCTGCTTTGTCTAAGTCTTCGGCCTTATAAAAAATGGGTCGTCTCTGGGCTTTGACATCCACTCCCGTCATTCTTATGACTTTTGAGTTCTGTCAAAGAGGGGCAACTGTAGACACCCCATTTTTGACCGACCTTAAGACTCTGACGTCACCGATTGAGCGCTTGGTGATGTTGCATATTGTGTTCGTTCAGAAGTCTCAGAGTCTCGGCCGCGAGCCCTGCCTCCGAACTTTCGAACCCTTTCTGTACTTTGCCTCGGTTTGCGAACCAGGCTCAGTTTTCTCTATTTCTCTTCCCGAGGGAAAGGAGATGTCTAGTAGATCATCTCTCAGTGGCCGTAGGCTACATTCTGTGGTCGCAGGCCATTTTTCCCATTTCAGAGCCCGGTTCCCGATTTTCGGAGCCGTCAGGCCGTGTGCCTCGGTTCGAGACTGTCTAACCACCTCCGTTTGCCCCAGTTTTTGGCATGCATCTTATTTCCTCCCTTTCGAGGGACACTGTGGTCCGAGAGACCAACTTCGTGGTCGAGCACCACTCCCGGTGCCTAACAGCCCACTTTCGGGGCCTCGAACTGCGTGTTTTGGCTCCCAAACCTTCATTATACGTTTTTGGGCTCCGACCTAAACTTGAGATAGTCATATTTTGAGGTCCTTTTCATGTTTGATTAAGTACATTTTGTTGTTTGACATCTCCATATACCACTTGCTTCTTTACCCCTCGTTTTTTCCTTTTTCTTGCACGGTACTTTAGGCGTACTTGTGGGCTGTGTTGGACTTGGTTGTAAACTAAAAAGTGTCTTATTTTGAGCCCCTCTTCAACTTTTTTGAAGGGCTCTCAGCCATTTGAGACCCGCAGCTATCACTTACCCCTTTAGCTCACATTTTGGCCATTTTGGGGGGAAATTTGAATTTCATTTCCCCCCCCCCCCCATTTTTCCCCCTCTTTTCTACACGTTTTTTTGCCTATATATACAGCATCCCAGGTCTGTAAAAAGGGTTAGAAGATTTTGTTTGGAGCTCCTATATTATATCTCTCTCTCTCTATAATTCCAAGCTTCAAAATCCTTAAGTTCCTACACCCATTTACACTACAACCCATAGCATCACTCCTCCTTACTCCATTCCAACAGATTGAGGGTCATTTACAGAGGCTAGGAGCTCTTCTTCTTGGTTTAAAGGTTGTTAAAGTTTGGTTCTACAAGGGTGAGTCCCATTTTCCCTTTTTCTTGCATTTTTTTGTTCCATTTCTTAGGCCTATTTGCTTATTGTTTCAAGCTCCGACCCAAACTGAAAGGGTCACTCTTTTGAGCTATTCTTCATGTTTGTTGAAGGGTTCAACCCTGTTTGAACCCTCTATAGTGCACTTGCTTCAATACCCCTTGGTATGTCACATTTTAGCATGAAATTTCTAGCCTATGTGTGATCTGTTTTCGAGCATAATGTAAATTGTAAGAGGCCCTATTTTGAGCCCCTCTTCAACATTGAAGAAGGGATCAACCCTGTTTGGGCCCCCTATCTTGCACTTGCTTCATAATCTCTCCTATTTGCCGTAAATTTGCATGATTTGTTTGGCCTATATGTAAATTGTTTTGGAGCATGCCATGAACTGTGAGTAAGCTTATTTTGTGTCTCTCTACAGCATTGTAGAAGGGATCAACCTTTTTTGGGGCCTCCATGTTGTACCTACCATTATACCCCTCTTTGGCCCCCATTTTTGCATGCCTTTTTAGGCTTATCTATCTTCTGTTTTCGGCCATCATCAGAACTGGAAATAGTCATATTTTGACCCCCTGGATATATTTTATGAAGGGTCTTTGCTTGTTTGATGAATTTTTGGCCTACTTCATGTTATACCCTCTTGTGGCCTATTTCTTGCATGGCATTTTTGGCATGTTTTCATACTGATTTGGGGGATGTCATCTACTGTAAATGTTCATATTTTTAGTCCATGTTCAGTGTTGTAGAAGGGTGTTTTTCCATTTGGGCTTTTCATATACCACTTGCTTCATAGCCTCCCTTGTGGAGCCATTTTTGTATGCCATGTTAGCCCTATTTATGATTGCTGTTTGGCCATGTTTTGTACTGGAAAAATGCTAGTTTTGGGGCTTCCTTGCTTCTGCCTTTTCATTTCATGTATCAATTATGCATGTTTGGTGTAGCTATAGGCCATTTCGGGTGCCAAAATTCATGTTTCGGGATCATTCCATGCATCGGGTACACTTTGGCCATGTTTCGGGACTGTTTTGCCCCACGTTTCAGTGCGGAAATTCATTTGCATGTTTGCATATCATATTTCCATGCCATTTCATCGCGTATGCCATTTTCTCGGTTTGCGTGCCTGTGTGCACGCATTTCGAGGCATCTCATTTTCATCTATCGGCCTCTTATGTGAGTGTGGCTGAGGCTCACCCATGTTAGTGTAAGTCCATTTTGCATTCTGTATGCCATTTTAGTCTCATTGCATTCCGTATGCCATTGCCTCGGTTTGCGTACCCGTGTGCACGCATTTTGAGGCATCTCTTTTTCATCCATCGGCCTCTTATGTGAGTGTGGCTGAGGCTCACTCATGTTAGTGTAAGTCCAATTGCATTGCGTATGCCATTTTATGCCTTATGATCATTTCCTCGATTTGCGTGCCCGTGTGCACGCATTCCGAGACATCTCGTTCCATAGCATTGTGTATGTTAGGATTATATCTTCGTTGCATTTCATACATATCATGCATATTGCATCATGTTCGGGATAGGAGCTAGCCCGGGCACGGGAAACGAGGCACATTTCGTACTCCGAGTGACGGAACGGGTCTCAATTCCCAAGTCACCGACACTCCGGATTACCCATGATGGAGTTAGGTTTTGTTGTAGCATTCATATGTATTCATCCTATATTGAGTTGTGCAATCTGATTCCTCGGCCATCATGCATCGAGATGCGTGATTGGTGGCACGAGGATCGAGGCATGTATATATTTGTGAAATACATTGTTATGCCCCTTTCCTGCTCTCTGTTGCAGCAAAATGAAGAATCAGCAACTTTTCGGAGTCTGGCACGCATTTCGAAGAAAGGTGCAAACAGAGGCTAATTGGGGCATCCCAGTGGATTTCCGCACAAGGCAGCCCAGCATATATCATTCATCAGAATTGAGGCAGCCCCCTGGCTTGCATGCCAGTTTACAGTTTTTCTTAGTTAATCTGTTAATTAATTAGGAATCTGTATATTTATTCGGACTGTATTATTCTTTTATTTCGGATTGTATTATTATTTATTCGGACCCTCTGCGCGAGGGCATGATTGTAATAAGTGTGGGTGAGTGTGATGCATGTCTTCCAACCCCACGTCTTTCTTCCCTTTTATTTACTTGCTTACGATGGTTAGATATAGGACATATTTCAATTAGCATACAGTATGACAGCATGTTTGCATCATACATCTGTTTTGCATGCACCGGGCTCGGCGCATCATACAAACTGCATTTGTATTTCAATTCCAAATTGAATACATGTTAGTTGTAGCATTCCATATGCCATGTTTAGAATAGCCGAGCCTGCTATAGTTGCATCTTTGCATGTGTTGCATTAGGCATTTCTGTATATTTAGGATCATGCATGATTTCTAATGAGCTTCTGTTTTGGCTTGGAGTACTCGGTGAGTTTTATGCTTTAGCATCCTTGCATGCGTGTGAGTGACTGCCATGAATAGCATGCTTACCATGAGGCTACGTGCTTATATGATATAACTGCCTTGAATGCCTGTGGGTGGAGGTTGAGTTACTTGAAGTGGAACAAATCATTGACTGTTTGTTTTAAGCCCACTAGATAGTGGCAAAATCATGTCTTTCTAAGCCCACCTGAGGGTGGCAAATTCACGTCTTAGCCTACCTGCGGGTAGCATCATCAAACCATTTTCAAACAAACAAGCATGAAATGTTTTGTTCCAATTCAGGCGATCCAGTCTATACTTGTATGCTGTGCGCATCACATAGTAACCTAGGCTAATAACCGGAATAAGAACGCACAATGTTTTCAAAAATAGATATCATGATTAGTAGAGGCCGGTCTTTGACCGGGCGAGCGGGGGTGCTCACGAAGTGACCTTCCCCAATCGTACCCAAGTTCCCGAGCCGAGGCAACTTTGGTGATGACAGACACGTGGCCTTTGGCACCGAGTCAGGGTTTCCTAAATTTCCCATAAAAAAAAAAACATTTAGGTGGCGACTCTGTATCTGGCAAACCAGTCCATGTTTGGCACTTCTTTCAAAAAAATCTGTTTTCAAAATCGATTTGCCAGATTTGGACTCTTTGGTTCAAGATTAAGAACCGTGATATTTGAGTCCTTGAACTGTAGTAGACCCAATATCGAACCAGAACGGGGGGGATTCGCACTCCCTTTCCCCGGGATGCGTTCGGGGACGTCTACACATGCTAAGAACTTACATCTTAAGACTAACAAGCCTTAATGCAAAACAACTTTGTCAAACATACCGAACATGGCAAAATCAGTGGCCTACAGCCTCTAGACATGGTAAAATGATGCTAATATCTTCATGAAGTGAGGCTCATACATGCAAGAAACATGGCCTAAACTCATGGCTCATTTCTAGGCAAACTAGAGCATTACAAAGCAAGTATAAGAAGGATGCTAAGGACCACAAAACCAACCAAAAACAGAGATGATATATGATCCAAAACACCCAAACAAGCTCTGAAACGAAGGCATATAAGGCTAAAAATGCATGCTACCAAGTGAGCCAAAGTAAAGACCAACGAGGGACAAAGGAGAGGGGGGTGTCCCTCCCCTATATATGACTCCAAAACACCTCCCTCACCACTGAAAACCCACTGGTTTTCAGTGGTGAGAAGACCAAAAACACCAAGTTAAACAAGGTTTCAAGAAAAGGGGCTAAAATAGCCAAAACAAAGCCTAAGAGGGTGAGTTTGTTCTCAAACCCCCAAGTGACCTTAATGAAGGTTCTAAAGCAAGAAAATATAAGACTTTTTTTTGTTGAACACAAAGCCAAAAACTCAAAGCAAGATAGGTAGAAAGCTAGTGCAAGTTTGGGGAAACTAAAGCAACATGCTTACCTTTGAAGACTCCTTGAAGAACAAGTGATGTAGCCCTCCTTTAATGATCAAAACCAGTCCAAAACCACCACAAACAACCCCCAAAGTCACTCAATCTCGGAGCTAGGTGTAATAGTGTGTGTAATGGTGTAAAAGTAAGGTAAAACACGCTATTTAGGTCTAAAAACACACACAAGGATGAGAGAGATGGAAAATATAGAGAGAGAAAGTGTATCTCAGATATAGAGATATATGAGCTCTGGTTTTTATCTCTCAAATGGCCAACCCTTGACAAAGGGAGATGAATGGTGCTTATATAGGCCAAGACTAAGCCTCAAGACTTAGTGGCTAAGCAAAGGAAAAGGGGCAAAAGTTGCAAAGGGGTCTTGGCTTCTTAGAGAAGCCAAGACAGCTGTCCAAGCTTCTCCAAGAAGCTTGAGCAAAAGGGTCAACCTTCTAGAAGGTTTAGGGGTGCAAAGGTGCAAAGGGGTCACACCTGTGCACGGGGGAGTGTGAGGGTGCATTCCAGCTGGCACAGCTGGCATGCACCATGCCTCAGAGGTGTACAGAGTGCACGCCGGCCACAAAAAAAGATCATCGGCACAAAAAAGTGCCGGTCAGCAACATAAAATGCCGACCGGCCAAAGATTTTAACAAAACAGTGCCGGTGGAACCAATATGTAACCGGTGATGGTAGGGGAAGACCGGTGGTGTGTGGGGATGGCTAATAAGCCATTCCCTGCCCTTCCAAGACAAAACACAAGTGTTTGGTGCAAAACCAGACACAACATGGTCAAGTTCGGAGATCCTGAGGCAAGGTGCTCAGCCGAGAACTCCGGGAACTCCAAACGAACACAAACATGGATAATCACCGAACGTTCCAACGGTGACGTCCAGGTCTTGAGGACGGTCAAAAATGGGGTGTCTACACTTGCCGGCCATGAGGAGTTTCTGCCGGCCACTTGCCGGCCAAGGGTGTGCACTGCTAACCATCTGTGAAGCACTGCCGGCCACTGGTGTGCTGCGACACCATTCTGCAACAGGGTACAAAACAGAGGAATGGGAGGGTCTTCCTAGGACATGTCTGTGCTATGCCACTCCATATCACTTCAAAACATCAATGAAAGGGCATCATTGGATCCAAGACCATTAATCAAGCATACAATGCGTGATGGCCAAAGATCCAACTTGCACACATTTTAATTAATGCAATGCAATGCAAACAAGACTCTAAATCTACTACCTCATCATGGATGATCAAAGGCAATAGAGACCAAGGAAGATTGGCTCACTTTCATCACTTTGAGTCTGAAGTGGACCAATCAACCTTGTGTTCAACATAACGTCCGGTTGAACACAATGCAATGCAAACAACATATGTAATGCATGCTCAAATGCCAAATACATTAAGCTAATAAAGAGCATCACTCAAGAGGCATGCATTATCAATCTCAAATGAATAAACCAACCATGGGCAGACCTCATGCATGCCAAAACAATGGCCTAAGCATGCTGGAATGGAAGCTCAAAATGCTAGAAGAACATGCACACATGTTGGCCTATGAGCAAGGCATGATACATAAGCCTCAAAAGCTATGAAGAAGTGAAGTATATGAGAGTGTGACTACACTATATGCACTGAAATTACTTGCTAAATGGTGCCATACCATGCAAACATCACATGCATAACATGTTAAAGGCCTCAAAACCCAAAGCTAGGCAGGGCCCTTTACACTACAACCATACTACGCAATGCTCAAATGACCCTAGCCATTCAAAAAAGATCTAAGGCAAGTCAAAATAGTGGCAAAAACATGCTAGACTTGTAGCATAGATGGCAAGAAAAATAAGCTCATGTATTGGCTCACCAACAAGGCATAATGTTCAACTTCTCAAAAGCATTGAAAGAGTGATAAACATGAGAGTATGACAGTGAAACAAGCTCTGAAATCATATATCAAATGATGCTATATCACACAAATGTCACTAATAAGGCATGCTAGGGGTCTCAAAACACAAGACTAGCAAAGCCATTTCCACTATAGTCCTACAAGGCAAGCCATACATGACCAAGACTACTTAAAACAGACCTCAAGCATGTTAAATCAGTGGTAAAAATGTGTTGGAGCAAAGCTAACACATGCTAGAATGATGAACAAAAGCATGAAGCATGTTAGGCCAACAAGCATGATTGCACTACAAGTACCAAAAGCATGCAAGAGGTGACCAAATCAGCCAAAAACAGACTCATGGCATGGCAAATAATGGCTAAAAACATGCTTGAACTAAGCAAATTCAAGGCACAAAGACATGCTACTTTGCAAGGCTACAAGTAGGATTACACTACAAGTACAAGAAGCATGCAAGAGGTGACCAAACCAGCCCAAAACAGAGTTATGGAAGGTCTAAAAAGTGACAAAAAAGTGCTTGAACAAAGCCACAAAGAAGTAGAAACACATGCTCATTTGGTGGGCCATCAAGACAAGCAAACAAGACAAGAGGAGGGGGGACCACCCCCTGTTATTTTGAGTCTCAAAATAGGTTTTCCACCACTGAAATTCCTTTGGAATTCAGTGGTTTTAACCCCAAAACAAGATGATTTCAAAGGCTTTAAAATAAGGCAAGAAGCTTAGCAAATAAGCCACCAAAGAGGGTGAAACGCCCTTAACTCCAAAAAACACTTTAAACTACCATTTTTAACACTTAAAAACAAAGGTCTTTTTAGTTGAAATCTAGGCCAAAATCTGTATGCAAAGGTGGCCAAGATTGTGTACAAAAATGAGCTTAAAGAGAGAAAACACTCACCCTTGAAGCACAACACAAGAACAACCACTTTTCTTGAGCCAAAACCACCTTTTGGAGCTCAAACCAAGTCCCAAGCTACCTCATCCCAAAGATGATCCACTCTTGTTAAGAGTTGATAGGTTGAAGATAGATGTATGCAAGCCTTCAAGCACAAAATCCTTAGAGAGAGTGAAATCTAAAGAGAGTTTCTAGAGAGAGAGGCTCCCAAATCTTTTGCCAAATTGTTCTAACCCTTGAATATGAGATATAAGGCTTCATTATATAGCAAAAATGGAGCATTTTGTCGAAAATATCTCAAGAGAGACAGCTGGAGCAAGCTGGAGCAAAATATCTGTCCAAAATTACTTTCTACTATCTGTGGCCAGCACTGTACCACTGTTGCCCGGCACCTTACCCTTGTTGGCCGGAAGCATGGTCCCTTGGACAGCAGGGGGCCTGCATTGGCCATTCATGGCTGGCACATGGCCCAAAAATCCCATTTATGGCCCACACTCTTTACCTCTGGTTAGACAGAAAAATCTACTTTTTGGGCCTAACTTCAACCAGACATAACTCCTTCATCTAGACTTATTTTTAGGTCATTCTTGAGCCTAAATTGTAGCCCTAGAAGTCTTATTTCCAATGGTGGAAGCCTCACTTCAAAATTATAAGTGTCCAAAAAGTTATGCTTGTTTTGGTGAAGCCACTCAGTTTCGATCCTTCATGGATTCATGCCAAATTGTTTCTCCAACTTGGTTTCTTCTCCCCTCTCCTCTTTCCTTCAAATCCAAACCCCTAAACAAGGTGTTTTGAAAGATTTTTCAAAAGAGTTCATCTCTCCTTCATTCATTTCCACTTTGTCCTTGCTCGATTTATCAAAAGCGCGCGACATTTAACAAAATGTGAGCGTCGAAACATCGCAAAAGAATTTTCAAAAATATTTTGAAAGAGAGGGTTTCAAGGTCTCAAAATCTTTTGATCAAGATAGTTTTGGTCCAAAAAGGGGTATGAAGTTGGGGTTTGACTCTCTCCTTGCTGAAGAAATCGACCATTTTCACTACACATCTTCATCACCGAGTAAACCATCAGTAGCGCACAAGTCTTAAGGGTGGTCAACAATGGGGTGTCTACACCAGGTGTGCACCCTTCCAGTGGTATCTTGGATGCATCAGACGCAACGTCCCTCACTTGGCAGTTGGAGGAGGGCTTCCTGTCCAGTAGCTCTAAGTCAGGTAGTGAACTAGAATCTGATTCCACAGAGTCTGTGGAGTCAAAATCAGATTCTGGTTCTTCTAAGTTTGGGTCTGGTATTCCTAGGGTTGGTAACCCGGATGTCGAGGCTTTGTCCAGGTCGTCTTTTTCCTTTTCTTTTGAGTCGGTTGTAACCAAGGAACTGGATGAACTGGACTTTGTGAATGAGAATGCCATCGCAGGTTTTGAGTACTTCTCTGTGCCACTTGTATATTGCATTGATCATGACTTTCAAAATTTTGACGAAAATGATAAGAAAGGAATTCCTCTGGTTTTGAAACATTTGATTGATCGAGAGGAGGAGAGGTTTGTAAAACCCTTGTTGATGAAATCATTCCAATTAATGTGGGTATTGAGAAGGATTCGCGTCTAGTCCAGATCGGGTCCACATTGTCTTCAAAGGACCACAAGCGCTTAGTCGCTTTATTAAAAGATTTCAAAGATGTTTTGCTGTGGTCCTATAAAGACATGCTTAGAATCGACCTGAGATTGTACAGTATCAGATCCCTCTTGACCCCGAGGCCCGACCCATCAAGTAGAAACTGTAGAGAATTACCCCAGATTGGGCTTTGAAGATTACGGAAGAGATCACCAAGCAGATAGACGCAGGGTTTTTGCAAGTATCTGAGTATCCGACTTAGTTGGCCAACAATGTTCCGGTGCCAAAGAAAGATAGCAGAATTCGGGTGTGTGTGGATTTCAGAGATCTGAACAAGACCAGTCCGAAGGAAGACTTTCCCTTAACCGCACATCGACGAATTAGTGGACTTCACCGCAGGCCATGTGTTGCTCTCCTTTATGGATGGGTTTTCCGGGTATAACCAGATTCTAATGGCACCTAGGGATAGAGAGAAAACCACATTCACCACACCGTGGGGAACCTACTACTACAGGGTGATGCCGTTTGGGTTGAAGAATGCTGGTGCTACCTATCAATAAGCTGCAACCACAATTTTACATGACATGATCCACAAAGAGGTGAAGGTGTACGTGGACGATATGATTGTCAAGTCCAAAGGAAAGAAAAGGCCACTACACTGCCTTGAATACATTATTTCAACGGATCAGAGAATATCGGTTGAGGCTGAATCCATAGAAGTGCACTTTTAGCATAATAGTAGGGAAAATACTGGGTTTCTTGATCACATAGAGGGGCATTGAGATAGATCCTTCCAAAATCAAGGTCATCCTTAGAAATGCCACCACCAAGGACTGAAAAGGAGGTGTGAGACTTTCTGGGTAAAGTACGATTCATAAGACAGTTTATTTCAAAATTAACCTTGACTTGTGAACCACTATTTGGTCTCCTGAAGAAAGGAAAGAAATTCCAATGGGATGACCAATGTCAGTTAGCTTTCGAGCAGATCAAGCAGTACCTACAAAACCCACCTGTGTTGTCACCACCTAGAACCAAGGAAGCCGTTGATTCTGTATCTTTCAGTAACAGACACAACAATGGGATGCATGCTTTGCTCAGGAATCTGAGGATAGGGTGGAGAAAGCCATCTATTACCTGAGTAAGAAGATGCTGGATTATGAGACCCATTACACCCCGCTGGAGAAGGCTTGCTTAGCCTTGGTATGGGCTACCAGGAAGTTGAGGCACTACTTGTTAGGCTCACTCCGTAATTCTGGTTTCGGGATTAGACCCCATCAAATATCTCTTTAAGAACTAGCACTTGCGGGTAGGCTAGCCCGTTGGTTGCTTCTTCTCTCCAAATTTGATTTAAAGTATGTTACTCAGTAAGTCTATCAAGGGGAGAGCGGTAGCTAAGTTCCTAGCTAGATCACCCAATGGAAGCGGATGAAGCGGTAGAATACCTGGTTCTAGATGAAACTATTCTGCAAGTCGAGGAAGAGATTTGGGCAATGTACTTTGATAGAACATCAAATCAATACGATTATGGGATATGAGTGTTGTTGAATAGCACCCATATACCCTTAGCCTTCAAACTCTAATTCAAGGATATCTAACAACGGAGCAGAATATGAGGGTGTATTGCTAGGTTTGGAAGCCGCCCTAGAACTAGGGGCAAAAAGGTTAGACGTCATCAGGGACTCAAACTTAGTTATGTCTCAAGCAAATGGAGACTGGAAGGTCAAAGAAGAAAAGATGAAGATCTATCACCAGACTCTGGATGTTCTAATTCCTAGGTTTGAGAAGCTAACCTTCACACATCTACTAAGAGAAAACAACAGGTTTGCTGACACCTTATCAACTCTATCTTCTATGATAGACATCCCTTTTGGAGTCCTAGATGCATCCAATCATCATTGAGTAGAGATATACGCCGGCCTACGAGACTATCGTCGCAATAGATGAAGTGAAAGATCAAAACCCCTAGTATTATGATATCTAGAACTTCTTGGAAAATGAGGTTTATCCATCAAGGGCAAATGCCAAAGATAAGAGGACAATACAGCGAATGGTCATTCAATTTATCATCTGTGGGGGTAAGTTGTATAAGAGAGGTCATCTGGGAATGCACAAGCTTGTGTGTTGACGCAGAGGAATCGAAACGCCTAATGGAGGCCATCCAAAGGGGAGAGTGTGGAGCACACATGAGCGGAGTAATGTTAGCCCAGAGGATTCTCAAGCAAGGTTACTACTGGTCTACCATGGAGGAGGATTGTATTGGTTTTGTTCGGCGATGCCACAAATGCCAAATCCATGCAAATCGCATGAATATCCCGCTGTCGAAGCTGTACAACACCATGGCCTTTCTCAGTCTGGGGAATTGACGTCATTGGGGCAGTTACACTGAAAGGGTCAAATGGGCATGAATACATCCTAGTGGCAATTGATTACTTCACGAAGTGGGTGGAAGCTCAGTCTTATGCAGTATTGAAAGCAATGCATGTGGATAAGTTCATCCGAAATAACATCATTTGCCATTACGGAGTCCCGAATAAGATCATTTCAGACAATGGCTCCCATTTCAAGAAAGAAGTGATCAACTTATTGGAGAAATACAACGTGGCTTTTCATAAGTATCTACATACTAGCCACAAACCAACGAAGCTGTTGAGGCCACCAACAAGAACATCAAGCACATTTTACAGAAGATGGTTGAGACCTACAGGGACTGGCTAGACAAATTGCCATTTGCTCTCTGGGGCTACAGAACTTCAATTCGGACATCTACTGGGGTAACTCCATACTCTTTGGTTTATGGGATGAAAGCTGTTTTGCCAATCGAAATAGAAGTTTCGTCGCTGCAGGTTATGGCTGAGTGTCAAATAGCAGAGGCAGATTGGCAGCAGAGCAGGTTCGAAGAATTAATGTTGTTCGATGAAAGAAGGCTGAAAGCACTGTACCATGTTCAGGGTTATCAATGTAAGATTGCCAGGGCTTTTAACAAGAAAGTTAAGTCTCGGAATCTTAAGGAAGGGGATTTGGTGTTGAAAGACAACCGAGCTCCCATCCATGACCCTAGGGGCAAGTTTAGACCCAATTGGACTGGTCCATATATTATCAAAACTATTTCGTTGGGTGGAGCTGTTATTCTTATGGACCTGGATAGCCTAGAATTTTTCCAACCAATCAATATGGACAAGTTGAAGAAATATTAGCTCTGAGAGGCTCGTTAGGCCGAAAACCCAAAAGGGCAACCTAGGCAAAATTTAAAGCACAAAAAATTGGAAAAAAATAAAAACTGAGCTCGCAAGGTTAAAATCCAGAAAGGGCAGCCTTGACAAAAGCTAGAGCGCAAAAGAAAAGAGTTAATACTTGAGTGAACCCGAACCAAACAATACGTAAGGCCTGATTCCCATCTTCGAGATATATAGGCAACTTTATTCTGAAGTTCGGCCATAAACACCTCCAAATCAATTGTGTCCATGTGATTTATCAAGGCATCCTTGTCTATTTGTTATTTGAAAGTTCAGTTGTGATCCTTACTCTGAGAGAAAAACTGGCTAGAGTGCTGAGCAGTGCTATTCAGTCTAGGGGCAATTTTCCGTTTCTGGATTCGGGGTTGTACATCTCGAGGATAGATTCTGTGTGTGTCAAGTTATGATCCTTATCGAAAATGGTTTTGAAAAGTTTCAAAAAAAAGTTGATTTTTGTTCAAATTAATCTTTTTACAACTTAAACCATTTTTGGACCAAAAGGAAAATTTTCAATGCCCACAACTTCAATTTCATTGATTTCAATACAAAGTTCTCCAACTCTCGATGCAAATCAAAGATGCTTTTATTACATTCAAAAAGAAAAACTTGAAAAGTTAGATCAAAGCAATAAACTTAGGGCATATATGAGTCAGGTGTTCCTGCGTCCCCTCTCTGCGCTTGTGGAAGCTTCCGATGCTAAAGTAGGCCCGATCTGTGCTTCTTCTTCAAGCCAAGCCAGGCATTCGCTAGAAAGGGCGTAACTCAAATTGGGAGCAAGAGTCAGAAGTTCTCTCGTCCTCCAAGCATTGGGATATCTAGCCAATTGTGAACCTCGGATTGGAAATAAAGCCGGATGCTAGACTCGCCGAAATTAGGGGCAAGGAGAAAATGTGCTAACATGCACAAACAAATGGCGTGTTACCAAAAACCCCGCCAAAGATGGTCGCCACGATTGTCGATGTCAGAAAATCGATGAATTAAACTAGGGATGCCCAGCTTTCCATTGTGAACCAAGGATCGAGCCTTGTGTAGAGTAAGCCCGCACATCCGTCCTAAAAGCTTGGACGTGACCAAAATAGGGTTGAGGCAAGATTTCCTCTTCGCGCCGGGTTTCCATTAACACTTGAAATTCTTCGATCGTCAGGCATAACTCTTGTCCCCCGAAGCTAAACATATGCATAACTGGGTTCCAACATCTAGCTGCAGCATATAGAAACGGAAAGCAAAGCAGAGAACGACTCAGCGGGAATAGTGCATTTATGCTGAAACCCTGAAAATTCACTTTTTCCAAGCCATCTAAAGTTGCAATCCAATTCGAGAGTTTTTCGATGAAGAATAGCTCCATTTTTGAAGAATTTGCAGCTGAAATGAAAAAATCACAAAGTTTCAACCTTTTGTAGAAGATAAGGCAGTAAGTGGAAGCCAAGGTGACAACAATCTAGAGGCTCCTCACATTGGTGGCTGACCGGCCATCAGTGATGGCCGACAGGCCACTTGGGTAGCCAACCAGCCACCACTAGTGGCCGACAGAATCCATTCATGGCTGACAGCCCTTTTTGTAGGCCTATTATCCACCTTTGTGTTGAGAGTGCTGAGAACCTTTGTTTTGTTCTGCTCTTTGTATTTTTCAAGGTCTTGTTTTGAGTCCTTTTAGTTTTAGCAAGTTTGTTGTGTTGTATTTAAGTTGTTTATCGAGTTGTTTTGTTGTATATCAGATTGTTCTACTGTTTATCGAGTTGTTGTTATTTTGATTATCGAGTTGTATTACTTTGTTTATTTCAATTGTTAGTCTGTTCGTTACCTGATTCAGACTATTGTGATAATACAAGTATTCGACTTTCAATGTCAAATTCAATCTCATTTTCATGCAATGCGGTTCTCATGATGCAAAACACAACACTTTTACAACAAAAAAAAGAAGCTTGGTTTTCATTGCGATCATGGTTGTTTTTACAAAAAGTGCAATACAAGTTTTTATACAAAAAAAAAAAAAAAAAACTGTTTGAGGTTGTACAAAGTGCTAACACTACTAACAAAAATAAACTGAGCAAAAATACAGATAGATCAGGGCCAGCTATCTCTGGCTCAAGAGGCCCTCTTCGTCCTCTTCCTGGGCGGGGACTCAGAGCTGTCTCCATCCGTGCTGCTGTCTGAACTAGATGCCGAACTGGAACCGGAGTCATCGCTGCTCTTTCCCTCTAAACTGGGCTCAGTAACATCGCCACTAGCAGAACCTGAGCCAGCGTCATCGTCTCCACTCTCAGATGACTCAACGTGCTGACTCGCTGCCTCCTCGACCTCACTGGTCTCAGTATCATCATCGCTCAGAATAGGCTCTGAAGGGCCACTCTCAGCTCGGGCGCTCCTAGCTCGGCCTCGGCTACGTGCTGGAGCTTGTCTCTCTCTCCCTACTGCCGGAGGAGGTACTGATGGTCCTGGTGCTACTGCTGCTAGTACTGTAGGTATAAATGGGACCTGAAAAGATGTCATATATCAGCCACAATATGCATATCAGATGCAAGTATGGTGTGCGGAATCAATATATATAGAATTCAGGTACAGTGTATGAATTCAGATGCAGTGTATCAGTGCAGCGTGGGGAAATTTTCAGTTGAAATGTCAGTTTTAGTGTGTCAGTGGAAATTTGATGACTGGAATGTAAGAAAACTGAAGATATAACCCGAATTTCATGGAAGCCGAGCAGTGCCTCCCTCCTCAATATCATGCCTTCGAATGAGGCTAACAGCTCTAGCAGATCCTCAGTGTATCCAGGAGGTGCCTACAAATGCATTGGAAATGATCAATGTCCAGAAGGAACAAATATCAAAAAGAAATGAGAAAACTAAAGAATGAGGTACATACCAAGGGCGCATCAGGAGCTCTAACGTATTTGTGTCCCGTTGCGGCAGGCTCAATCGGGATCTGGTATGCCTCCCTAGTATACCGCCAACATGTGAGTGCAATAGGCAGCTCTGGCTAGCCAGTCCTCTACCTCGTCTGGATGGCCCCTCTACCACGTGCCCTGGTTGCCCTAGGTACTCTAGTTCTCTCTCTCGTAGCTGGAGCTCTCATCCTCTCACCTCCGCAAATACCGATCAAATGAGGCATGAAGTGTGTCTTGATGAATGTCGCATAATCACCCTCTCCCAAGAAGTAATCGGCGTCCAAGCCTCTGGTAAACTGGATCATCTCTTGGGAGGTGAGCTACTCTGTAGCTCTTATAGATGGTGGAGGGGCCATGGGAACTATCAGCTGCGGCAAACCCAAGGTCTGGGGTACGAAACGCTCGCCTAGAAACCAGGCCCGGCAAACTAGACCCTCGAATAGAAGCCAGAAACGAGTGGCCCCCCGAGCTCCAGCAAACTGGTCCCCGACTCCCTCAGGCATCGTCGCCCAAGGCTGCCACATGATCTGTAAACAGAGAATGCACAGCTTGTTAGTTGCCATTAGAATATTACAATATGAATCAGAGCTGAAGTAGAATGAAAATAACTGTGAATTTTGAGTTACCTCTGTTGCAGTCACAATGTCGAAATACTGGCGGAAGAATGAAAAAGTCTCTCGGGTCCTCCGCAGGCATCTCCCGTCATGCCGGTGAGAGTACGACACGACAGGAGGCATCTCCACCTCTGGCGCTGGGACAAGGGTCAGAAAGTAAGCATATTCCAAAGCTGCAAAAAGAAAAGGCCCTATTGAGTATACAACAAAATACAGAGAATGCATAAAGCAAATGTGTATACAATGTCTAGAGAATGTAGAATACAGAATGCAGAAAGCAGAATGTGTGTATAATGTCTAGAGAATGTAGAATACAGAATGTAGAAAGCAGAATGTGTGTGTAGTGTACAGAAAGTACAAGTGTGAGTGCAGAAAGCAGAATGTGTAGTACAGAAAGTACAAGTGCGAAGTAGAAAGCACGATAGGAAATGTAAAGCAAAAAAGGTAAAGCATACCTCCTAGGCTCTCCAGCAGCCGCCAACCCTATCCCTACTCCTGCGGGATGTCGAGCTCATATATCCATACAATGTGGCAAGGCCAGCACTGCCCCAATCATAAACACGGACCTGAGACAAGTCCACCAGTGCACTTAGGAGATATAACCCTACAGTGTTCACTCTGTCTGTGAACAAAGTGGTACCGAAAAGAAACATCAAGAAGCCTCAAGCGTAATGCTCGGTCTCTTATGGGGTCTCTGGCTCACTCCCTCAAAACTGCTCTGCAAACCAGCTGTATCCTACCATCCCCGATCGGAAGAGAGGTGGGTGTACTCCTAGCAGGTAGATCCATGTCACCTCCCACTCACCCATGTCTATATCATAAGGGATCAGACGACCCCCTACCTCTATGCCAGTGGGCATAGAGAAGTCATAGGGAGTCATTCTCATCTCTCCCGCAATAGAAAAGTGGAAAGACTTGGTGGTATCCCACCACCTCTCTACCAATGTTCCAAGTAGAGGTCAACTCGCTATAAGGCGTGATAGCCCCATGCAGAACAAGCCGAAGTCGGCCTCATCAAAAATGTGGCGGACACCGTCGGGGAGCTCCATATACCACTCCCTCACAAATGTGGCTCCGTAGCCTTTGATAGAGTGGGAATCCTCCTATGATCAGAACGAGCAGGAGAAAAAATAGTGTAAGAAATACAGTGCAAGAGTGTGGTTTAAACAAGAAATGCAAGGTACAATGAAGAAAACATGATAATACAGTGTATACCTTGGTGGCGCTATAAGATAAATGGGAGGCCAGCTCTCGCAGCAAGAGATCATCTGGTGCACCTCGCTCAAACCCTCTGAAATGCCGAACACTCTCAGGTGGTAGCACATATGTCTGAGGATCATATGTTGTCAGGTCGAACCCTGGGTGGTAGTAGCACAGGCTCATGCTCTACCTCCATCTCTGGGGATAACTTTGGTGGAATCTATAGGGAAGCTCCGTCATGAGGAATGTCGTCTGCCATCTGGAAAGAAGATGAGAAAGTGGTCGAAAATGAGGAAAATATGTGGAAAATGCCAAAAGTCAACCTAAAAGAGAGAAAAAGGGAAGAAAAAGTCAAAGCCTAGGAAAAGGCACAGAACCCAAAAAGAACTCGAGGGAAACAAGCCTCAAGTGGTGAAACTCTAAGAAAAGGTACCGAAATCGAATTTCAATCGGTTCAAAACGGAGTATACAAAGAGGATTTAGCGAATCAAACGTCCGTGGGGTGTTAGAAAACACATATAAAACGTGGATCTAGAGGGAAAAACTATCTAAAGAGAGAAAGGGAGGATTTTCGACTATGGAGAAGTGTAGAAATGAAGTTTGGGGGTGTATATTTAAAGACCCATGGTGAAAAGACCGAATTAGCCCCGATCTGCCATCAGTGGTCGACCGGCCACCACTGGTAGCCGACAGGCCCTATTGGTGGCCGACAATGCTTAGGGGTGGCTGACAGGTGGCCGACGCCCCCCCTTGCGGCCATCCAGTGCCCAGTGCTCCTCTTTTGAGTCGTGATGCTATTTTGTATCTTCATTTCTCAAGAAGTGCAAGGAAAGTTCACTTTTAAGTTCGAATTGCCTCTGCAGAAGCTCCAAACCGTGTCTTCAGTACATGATGTTCATTGCTAGTCAACACGAACAAGGTGTATCCTTTAAAACATATTGCAACTCTTCCGAGAGGTAAATCAAAAGTTGCGACTAAGTTGGTTTTATCAACTATGCTTTTGTCATTGCATAGAACGTACATCTCTTTGTCGTTGTATGGAATAGTGCATTTCACATATACTGTTGCATAGAATGTGCATTCTGTTACATAGAACATGCTGTTAATCTTGCATAGAACTATGCATTTTGTACTGTTGCATTGAATATGCATTCCAATGTGGCATGGAATATGCTCCAGCTCTCGTCGCATAGAATATGCTTATGTTTTGTTTCTCGCATGTTTTACATTACATTGTATCTTGGTTATTTGCCTTACGTAGAACATGCATTCCTAATGTGTTGTACCTATTAAGTTTCTTTCTTATGCAGGCACGATATTGTATGTATGGTTCATTCAAAGCTGGTGCAACCAGAAGATATTGTATGTATGGTTCATTCAAAGTTGGTGCAACCAGACGATATTGTATGTGCAATTCATTCAAAGGAGTTCCAAGTAGAACCACTTATACCCTGCGAATCACCTATTCTCCTCTCGCGTGCAGCACATTAGGACATTTTGGTTTAGAACATTCAGATGTGTTCCAATGTTCGCACCTCTTCCCCTCTCGCGTGCAACGTGTTAGGACGTTTCAGTTTAGGACATTCAGATGTGTTCTGATGTTCACACCTCTTCTCCTCTCGCATGCGGCACATTAGGACGTTTCGATTTAAAACATTTAGATATGTCCCGATGTTCGTGCCATCTCTTCTTTTCCTCTCGCGTGCGGCGCGTTAGGACATTTCGGTTTAAAACATTCAGATGTGTTCCGATGTTCACACCTCTTCTCCTCTCGCGTGCGGCGCGTTAGGACGTTTCAGTTTAGAGCATTTGGATATGTCCCAATGTTCATGCCAGACGTTTTGGTTTAGAACATTCAAATGTGTTCTGATGTTTGCACCTCTTCTCCTCTTGTGTGCAGCACGTTAGGACGTTTCAATTTAGAACATTTGGATGTGTTCCGATGTTCACACCTCTTCTCCTCTCGTGTGTGGCGCGTTAGGACATTTCAGTTTAGAACATTCGGATATGTCTCGATGTTCATGCCATCTCTTCTTCTCCTCTCGTGTGCAGCGTGTTAGGATGTTTCGATTTAGAACTATTGGATGTGTTCCGATATTTGCACCTCTTCTCCTCTCACGTGCGGCGCGTTAGGACGTTTTGGTTTAGAACATTCAGATATGTTTCGATCTCCGCACCTCTTCTCCTCTCGCGTGTAGTGCATTAAGACGTTTCGGTTTAGACTGTTTGGATGTATCCCGATGTTCGTACCACCTCCTTTTCTCCTTTCATGTGCAACTGCGTTAGGACGTTTCGGTTAGGAGCATTCGGATGCGTCCCAGAGTTCACACCATTCTTTCTTCCTTCCTGTGTGCAATGCATTAGGGTCTTGTTTCAACCTCGAGTGTCCCCGATGGTTGTGTTGATTCTTCGCTTTTCCTACGTGACGTGTAGTTAAGTTAATTTTCTTACATCCTTTCTAGCATGAGATGTGGTTTAGCTTGTGATTCCCACGCAGTGGCGTGTTTGCTTACTTATTTTTCATATGTGAGATTGTTGTACCTTGTTTCGGTTTGTTTGTATTGCCATTTGCATTCTAATGTTTCGTTACAGCCTCATTGCATGATCATAAGTTATGTTCCTACATCGTGCATATCACTTGCATTTTGCCCCAGAACTGCGCTGGTTTGATTCCTTGCAAAGGGATATGTAGGCAGTCTACGGACGCAACCATTTTTGTCTTGCTTATTTTTTTGTCCAAGTCTTCGACCTTGTCAAAAATGGGTCGTCTCTGAGCTTTGACATTCACTCTCTGTCATTTCATGACTTCCGAGTTTTGTCAAAGAGGGGCAACTGTAGACATCCCATTTTTGATCGTCCTCAAGACTCGGACGTCATTGCTTGTACACTTGATGATTATGATCGCATGTGTTCGTTTTGACTGCTCGAAGTCCTCAGCGGAGTGTCCTGCCTTTAAGCGTTGAAACCTTATCTATTTTGTGCCTTGTTTTGGACTAAAACCTTGTTATTTCTTGCCTAGAACCTTTGGTGACCTGTCAGCCACCACCATAGGTTGTCGGCCATGGATAATGGTTGTCAGCCAAGGGTATGGCCGATCGGCCACCAATGCCTTTTTCCAGATATTTGTTGACAGCTGCGCCAGTTGTTAGCACAATGAGCTGCATCTACCTACACATGTATGGTGGGATGTTTCTATGCTCAAAGAGTGTTTTTCTATAAATATGGGGGTTCCTCCCCCATTTTGGGGGGTTAGCAATTTTGGAGCAAAATTCTCCCTCTCTCTCTTAGATTTCTCTCTCTCTCTCTCTCTCTCTCTCTCTCTCTCTCTCTCTCTCATAATTTTGTATACATTTCCTCACAAATCCTTAGCTTTTGCCAATAACTCCTAAACCAAATCTCCTTACCTTTGGGCTAAGATTCCTTGGGACTCTCTTTGAGCTCTAGCAAGTGGTTTTAGCATTGGTTTGGTGCCTAAAATTGAGCTTTGCTTCAAAGGTATAAAACTTGTCTTGTTTGCTTTGTTTCAAGATACTTGTTTTGCCATCTATTTAAATTGTTTTTGGCCTAGTTTTGAACTATAAGAAGCTCCGTTTTTGTGACTTAAAAATAGTGGCTTTGAGCCTTTTTTTTTTAGTTAGGGGTGGTTTACCCTTCTTGCTTCTTTGCTTGTATAGTTTTTATGCCTTTTATTCATCACTTTCAAACCAACTTTTTTAGGCCTTTTAACCACTGAATTTCAGAGGTTTTTCAGTAGTAAAAAACTCACTTTGAAGTCCAAAATTAGAAGGGTTAGCCTCCCCTCCTCATGTTTTATTTGCATGCCTAGTTTAGCTTCACATGTCAGCATGCTTTTCTAGCCTAACTTAGATTGAGTCAAACATGTTTTACACTCTATTTTGAACTGTTTGCCATTGTTTTGGCTGTTTGGTAGTTTTTAAGTCTTCTTTTGCATGCCTCTAGTGTAATAGTTGGTGTTTTAAGGCTTTAAGCATCATTAGTTTGAGTTGATTGCATGTTTTAGTGCTTTTATCACTCAATTTCAGCACATACAATCTCTGCAATCTCCCTCATTTCTTCATTTTTTCATTTGCTTTGAGGGTTGTTTCAACCTTAGGGTCGTTTAAGCTTGAGGTTGAGGCTCATGCTTAATGGTCCTTTGAGGGTTCATTACCAACGGCATGAAGCTTCTCTCATGCCTTAGACTACCCCTTGGTTGACATTTTTTTCACTTTAGAAGACACTCACCAATGGACTAATTGATTAAGGAATGATTTGGTAATTAAAATGAGTAAACAAAATTGGTAAGTAAAAGTGTGCAAGATAAGCATTCTTTATGTTGCATTGCATATGTTCAAATCGGACGTTAATTTGAACACAAGGAAAAAGGGACATTTCATGCTCAAAGTGATGAAATGTGTCATTTTCCTAGGTCACCATTACCCTTGATCATACATGATAGGGTGCTGGTCATTTTGGTCTTGTTTGTGCATTTATTGAACTTGTACAAACTTGGTCCCTTAGCCATCATGCATGGAAATTGCTTGATTGATGGTTAGAGGGCCAAGAGTTTCTCTCCTTTGAGCTTGTGTGATGATAAGGAGGGTAAACAGTACAAACAACCTATGAGAATACACTGTTTTGCTCTCTATTGCAGCATGGAAGTGTAAACCACCAGTGGCCGACTGGCCACCAATGGTAGACAACCGGCCCCTTGTCCCTCTTGTCAACCATCGGTGATTTTTGCACAATGTGATGGTAAGATAAAGTAGAGGTGTTCTGGAAGTTGGTAGAATTTTCAGTGATCAAATGTGTAAACAGAGGCCTTGCAGAAGCAAGGCAGTGGCTTTTCGGGTGTAGAATCGAGCATGGCACATGCATATCCATCACTTCTCGGGGCTAAGTAGTTGATTACTTAGTTTACTTGTAATTGACTTGTAATCGATTAATTAGCTAAGTAGTTTGTTAAATGTGATGTAATTATTTAATTAATTAGCTAGAATAGTTAATTAGTTTTGGTTTGTAATGGTTAGCTTAATTAGCATAGTTAGTTGGTTAGCTTATTCATTCGGACCCTCCTTCGCGAGGGTGTAATGTTGTAATAAGTGTGCATACGTATGTGTATGTTATCCAACCCCACGTCTTTCTCCATTTTATTTAATCGCTTTTGATGGTTAGATTAGGGATCATATTTCAATTAGCATATCGCATGCTTGCATACATTCATCTTGTCTTGCATGCACCGAGGCTCGGCACATCATTCAAACTGCATTGTAATTTCAATATCTTCTTTGAATACGTGTTTAATCGCATGTTATCAAATTGCTTCATATGCCATATTAGTAGCTGAGCCTATTAATTGCATATTGCATGCGTTGCATTAGACATCTTGTATAGTTATGATCATGCATTTTTCTAACTAATTTCTATTTTGGCTTGGAGTACTCGGTAGTATTTTTACGCTTTAGCATACTTGCATAAATATGAATGTTGCCATGACTAGCATGCTTGCCATGAGGCTATGTGCTTAAATGCTAAACTGCTTAAATGCCTATGGATGAAGGCTTGTTGTTTGAATTGGAACAATTCAATGAATGTAAGTTTTAAGCCCCCTTTTTAGAATGGCAAATTCATGTTTTAATCCCACTATGTTTGGTGGCAAATCTGCACACTTTAAGCCCACTTGAGTTAGCAAATTCAAACCATTTTCGTAAACAAACATGCGTTGAATTGTTCCAAGTCTTACAAACTAGTCTATATTTGCTTGTGCGCATCACATAGTAAGCTAGTTTAATAACCGGAATAAGAGCACATAATGTTTATAAAAACTCATATCACGATTAGTAGAGGCCGATCTTTGATCGGGCGAGCGAGGGTGCTTAATTCATGACCTTCCCCCCATATACCCAAGTTCCCGAGCCGAGGCAACTTTGGTGATGACGAACACGTCGCCTTCAGCATGAGTCAGGGTTTCCTAAATTTTCCCAAAACAAAAAATATTTAGGTGGCGACTCTGTATCTGGCAAAGCAATCCAATTTTGGCATTATTTGATTTAAAATCGATTTTTCAAAAAGGTTTGCCGGATTTAGACTCTTTGGTGTTTATCAGTTTCACATTACACTTGTGAGATTAGATTCAGAACCACTAGAGTCTGAACTGTGAGGCCTTCTTTTCAAACCTTTCCGAAAGGCAGGACACGAAAAAAGGCGAGTCCACACATGGGTTTCCTAAATTTCCCAAAAAAATATTTAGGTGGCGACTTCGTATCTAGCAAAGTAGTCCGTTTTTGGAAATTTGATTCAAAATTGATTTTCCAAAAGATTTTCCGAACTTGGACTCTTTGGTGTTTATCTATTTCACATTACACTTGTGAGATCAGATTCAGAACCGCAGGAGTCCAATACTGTAGGGTTAGTTGTCTCCGAAAGTAGCGTGAAAAGTCGAGCTACAACCTACAGATGATATTGTTCTTGATGAACTTAGCCACATGCGACGCTTTTAGCACAAAGTAGGAATAGGCCTCTACCCATCTTGTGAAGTAGTCAATTGCTACCAAAATGAACTCATGCCCATTTGATCCCTTTGACATGACTGCACCGATGACATCTATCCCCCAAACAGAGAATGGCCATGGTGAAGTCATGTTGTAGAGCTTCGACGGTGGAATGTTCATGCGATTGACATGAATCTAGCATTTGTGGCAGCGCCGAACAAAACCAATACAATCCTCTGCCATGGTTGACCAATAGTAACCTTGTCTAAGGATTTTTCGGGCGGGCATCACAGCATTCATGTGGGCTCCGCACTCTCCTCCATGAATGGCCTCTATAAGGCGCTTCGATTCCTCTTCCACAACACACAGTTTATGCATTCCCAAATGACCTCTTTTATACAACTTGCCTCCGCAAATCATAAATTGGATGGCCAGACATCGTATTTCCCTTTTATCCTTGGCAGTTGCTCTTGGTGGATACACCTCATTTTCCAGGAAATTTCAAATATCGTAGTACCAGGGGTTCTTGTCTGAAGCCTCATCTATCGTGGCAATGGTTTCATAGGCCGGCGTGTACTTCTGTTCAATAATGATCGGACGCATCTTGACTCCCAATGGAATGTCTACCATAGAAGATAGAGTTGCTAGTGCGTTAGCAAACTGGTTGTTCTACCTTAGCAGAAGGGTAAACGTTAGCTTCTCAAACCACAGAATCAACATATCCAAGGTCTAATAGTAAACCTTCATTTTCTCCTCTTTGACTTGCCAATCTTCGTTGGCTTAAGACACAACCAAGTTCGAATCCCCGATGACATCCAACCATTTTGCCCCTAGTTCCAAGGCGGCTTCTAAACCAGCAATACATGCCTCATACTCTACTTCGTTTATGGATACTTTGAATTGGAGTTTGAAGGCTAAGGGTATATGGGAGTCATCGGGTGCTATCAGCAACACACTAATCCCATAACCGTATTGATTGGCTACTCCGTCAAAGTACATCATCCACGTTTTCTCCTCCATTTGTAGAATATCTTCATATGGAAAAAAGTACTCCACCAGCTTCATCCTCCTCTACTGGGTGATCTTCCAGGAATTCCACTACAGCTCTCCCTTTAACCGACTTGCGTGTAACATATTTGAGATCAAATTCGGAGAGAAGAAGCAACCAATGGGCTAGCCTACCCGTAAGCACTAGTTTCTCGAAGAGATATTTTATGGGATCTAATCTCAAAACCAGAATTACCGAGTGAGCTAATAGGTAGTGCCTTAACTTCTGAATAGGCCATACCAAGGCTAGGCAAGCTTTCTCGAGGGGAGTGTAACGGGTCTCATAATCCAGCATTTTCTTGCTCAAGTAGTAAATGGCTTTCTCCACCTTGACCTCTTACTCTTGAGCCAACATACACCCCGTGGTTGAATTCGTCACTAACAAGTACAAAATCAACAATTTTCTCGGTTCTGGCAGTGATAACACAGGCAGATTCTACAGGTACTGCTTGACCTATTCAAAAGCGAACTGATAGCGATCATCCCATTGGAATTTCTTTCCTTTCTTTAGGAGACCAACTAGTGGTTCACAAGTCAAGGTTAGTTTTGAAATAAACTGCCTTATAAATTGTACTTTACCCAAAAAGCCGCGCACCTCCTTTTGAGTCCTTGGTGGTAGCATTTCTAAGATCGCCTTGATTTTGGAAGGATCTACCTCAATTCCTCTCTGTGTGATAAAAATCCCAGCATTTTTCCTGTTGTTACCTCGAAGGTGCATTTCTATGGGTTCAACCTCAATCTGTATTCCCTAATCCGTTGAAAGAATTTCTCCAAGGCGGTGTAGTGGCCCTCTCAATCTTTGGACTTGACAATCATATTGTCCACATACACCTCAACCTCTTTGTGGATCATGTCGTGCAGAATGGTGGTTATAGCCCTTTAATAAGTGGCCCCAGCATTCTTCAACCCAAACGACATGACTCAATAGTAGTGAGTGCCCTACAAAGTAGTGAAAGCGGTCTTCTCCCTATCCTCAGGTGCCATTAGAATCTGGTTATACCCAGAAAACCCATCCATGAACGAGAGCAATGCATAGCCCGCGGTGAAGTCTACCAACTCGTCAATATACGGCAGTGGAAAATCATCCTTCAGACTAGCCTTATTCAGCTTCCTAAAGTTGACACAGACCCTGATTCTACCATCCTTCTTTAGGACTGGAACAATATTGGCCAACCACGTTGGATACTCAGATACAAGCAAGAACCCTGCCTCGATCTATTTGGTAACTTCTTCCTTGATCTTCAAAACTCTGCGTAGTTTTTGCTTAACTGGTCGGGCCTCAGGGCCAAGAGGGATTCGGTGCTGTACAATCTCAGGATCGATTCCAAGCATGTCTTCGTAAGACCACGAGAAAAAATCTTTAAAATCTTTTAATAAAGAAATTAAACACTCGCGCTCCTCAGAAGACAACGTGGACCTAATCTGGACCAAGCAAGGATCTTCGGTTACAACAGACTCGAAAGAAAAACTAAAAGATGACCCAGATAGGACTTTGGTATCCGGGTTACCACTCCCAGAAGTACCAGACTCAGAGGAACTCGAATCTGACTCTGACTCCGCAGACTCAGTGGAATCATATCCGGACTCACTATCCGATCCAGAACTGCCAATGACACCTTGCTCAAACTTCCAACCCAGGCATGGAGCCTCAGATGCATCCACGGTAAGATTAGAGAAATCTGCTGCCGGGTTATCCCCGATCATTGAGATAGTAAAACTATCCCCTAAGTTGGCGGTGTTAGCTCCAACAGTAGAACTTATTAGTAGGTCAGCCAGTGCTTTTCCCAATAGCTCTCCCTCTTCAATGTCCAGGCTTGCAGACTCACCGTGATCTGTGCTAGGGTTCAGGTCTGCTTGTTCATCCTCCTCTTCTGGGTAACTGGTGTCCGAAGAAGATCTCGAACCCCAGATACCTTGTTTTTGTTTCCTCGTCAAACCAAGGCTCTGGGAATCCACAAAAGGGGAAGTCTTCCCCTTGGTGGACAAAACGTCCGTTCAACGTCCCCTATATTGGTTTGTGAACTAACTCGTACTGCCTCCTTGTCCTCTTTGCTTTCAGCCTTCCTCGCAACTCTTCCCCTTTTCTTTGCTAATCTGTAGCGGTAGGTTTGTATCCCAGCCTGAAAGCATGGGGGTTGTGACTCATCTCCTTGGTGACAGTGCCCCCCTGCCTGCCACTTTGACCTAGTCCTGATCCGGGCATATGCCCCTATTTGTTCATCATGTAGATGGATTACGCACTCACGTAGTTCTCATTGTCCTCTGCCATGATGGTTTGGACCACCTAGGCTTTTGCCAGAGAGAAGCCAGAAAGGAATATGTCCTCCTCCCCATGTATGATTTCCAATAATGGTGCAGTGGTTCCCTGGGGAGGATGGATCGTAGAATTACCGTACACAATGGCAATCCCGTCTTTGAAGGGGTAGTTCACTAACTGATAGACTGTTAATGATGCAGCCCTCATCCGATGTAGCCAGGGCCTTCCCAGTAGTAGATTAAAAGTGGCCGAAACGTCCATGACATGGAATTCCGCCTCATGTTCGGACAGGCCGATTAAGATATGGCTCTTGAACGTTCCCATAACATTACCGGCTTGTATTGTCATAAACCCGGACGTCCTGAGTCGTAGGTGTAAAGTCAACTGATCTCAAACCGATGGCATAGGCAGTCCTCACTGGACATAAATTGATCGTCAATCCGGTATCTACTAACACCATCGAAATCCACTTTTTTCAACTTTCCAGGGTTACACATAAGGGTCGGTTGTGGTTGGCACCCTCAGGTGGTAACTCCTTATCTGTAAAAAAAATATCACTAGCATAACAGTCCCCAGATATAACCAATGATACTGAATTGGTCAGCAGTGGTATCGATAGATAGTTTGATTCAGTTCATTGCCTCCAGCAATGCTTGCCTATGCTCCCGAGATGCCATTATCAGCCCCAGATTGATATGTCAGCCTGAATCTTCTTGAGATTGTTTCAAGGCCAGGTTTTCCTCAGCATCCTTCTCTCTTGATCTCTCAGCCTCCTTTCCAAAGGTCTCTGGCTGGTCTAATGTCGTGGGTTTGAAGTACCGACCACTCCGGGTCATTTGATTGATCTCGTCAATATACCAGGTGTCATCTGGGGTACCAGCTTTCCACCATTCGTTAGTGTACGCATGACTTAGGTCATTGTCCTTCCACCACTCTCCTACAGTCATGGCTGGGCTAGCATCAGGTTCTATCTAGAGCATGTTAACATCATACGCCCCATCATCATCCCATTCTTCCTCTACCATAGTCTTGGTTTCTGCATCCTGATATTTTTAGAGCTTCCTCAGTATCCTTTTCCGGTCACTGGGCTCCTATTTGACCTTTTTGGTAATTTGGACATCACCCACCTTTGTTTCGGGGTTCTTCTTTCTCTTTTCCTTTTCCCTGCTCTAGAGCTATCTTTCTCTGGATCTCTTTTATCTTCTCCCTTTGAAATTGTTCCAGTGACTGTTCTTTCTCAGTCAGAGGTGCAGCCTTAGCCTTGCCACTAGTAGCAATTTCCTCTTCCTTCCCAGTCTCTCCTATTTGTTCCTCCACATCTAACTCTTCCTCACTCAACCATCTATTGCTTGTTTTTGGCTGGCTCGGGTCCCACCATCCCATCTGAACACTGCTTGTATACTCCTCTTCGAAGAACTACAAATCCTCCAGATCCTCCTCCAAATCAGCCAAATCCTCTTCTAAGTCAACCAAGTCATTTAGGCCTTATTCAAGCCAATCATTTGATGTTACCCTAGCTGACCTTCCTCGATAGCATTAATGCTGAGAAAGTCCGGCAGTATGACTACTGACTTTGGTTGATCAATGGCCACAATGTACAAACTGGGATCATACTCCTCTATAAGCGAGACCCCCTTCTCTATGACACAGGTATCAGACGACCCTGTCTTCAGTGCATTCTCATCTTTCTCCATTTCTACTGCCACAGGCCTAGATTGGATTTGTGGTGTTAGATCCATCATGCACATGTCTGTGCCTTCTGGAATAACCACCTCCGGTTTTGGTAGATGGGATGAGGTAATGTATGTGCTAGGGTTAAAGGTGGGCGGTAGTGTATGGATGTGGTAAATGTTTATGGGCAGGGCAATTTGGTTATGTGTACGAAGTGGGTTGGTTGTTACGTTTGGTTTAGTGTAGCTCGACTTTTTCGCACTCCCTTTCGGAAGACGAATAAGCCCCATAGTATCAGACTCCTGGGATTTTGAATTTGATCTCACAAGTGCAATGTGAACTAGATAAACACCAAAGAATCCCAATCCGGCAAATCTTTTGGAAAATCGATTTTGAATCAAATTGCCAAAACTAGACTGCTTTACTAGGTACAGAGTTGCTACCTAAATATTTTTGAGTAATCTAAGAAACCCATGACTCATGCCAAAGGCCACATGTCTGTCATCACCAAGATTATCTCGGTGCTGGAACTTAGGTACGAGAGGGGAAGGTCATAATTGAGCACCCCCGCTCGTCCGATCAAAGATCGACCTCTACTAATCATGATATGAATCTTATTTACATTATATGCTCTTGTTCTGGTTTATTAGGCTAGCATTTATTATGTGATGCACACACACACGAGTATAGACTAACTTGCAAGAATTGGAACATCTCGATTCATGTTTGTTTGCAAAATTGTTTCAAATATGTACCACTTGAAAAAGTGATCGCATAAAAATATTTGCTCAAATTATTCCAGTTCAAGCAATTTTCCTTCATCCACGAGCATTCAACCAGTTTATCACTTAAGCACGTAGTCTCATGGTAAGCATGGTTAACATGGCAACAATCACACTCATGCGATATGCTAAAGTAAATAAAGGCTTACCTAGTACTCCAAGCCAAAAAGATGATAAAGTTAGAAAGATACATGATCCTAACTATGCAATATGACTAATGCAACACATACAATATGCAATTACTAGGCTCCGTTACTAATATGGCATATGAATGCTAAACAAAACATGATGCCCTAAACTAACCATCATAAGCTAGTAAATAAAAGGGAGAAAGATGTGGCCTTGGAAGACATACACGTCATTACAACATTGCGCTCTCACAAAGAAGAGTCCGAATGAACTAGCTAACTAATTAAAGCTAAACTAATTATTACAAAACAAATTAAATTAGCCAAACTACTTAACTAATAATTACAAACTGAATGAACTAATTAATTAACTAATCTAGCTAATTAAAATAATTACAACATGAAGCGAATTAGCTATTCTAACTAATCAAGTACAAAGCCACTATTTAAGCACAACATTAATATACTTATAACACAGATTCCGAGGATCAACAGAGGGCTCATGCATGGATGCGGTTTCCACCCGAAAAAGGCCCTGTTTCTGCTGCTGAATGCCTCTGTTGCACAGTAGACCACTCAAACTGATTTCCACCTCCAGACCAACTCTGTTCTACTGGGAGAGTACACTGCTAGATTTTGCATTGGTGGCCGGCAAAAGGCCTGCCGTCCACTGGTAATAGAACTTCCCTGCTGCAACAGAGAGCAAATAAAGCAGAGACAGTATATTCTCAAGGGTTTGTTTGCATAATTAACCCCTCCTTATCATTTGAACAGCTCAAAGGAGTAGTAAACTTGGTTTACAAACCATCAATCTATAGAATTTCACTGCATGATGGCTTTATGAAACCAAGTGTGCAAGTTCAATGAATGCAACGAAATAAGACTCTCAAAACCACCTCCCTAACATGAAAGATCAAGGAAAGTAGTTGATAATGAATCTTGAACTATACAATTTCACTGCATGATGGCTTTATGAAACCAAGTGTGCAAGTTCAATGAATGCAACAAAATAAGACTCTCAAAACCACCTCCCTAGCATGAAAGATCAAGGAAAGTAGTTGATAATGAATCTTGAACCGTTTTCATCACTAATGAGTATGAAACAACTCAAGACTCAAGGATTCAATTAACGCCCGATTGAACCCAAACAAGTTATTATCTTGCTCACTTTTAATTCCAAGTTTTAATTACTCCATTTTAGATTATCATCCATTCCTTAATCAATTGAGTCCAAATGGTAAATTTAAGCCCTCTAATGGAAAGAAAGCTCAAACCAAGAGTTGCTTTAGGCATGAAAGAGACATTATACCATTGGTAATGAACCCCCAAAAGGGATTAAACTATTAAGCATGACATCTCAATCTCATGCTTAAACAAACAAGTAATTTGAAACCACTTTCAAAGCAAAACAAAAGCCAAGAAAGGAGGAAGGTTGCAGAGGTGATTAAGAGTGATCACAAGTATGGAAAGCCATAAATAAACACAATCAACTCAAATAAGATGGTGTCTAAGACCTAAAACACCAAACTCATGAGGACAATTACACTATAAGCATGCAAAACAAAGCTTAAATGCGACAAATACTTAAAGACAATCCTAAAATAGTCTAAAAAAAGTCCGAAAACATGCTAGGAATTAAGACAAAAATGGCTAGATTAATAAGCTAAAACATGGATCATACTAGACTAGTAAGCAAAACACAAGGGGAGGCTAACCCCTCCAATTTTAGACTTCAAAACATGATTTTAGACACTAAAATAACTCTGAAAATCAGTGTTTAAAAGCTCAAAAAAAGATAGTGCAAAGGTGGGAAACTACAAAGGTAAAGGCCTTAAGAGCAAGGTGTAAAGAAGGGTGAGCTACCCCTCAACCTTTATTGGCCATAAACCCTAAGCTTCAGCCCAAAAATACAGAGTTTTTACAGCCCAAAAAATAGTTGGAAAATAGCAAGAAAAAGAGTAAATAAAGCAAGTAAAGAGGCAAAGCTTATATACCTCTTAAGAAGGAGATCAATTCCAAGCAATAAACCAAGGCAAACACACCCTCAAGAGCGCAAACAAGGCTCAAAGATATCTCAACTCAAAGATGGAAAGGTTTGGTTAAGAGTGTATAGGCAAAGGTGAAGGATATGTAGGCAAAGGTTAAGAAATTTGCAAGAGAAAGAGAGAATTATAGAGAGAGAGGAAAAATTTTGCTCCAAAATTTTTCTAACCCCAAAGTAAGAGGGAAGGCCCTCTATATATAGAAAACATGAATCTCCCTCACAAACATCCAGCCATACACGTGGGAGCAGGTGCATGCATCTATGCAAACACTTAGCACAACTGTCACAAAATATCTACAAAAGACATTGGTGGCCGACCGACATCAGTGGCCGACAATCAAGAGTGATGGCCGGCAGCCCATAAAGGTCCACCAGAGGTTGCAAGCTTGAAGATCTCTAGGTTTGGTCCAAAAACAAGGCAACAAGGGATGTAAGGTTTGAAAGGCTCAAAGCGATGGCATTCCGCTGAGGACTTTGAGCACTTGACAAGCATATACACTCATCATTGGGTGTGCAAGCTGATGACATCCAATTTGTAAGGGCCGCCAAAAATGAGATGTCTACAGTTGCTCCTCTTTGACAGAACTTGGAGTCATGAAATGACGTGAGTGAATGTCAAAGCCTAAAGATAACCCATTTTGACAAGGCTGTAAAACTTGGACAAACAATCAAGACATAAATAAATGGTTGTGCCCAGCAAGTTGCCTACGTATCCCTTTGCAACGAATCAAACCAACGTAGTTCTGGGGCAAGATAGAAATGATATGCACAATGACTTTAAACGCTTGGACTCACACGCTTCGCGAAACTGGCTATTTTAAAAACTCATGCTCATATAAGATGATGCACTAAGCAATAACAGATGCAATAAGAAAAAATAAGATAACAACATATGAACATATGAATGAGCAACTTCCAGCTTAAAACCAATACGGGTTCCCTGTAAAAAGATCTAAATGTAACAAGCCTGACCCATAATTAATGTTAATTCATGCTTAAGTGTGCCTAACAAGTAATTGGGAAGAAATCTTGAGTTAATTATATGAGCATTGCATTACTTTCTGTTTATATCTGTTTAGCATAGAAAGATCTGTTCATGTTTTAGTTTCGGTTTATGAATTGAAGGCCTTATCGGCATCCGATCCAAAAATTGATTTGATTTATATGTTAATTAAGATTTTTAGAATTTTATGGTAAATTTAATTGAAATTCAATTTGGAACGATTAAATTAGATTAAATTAGTGCCCATTTATTCTAACTTCAATTAATTATACTTTAACCAAGCCTATATTAGGCACCAATAGAGCCCCACTGATCTCTTTTCTTTCATTTTGAGTACATTTGAGCCTCATCAAGGAAGAAAAACATGAGAAAGGGAGAGTAGGGAGAAATTGAGCTTAAATAAAGAATTAGCTAGGAAATTGAAGGAGAATTGGAGAATTGATCTAGGATTTACCAAGAGCCCAAAGAATTGAAGACTTTAGGTAAGAAACCAAACCTTTAGTCTTGAAGTTGAGTTGATTCACCCATGAATATAATTGAATTGAGCTAGGAAGTGTGTGAACCAAGCTTAGGAAGTAGAAAGGGAGACCAATTCAAACATGCATGTACATTTCATTACATTTGGAGCATGTTAACTAAGAATTCTCTCATGCATGTCTTGACTTCACCTTAATTTTGTGAAATCATCAAGTTTCATGTTGTTTTGTAGCATTTGATCATGTTTTGAGAAGCCCAAGCTCAAGAAAATTCATGCATGTTATATTCATGAAACATTCATAAAGTTTAAGTTGAATTTTTGAACAATTGGCATGCTTTTGGGCCTTGATTTCATGAAATGATCTTCAAAGAATGATATTTTGTAAGTTTCTAAGTGTTTTCTAGAATTTTGGCCCAAGAGGATGAGTTTTGAAGTTGAAGCTTAGAGATCAAATCTGGAAATTCCAGAATTTCAATCCACGCTCGAGCGTAGCGAGCACTCTAAGTACGTGCACTTCCGCTCAAGCAACTTGAAGCATGCTCAAGTGTGAAATGCAAGCCCTCAGAAGTTCTTGTGTTTTGCAACACGCTCGAGCGACGAAAGTCACGCTCGAGCGACGAAAGTCACGCTCGAGCGAGGATTGAGCGTCCGTCAAGCGTGAAAAACAAGCAACCAGTACTTTCTCCAAAGTTTACAGTCCACTCGAGCGAGGGAAGTCACGCTCGAGCGAACCTTCACTTCTTGCATGTCCGCTCGAGCGAGGAAGGCCACGCTCGAGCGTGGACCCTGTTTTCAGCAAGTTTTGAAAAATGTTTTCAAGTGCATTTTTGCATCCTCATTCCATCCTAGGCATTCCTAGGCCATGATTAAGACACCATAATAAGAATAAGAGTAGAAACACACTAAGAACAAGCAAAATAAGTTACGTGCAATTCGAACGTGTGTTTCAGGTGTGTATTTGTTATGTGTTCGTGTAGGTCACGTGCCATAGACCGTTTGATTAGTCTGCTCTGTCTGTCTGCACTCGAAGCCAACTGTGAGTAATAACTATGTTCAACTTTATTTATTTTATGTATGATAAATTAAGATCTGTTTTCTGAAATGATATGTTCTGTACAATGAATGATTGTCTAATTTCTAACAATGTATTCGTGGCATCCTTAGCATCATGTGGTATCTTTTAACTGTTGCCCGGTATTGGAGGTTCTATTATGGAACTTAATTTGTTTGTACTCTATTACCCGTACTGGAGGCTCCATCATGGGGTTCAGCATGTTTATTCTCTGTTACCCGGATCTAGAGGTTCCTTTATGGAACTGGTTATTCATAACCACCTATATGTTCTGCATCTATTCTGTCTCTGTTCTGTTAGCGCTAATGGATATACCATGTATGATTAAGCATGAACTCTGATTTTTGTGTTTGATTTGAACAAGAATATAAATATGAATCTGTTATGAATCTAAATTATGATTTCTGAATCTGTATAGACTTCATTCATTAAAACCCCTTTACTCCGTTATTATTCACTGAGCTTCCGCTCACTATTTGTATTATGTACGTAGATGAGCAAGCAGCGTGACCATGTCCAGAGTTGACGGCCTATGCTTTAGTTTTGTCAGCCAACCTTTGTGCCTCCCGAGGAGGTTCCGGAAAGAAGTCAAGTTTTATGGCTGTTTTTGTAATCATAATAGACTTGGTATATTTTGTTAAAGTCTTGGGGATGATGACTGACATTATACTCCTAGGAATGATATGTAAATATTGTATCTTTTGACATCACTCGTAAGCCTATAAAAGTTTTAAATTATACATCTCATGTATGTCTCCACAGCTCAATGGACCACTTATATTTTGTATATTAGCTTCCACAGCCCCTAAATATATGTTAATATGTCAAGAGGCCTCTTGTAATCCAAGGATTACTGGCCGGTTACGATGCTAAACCCATAGGGGCAGGTCTGGGTCATGACACTAAAACACACTCTAACCACTCCAAAACACGGGATAAGGAAAGAAAACATAGCTCAGGGTTACACATCGCGTATCTTCAAAAACTGAGAAACGAAAGACGTTTGGGGTCGTTTTTCATACATCCCGAGATAAAAATCGCTCAAGGTCACGTTTCACACATCCTAAGAAACAAAGGAACAAAAATCGCTCTGAGTCATGTTTCACACGTCCCGAGATAAAAAAAAACTCAAGGTCGCGCTTTACGCGTCTTGAGAAACAAGAAAAATCGTTCGGGCTTGCACTTTACGCATCCCGAGATACAACACGCCCAGGGTCATGCTTCACGCGTCCTGAGATAAAAGAGAAACCACTCGGGCTCGCACTTCACACGTCCTGAGATACAACACGCCCAGGACCAAACGTCACGCGTCCTGAGATACAAGAAAAACTGCTCAGGCTTGCGCTTCACGCGTCCCAAGATACAACACACCCAGGGCCACACTTCACACGTCCTAAGATACAAGAAAAATAGCTCAGACTCGCACTTCACGTGCCCCGGGATACAACACGCTCAGGACTATGCGTCACGCATCTTGAGATACAAGAAAAATCGCTCAGGCTCGCGCTTCACGCCTCCCGAGATAAAAACCATTCAAGGTCACATTCCACGTATCCTGAGAAATAAAGGAACGAAAACCACTTGGGGTCGTGTTTCACACATCCCAAGATAAAAATCACTCAAGGTCGCGCTTCACGTGTCCTAAGAAACAGAAGAACAAAAACTGCTTGAGATCACGTTTCACGCATCCTGAGATACAAAAAAAAACCGCTCGAGCTCGCGCTTCCTGTGTCCCGAGATAAAAGCCACTCAAGATCGCGCTTCACGCATCCTGAGAAACAAGAAAAACTGCACGAACTCGCGTTTCACGAGTCCTGAGATAAAACACGCCTAGGGCCACGCTACACACATTCTGAGATACAAGAAAAATCACTCGGGCTCGGGCTCACGCTTCACGTGTCCCGAGATAAAACATAGAGGTGTACGATAGATGCACAAAATGAATAAATGCGATAGATGCACAAAGTGAACGTGTGTAATAGATGCACCAAGTGAACAAGTGCGATAGATGCACAAATTGATGGTGTGCGATAGATGCACGAAGTGAACGTGTGCGATAGATGCACGACGTGAACGTGTGCAATAGATGCACGAAATGAATAAGTGCGATAGATGCATGAAATGAACGTGGTTATAAATTAGTACAGTGACAACGCACGTTCCATGCAAGATAGACAACTAACGAATGATGTTAATTGAAAGCATGTTCTATGCAAGATATTCTATGCATGAAATAAAAGCATATTCTATGCGAAGTTGACAGCATGTTCTACACACAAATCATAAATGATACAAGACATGTATGCAGCATACATATATATGAAATGGATATTCTATGCAATAGAAAAGAACAAAGACGACAAAGATGCGATTTTAACAGAATGAACAATAATACTTGGTGCAAGCTCTAATTACCTCTCGAAGACTTGCCACATGTTCAAAATGGATATGCCTCGTTCATATTAACAAATGGAGATCGTTTGCATGCCAAACCGCAGTTGCAAGCCTTCAACACAGAACTTTCCATACATCACTAGGGAAACAGAAGCATAAAACAGAACCAAGACTGAGATGAGAGCTACTGGCCACCTACCAGCCACTAAAAATCCTTGCCGGCCACCGATGGCAGATTCAGGGCAATTAGACATTTTGCCTTGGGTCTTTAAGTACAAGCCTCAAGGCTTCATTTCCTCACACCCATATGACCGAAATTGCTCTCCCTCTCTCTCTAGACACTTTCTCTCTCTAGGTTCGTGCTTTATACACGTTTTCTAATGCCTCACGCACACTTTTTTCGCAAAACCCTCTTGATTCTCAACATTTTGAACTGATTAGATTTTGATTTCGACACTTTTCTCAGGTTTCCACCACTTTAGGCTTGTTCCCCTCGAGTTTCTCTCAGGTTTCGTGAACTTTCCCGGGCTTTGACTTTTCTCCCATTTTCTCTCTCCTAGGGTTGACTTCTCTAAGTATACCCTCTTTTCTCTATTTTTCTTCACTTTTCACCCATTTTCCAAATGGCAGATGAGATTCCATGCGACAAAGCTCCTCTAGAGGTTCCATCTTTATTTTCACCCATTGCCGGGGTAGAGGAGCCGGTAGTTGCCGAGGCTGGCAAGGCGACTCAGGGCATTGAGGCTGACCTTGAGGCAAAGTTTGAGCCTGAGTTTAAGCCAAAATCGTTACCATTGAGAGTACAGCCTTTTGATCCGACGAGATATCATCCCTACACACACATATTGCCACCCAAAGGTATTAGGTGCTTCAACGACATTGCTTACGATGTACCAGAGGACCTCCTACTGAGGGAGCCAGCCTCCCACCTTTCGTCGAGCGCTACTGAGGTATGAATTCTGTTTTCATGCATTCTTACCTTTTCTTTAATAACATTTCTTGCACTGCCTTCCATCTGAATGTACTTTCATCACTATCTTTTATCTGATTCATTTATTCTTTGCCACAGAGAGACTCATGTGCTTATAGAGGATACAGAGCTATGACGGCGAGGGATTGGTATGACGAGCTCCCTACTAGGGTCTGCGACATCATCGACGAGACCGGCTTCGAACTTTTTTGCTCTGGCCTGACATGCATTATTGTGAGTCGTCCTCTTCTAGAAGCGCTAGTGGAGAGGTGGTGGGACACCACCAACTCCTTCCACTTCTTTACTGCCGGGGAGATGATGATAACTCCCTACAACTTTGCCATAATCACAAGCTTAGGAGTAAGGGGCAATCTGATCTCTTTTGACACCTATATGAGGGAGTGAAAGGTTGCTTGGATTGAGCTATTGGAAGCGCACCCATAGTGAGATACAACTGGTTTGCTAAGCAGTTCTGAGGAAGCGAGCCCGAGACACTGGAGGAGATAGAACTGTATGCTCGAGGCTTCCTGATGTTTGTCCTCGGTACCACCTTGTTTTTGAACAGGTGGAACACCATGGGCTTATATCTGCTGAGCGCCCTGGTGACCCTTCCCCGGGTACGCTTCTATGACTGAGGCGTAGCTAGCATCGCCACCCTATACGGTTACATGAGCTATACCTTCCGCCTGATAAGAGAGCGGATCAGAGGCTATTGGCAAGCCTGGGAGGTATGCATTTCAGCTCCCCCTTTGCACGTTACATTTTCTATTTCACACTTTCTGCTTTATATCTGTTCAATACGTGTTCTTTCTGTTTTGCACTTTCTACATCTGTTCACACTGTGTGCTTTCTGCTTTGCACTTTCTGCATCTATTCACACTATGTGCTTTCTGCTTTGCACTTTTTGCATCTGTTCACACTGTGTGCTTTCTACTTTGCACTTTCTGCATCTGTTCACATTGTGTGCTTTCTGCCTTACACTTTCTGTATCTGTTCACACTGTTAACAACATATCACTGCACTTTTCTTGCAGCTATGAGTTTATGCATATTTTCCAGCCCTCGCCCCAGAGCCCATGGAGGAGCTTTCCCTGATGGTTCCTTACTCAAGACGATATGATAGCCAGTGTCAGCGAAGGAGTCGCGAGTCTTTTGCCTTCTTCTACCATTTCTTTGACACTATGGCCTCCAACGAGGTAACCTGAAACATAGTCATTTTTGCTTTACAACTGTTATGATTCACATTGCAGTAACTGAAAGCAACTAACAATCAGTACACTTTCTGTTTACAGATTGCATGGCTGCCTTGGGCCATGATGTCGGCTAGGGTACGGGACTAGTACATGGGAGCGTGGGGCACATCACGATTTCAAATTCTACTGGAGGGCCAAGTCTGTCGGGCCTGGTTCTTAAGCGAGAGATTCGTTCACCAGACTGTGGACTTGCTAGATCTAGTTGTTCCGATGCCACATCTAGAGTCTATGCAGTCAGTGGACAGCCTATCTATTGACGCAGTCACACAGTTTTATGGTGGGCTTGGATGCTGATTTCTTCAGAGACGAGGGCGACTACGTGACCTTTATTTAGACCCAACTCATGCCACCTCTAATAGGCACTCACGGAGGCGAGGAAGCATGGGCTTTTACGGCAGGCGAGGCGGTTCGGGCGACTAGGGCCTATGCTAGAGGGGCTCCTCATATTGAGCAGACTATTCATTGGCCAAAGCTTCCCACTACACTCACATGCTGGGGCCTACTAGGACTGCTTATTCAGATCCCGATTGAGCTAACAGAAGCTGACACGAGCTTGTTGGAGTTCGAGGCTCATCCCTAGGTATAGACCGCACTTTATCATTTGCACCACATATTTCATTTCAGATATGTTTATTGCAGGAATTGATCACCTAAATGCATTTGCAGGCATCTATAGAGTATACCGGAAGCACTCTCGAGCTAGTGGCTTTTCTAATAGGGATGGTGTAGAGGGGGGAGACGTTTCTTAGTCTCCACGGTATCCAGGTAATTTCTTCAGTTCATTACTAACTCTAATTGCACTTCATGCTATCATATTTCCACTGATACACTAGCATTTCAACCGTAGTCTTTCCCAGACGGCACTGATACATTATATTGGCACACTGTACTCCCACACTGTACTCATACACCATACTCATACTGTATCTAATTTATCTATACTATACCTCTATTTGATACACACATACTATAGCTGATATGTTGACAACTGTCTTTTCTAGATTCCATCTGCACCAGCACCGGCAGCAACAATACCAACACCAGTAGTACCTCCACCAGCAGTAGGGAGAAGAGAGAGACAGACAGACCCTAACTCATGGCCAAGATACGAGACACGATTAAGGCAGAGATAAGGGCACTCGAGGCCAAAGCAGCCCCCCAGTGCCCATCTTGAGTGATGATAATGCTGAGACTAGTGACTTCGAGGAGACAGTTGTAGACGCACCCGTGGACTTCACTTCTACAGTTCGGACTCCCCTGTTTTGTTTGTTGCGGTTCTTAATCTGAACCAAAGAGTCCAACTCTGGCAAATCGTTTGAGAAGACAGATTTTGTTTTGAAAAGTAGTGCCAAACATGGACTGCTTTGCCAGATACAGAGTCGCCACCTAAATATTTTAAAATGGAAAATTTAGGAAACCCTGACTCGGTGCCGAAGGCCACGTGTCCGTCATCACCAAAGTTGTCTTGGCTCGGGAGCTTGGGTACGATCGGGGAAGGTCAGCTATGAGCACTCCCTTTCGCCCGGTCCGAAGACCGGCCTCTACTAACTATGATATCCGTTTTTTGAAAACATTAAATGCTCTTATTCCAATTATTAGCCTAGAATTACTATGTTGTGCGCACAGCAAACAAGTATAGACTAGATTGCCTAATTTGGAAATAGACATTGTATATCCGTTCATTTTGAAAGCGTTTCGGAATTTGCTACTCACGAGGAGGCTAAAACACGGATTTCAACGAGTTTTCCAACTCAAGCAATCCAACCTCCACCCACAGGCATTCAAACAGTTTATCTCACATAAGCATTTAGCCACATGGTAATCATACTGTCATGGCAACACTCGCACACGTGCAAGGATGCTAAAGCATAAAAACTCACCCAATACTCCAAGCCAAAACAGAAGCTCATTAGAAATCCATGCATGGACCTAAGTATACTGAAATGTCTAATGCAACACATGCAAAGATGTAATCTAAGCAGGCTCGGCTATCCTAAACATGGCATGTGGGATGCTACAAATAACACGTATTCAATTTGGAATTGAAATACAATGCAGTTTGTATGATGTACCGAGCCTGATGCATGTCAACAAATGCATGGATGCACGCATGCATTGCATAAGGTATGCTAATTTTAAATATGCCCTAATCTACCATCATAAGCAGGTAAATAAAAGGGAAGAAAGAAATGGGGTTTGGAAGACATACACACACTCACCCACACTTATTACAAATACGCCCTCACATAGAGGGACCAAAAGAATATACAGTCCCAAATAATACAGTCCGAATACAGAATAAATTATTACAGAATTCTAATTATCAAATTAAATGCAAAAAGGAAAGGTGGCCATAGCCCCTGCCTCGGGATGCGCGAATGATGCATGCTCGAATCCGACTCGCCCGGAAACCCGCGCCATGGCACTGCTGCCTCTGTTTTTACTGCCCTGTCTCTCCAAAAATTGCCAAAGTCCCAAAATGCCTTCCTTGCATGCTGCTGTATACCACCGGCTGGAGGAAATGTCCACCGGCCACCCACAATTCCCATCGGCTTCTTAGGAGATTATCGGCCCTGAATATAATACCGGTCGGCATTATATACTGCCGGTCGGCAGAGAATTCCTGCAGAGGACAGTTTTGACAGCAGTAGCAGACAGACAGTGCATGGTGGAATTTTGAGCATATGTAAGCATGGCCGATGCTCCCTATCAAGTATAGGACTCAAGGAAGCATGGCCCTTGGTCCTTGGGCCATCAATTATGCATCTTGATGCATGATGGCCTAAGGGACCAAGATGGCAATTCAATGTAAATATGCATGCAACACACAAAATGAGAACCAAGACCCTATCATGTCAAGGTCAAGGGTCTTAGTGACATGAGAATTGAGGTGTGTTTTGCCACTTGAAGTACAAACAACCCTCATTTCTCACACTTGGTTTGACACCCCAAACCAAGTAATGCAATGCATGTTATGCAAACATGGCTCAAAAGGTGCAATATGAGATGAAATGCAAGACATACCAAATGTAATGCAACATATTATGGCAAGTGTGCAACACTAGGTATGCAAGATTCAAAGTGTGATGCAAACATGGACACTTAAGGCAATAGGATTGACATGTGCTAAGACCATATTGACCAAACATGCAACAAGCATCAAATAAACATGCAATGGTGGACTTAACCACAATGGGGCAGACCTCAAACCTCCCCAAAACAATGGCAAAACATGCCCAAAAACATGGGCAAAATGCTACGCAAGCATGCAAGTTAATGAGCCTAAACCTAAGGCACCTAAAGAGAGCATCTTACTACCATTGACATGACCACTCATGGCATGTATTAAGCCACCAAAAACAGATTTCTAGCATGCAAAAACACACCCAAATCCCCTTGATATGGCAGCCCCGAAATGCTCTAAACATACAAGCTTGCATAAGGCCTATTCCTAGGCATAAAAGGGCACACCCTAAAAGCATGAAATAAGCCACATATGCAAACATACAAACATGATTTGTGGACTAAAATATGACCCTAAATGATGCTAAATCATGAGGATGGTCCAAGCTAAGCATGTTAGAGCTCAATATGCTTAAGGCTTACAAGCCAAAACACAAAGTAACCACATCAAGCACACCAAACATGGAAAAATCAGTGGCACACCAAACATGAAAAAACATGACAAATCATGATCAAGTGCTTCAAAATGTTAGGCTAAAACATGAGGATATACTAAGCTAATGGCTTGGCACATTTCCAAGCAAAATGGAGGGGTACAAAGCAAGTATAGAAAGCATGTTAAGGGCCAACAAACCCACATTAGACAGAGGTTAAACATGCTCCAAAACACCAAGAAAAACTCTGAAATGAAGCTAAATGCAACCACTCATGCATGCTACCCTTTTGGCCAAAGACAAAGGCAAGAAAGGGACAAAGGGGGAGAGGGGTGTCCCTCCCCTATACAAGACTTCAAAACACTTTCCTCAACACTAAAAACCCTCTGATTTTCAGTGATGAGAAGACAAAGACAACGAAGCAAGCAAGGCTTCAAAGAAAAACAACTAAATAGGCCAAAATAAGGTTTAAGAGGGTGAGTTTGCACTCAAACCATAAAACAACCTTAATGAGAGTTCAAAAGCAAGAAAAAATAAGACTTTTTTTAGTTATACACAAAGCCTAAAACACAAAGCAAGATAGGTAAAAACTAGTTGCAAAAATGGGGAAACTAAAGTAACTAGCTCACCCTTGAAGAACACTTGAAGAACAGGTGGTGCAGCCCTCCTCTAGTGAGCAAAACCAGTCCAAAAACTCAACAAACAACCCTCCAAGTCCCTCAATCTCGAAATAAGGTGTAATGGTGTGTGTATTAGTGCAAAAGTGAGGTAAAAACACACTATTTAGGCTCAAAACACACACACAAGGATGAGAGAGTGTGAGATATAGAGAGAGAGAGAGAGTACAACACAGATATATAGATATAGAAGCTCTGGTTTTGTGTTAAAAATGGCTAACTCTTCTCAAAGGGAGAGGGGTGGTGTTTATATAGGCCAAGGCAAGGCCAAACTTAGTGGCTAAGCAAAGGAAAAGGTTCAAAGGGGGGTGCAAAGGGGTCTTGGCTTCTTGGAGAAGCCAAGACAGCTGGCCAAGCTTCTCCAAGAAGCTTTGGCCAAAGGGTCAAGCTTCTAGAAGCTTAGAGGGTTCAAGGGTGCAAAGGGTGCAAAATGGCCACACCTGTGCACGGGGGAGTGTGAGGGTGCATTCCAGCTGGCACACCTGGCATGCACCATGCCTCAGAGGTGTACAAGGTGCACGCCGGCCACAAAAGGGATCATCGGCTCAAAAATGTGCCGGTCGGCAACATATAGTGCCGACCGGCCAAAGCTTTTAACAAAACAGTGCCGGTGGAACCAATGTGTAGCCGGTGATGGTAGGGGAGGACCGGTGGTGTGTGGGGATGGCTAATAGGCCATTCCCTGCCCTTCCAAGACAAAACACAAGTGTTTGGTGCAAAACCAGACACAACACGGTCGAGTTCGGAGATCCTGAGGCAAGGCGCGTAGCCGAGCCACCCCTCCCGGGAACTCCAAACGAACACAAACATGGATAATCACCGAGTGTTCAAGTGGTGACGTCCAAGTCTTGAGGACGGTCAAAAACGGGGTGTCTACAACAGTGAATCGGCATTCTGAGTCTTCCGAGAGTGGAGATGATGGTGATGCCTCAAGATCCGAGAGCGGAGCTGATGCTGAGACAGACTTTAGGGCAAAGAGCAGAGACGACACTGAGGAGGACTCTAAGACAGAGAGCGGAGACGACACTGGCTCTGGTTCAAAGTCTGGTTCTGACAGTGGTGCCGATAGAGATAGTGCCCTTGAGTCCTCCCCTACGAGGAAGAGGACGAAGAGGGCCTCTCGAGCCTGAGGCGACTGGCACTGATTTTTTGTACTTTTGCTTCAGTTTTTTTTTTTCGATAGTATTAGCACATGTATAGCTTCAGATAGGTTTTATTTTGCTTTGAAACTTATACTCCTCTTTTGTAAAAACTATGATCGGAATAAGACCTCGCAGTTTTTATGAAAAGTGTTGTTATTTTTGCATCATAAGCACCATATTTGTGTGAAATGGACATGGAATCAAATTGGCCAAGAAAGCGCTTGATTGAAACAATGTTCTTAATTAGGTAATGAGCCAACCAATAACCAAAATGCAAAATACAAAATACAACTCGATAAACAAAACAAAAATAATTCAAATACAAATAAACAAACTTGCTAAAACCAAAAAGACTCAAAACAAAACCTTCAAAACACGAAGATCAAGACAAAACACAAGCTTCCAACACTGCCCAACACACAAATGGACGGCAAACCAGAAAGGGAGACTGTCGGCCAAAGTTAGAGATTGCCAGCCAGAGGAGGTGACCTGCTGGCCACAAGAGGTGGTAAAGTAGTCTGCCGACCACTAGTGTAAAAAATCTCCAGATTGTTAACAGCTGGCTTCCACTCACAACCTTATCTTCTACAAAAGGTTAAACTTTGTGATTTTTTCTCCAGAACTTCATTTCAGCTACAATTTCTTCCACAAATAGAGCCATTTTTTGCCGAAAAGCTCTCAGATTGGATAGCTGCTTTAGACGGCACGAAAAAGGTAAATTTCTGACGTTTCGACATAAATGCACTTTTTCTATTGAGCCGAACTCCACTTTTTTTTCTGTTTCTCCATGCCGCGGCCAAATGCTGGGACCCAATTACACACGTCTTTCCTTCGGGAAATAAGAAATATGCCCAACAATTGAAGAATTTCAAGCACTAATGGAATCCCAGCGAGATGAGAAAATCATGCCTCAGCCCTGTTTTCGCTATGCCCAAGCTTTGGGACGGATGTGTGGGCTCACTCTGCACAAGGCTCGATCTTTGGCCCACAACGGAGAGCTCGACATACCCAGCTTGATTCATCGATTTTCTGATATCGGTGACTGAGGTGACCTTCTCTGGCGGGGTTTTTGGCAACATGCCCTCTACTTATGTATGCTTGCACATTTTTTTCTTGCCCTAGTTTCTACGAATCAAGCATTCAGTTATTCGAAGTGGCCCAAGGTTTGAAAGAAGGCAAGAGTTGCATTGGTTTAGGCGCTGGCCAAGACCTTGATGGGCGTAGACACCTTTCATCGGCTTGCGAGGAGTCCACTACTTCTTCAGGTATTATTTCCTACCTTTTCTTATATGCATTTCTCACATCACTCGGCACTCATGCTCTATTTTTCTCTCAAAGCCCTTTCCTCACTTTTTTCTCAACATACACATCTCTGTTCTTTAATCTCTCTTTTCTTTCATCCATTCCCAAGTGTGGCTTATAGAAAAGCTAAAGGTAGTGGACTCTTGCCCTGAGTACTCAGCTCAAGGCTATTTCTTTCGCCACCGACTAGTGGATTTCCCCAACGAAAGGTGGTGGTGCGACTGGATGTGCAATAAGTCTGCTACTAATATAGCTTGGCGTTGCCCCTAGCTTAATCTGACCGAGATGAGTTACAACATAGCTCGGCAGCCTGGCATACAGTTGATCGACCTCACACACTATGTGTTCTATTTTCCTTTCCAATTCAGACACTAGTTTGGGCATAATCAGACCCGACCAGAGGAAAGGGTAGAGTACCCGATTTCATTCCTGATCCATAGTTCACACTTCGCTAGGTATCTCACTGCTTGGAGGACGAGAGAGCTTCTGGCCCCTGGCCCTAGTTTCAGTTATGCCCTATTTGGCGAGTGTTTGGCTTGGCTCGAGGATGAGGCACAAATCGGGCCTACTTTGGCTTCAAAAGCTTCCACAAGCACGAGCAGAGGACGCAGGAGCACCTGACTCACCTATGCCCCTTGTTTATTGCTTTGACCTTTCTTTTCAAGTTTTTTTGGATGTAATAAAAGCAACTTTGATTTGTATCAGAAAATTGGAGAAACTTTTATGTTGAAATCAATGAAATTAAAGTCGTGAGCACTGAAAATTTTCCTTTTGGTCCAAAAATGGTTTAAGTTGTAAAAGGTAGAATTTGAACAAAATCAACCTTTTATCAAAACTTTTCAAAACCATTTTCGAAAAGGATCACCACTTGAGACGCACGGAATCAATCCTCAAGATGTACAACCCTAAATCAAAAGATCATAAATACTCCTTGATTGAACACCACTACTCTGCATTGTAACCAGCTCTTCTCTCAGAGTAAAGATCACAACCGAACTCTCAGGTAAGAAATAGACAAAGATGACCTGATCAAACACATGGACAGGACAGTTGAAATGGAGATGATTATGGCCGAACTTCAGGATGAAGTTGCCTACAGTATCCCGAAGATGGGAATCAGGCCTTACATAGTTCGGTTCAGGTTCACTCGAGTATTAACTCTCTCCTTTTGTGCTCTAACTTTTGCCAAATTTGCCCTTTAGGGTTTTCAACCTTGCAAGCTCAGTTTCTCTTTATTTCTAATTTTTCATGCTCTAACTTTTGCCTAGGTTGCCCTTCCGAGTTTTCAGCCTAGCGAACCTCTCAGGGATAGTATTTCTTTAACTTGTCCATGTTGATTGGTTGTGAAAATTCCAGGCCGTCTAAGTCCATGAGAATAACAGCTCCACCCGACCAGATAGCTTTGATGATATAAGGACCAGTCCAATTGGGTTTGAACTTGCCCCTAGGGTCATGAATGGGTGCTCAGTTGTCTTTCAACACCAAATCTCCCTCTTTGAGATTCTGGGACTTAACTTTCTTGTTAAAAGCCCTAGCAATTCTGTGTTGGTAGCCCTGAATGTGATACAATGCCTTCAACCTTCTCTCATCAAACAGTATCAACTCCCCAAATCTACTCTATTGCCAGTCCGCTTCTGCTATCTAACACTCAGCCATAACTAGCAGCGACAGGACTTCTATTTCAATTGGCAAAACAGCTTCCATCCCGTAGACAAGTGAATAAGGAGTTGGCCCTGTAGATGTCCAGATTGAAGTTCTATAACCCCAGAGTGCGAATGGCAATTTATCTGGCCAGTCCCTGTATGTCTCAACCATCTTCTGCAAGATATTCTTGATGTTGTTGTTGGTGGTGGCTTCAATGGCCCCATTAGTCTGCGGCCTATATGTAAATGACTTATGGAAAGCCACATTGTATTTCTCCAACAAGTCTATCACCTCTTTCTTGAAGTGGGAGTCATTATCTGATATGACCTCGTTTGGGACTCCATATCGGCAAATGATATTGTTTCTGATGAACTTGGCTACATGCGATGCTTTCAACACTGCATAGGACTGGGCTTCCACCCATTTTGTAAAGTAATCAACTGCCACCAAGATGTATTCATGCCCATTTGACCCTTTCAGTGTGATTACACTGATGACGTCGATTCCCCAGATTGAGAAAGGCCATGGGGAAGTGTAGACTCGACTTTCTTCGAGCGCCCCCCTTTCGGAGAGGCGTGAATTGGCCCTACAGTTCGGACTCCTGTCACGGTTCTGAATCTAATCTCACAAAGTGCAATGTGAGACTAATAAACACCAAAGAGTCCAATCTGGCAAATCATTCTTTGAAAATCATATTTTAAATCAAATATTGCCAAAACTAGACAGCTTTGCCAGATTACAGAGTTGCCACCTAAATATTTTATTTTTGAGAAATTTAGGAAACCCTAACTCATGCCAAAGGCCACATGTCCGTCATCACCAAAGTTGCCTCAGCTCGAGAACTTGGGTACGAGAGGGGAAGGTCCTAAAATGAGCACCCCCGCTCGCCCGATCAAAGGATCGGTCTCTACTAAGCATGATATGTTGTTTTATAAACACATACGTTCTTATCCAGTTATTAGCTGACTTTACTACGTGACGCACACATACAAGTATAGACTAAAATTGCAAGAATTGGAAGAAATCAACTTATGTTTGTTTTCAAAAATGGTTTGAAAGTGCCACTCTCAAGTGGGCTAAAGCGCGGATTTGCCACCCTCAAGTGGGCATAAAAAAACATGATTTTGCCACTTCGCAAAGTAGGCTTAAAACTTACACTTATTGAATTGTTCCAATTCAAATAATAAAGCCTTCATCCATAGGCATTTATGCGGTTAATCACTTAAGCAAATAGCCTCATGGCAAGCATGCGATCACGGCATCACTCACACTCATGCAAGTATGCTAAAGCGTAAAACTTACAGTGTACTCCGAGCCAAAACAAAAGCTAGTTAGAAATATGCATGATCCTAACTATACAAGATGCCTAATGCAACACATGCAATAATGCAATTAAATAGGCTCGGCTATCTAAGATGGCATATGAATGCAACAATTTGATAACATGTATTCAAAGAAGTATTGAAATTGACAATGCGGTTTGAATGATGCGTCGAGCCTCGGTGCATACAAGACAAATGAATGATGCAAACATGCAAGCATAAGGTATGCTAATCAAAACATGCCCTAATCTAACCACCGAAAGCGGATAAATAAAAGGGGAGAAAGACGTGGGGTTGGAAGACATGCACACACACACGTACACTTATTACAACATTGCGCCCTCTTGAAAGAGGGTCCAAATAAATAAGCTAAGCTAATTACTACAAAACAACTAATTAACTATTCTAGCTAATTAATTACAACACAATCCGAATCGAACAACTAGCTATGCTAAGCTAATTAAAATATTACAAAACAAATTGAATGATTAATTACAATACACGTAATAATCAACCACAACTAGCTATATAAGCAATAAAGTGGCCTCACGGGCGAGGGAGATATGCATGCTCGGTTGGCTTCCTCCCGAAAATCCATTGCCTTGCCATCGGTTGCCTCTATTTGCACTTGCTGTGATCTTTGAACATTGTACTAACTTCTAGATTGCTACTACCCCAAAACAAGAACACTTTTGCACCAAAATGGACTGGTGGCCCGTCGGCCACAAAAAGCGGCTGTCGGCCACCTTAACTAGCCGGTCGGCTAGTATAAGTGGCCGGTCAGCCACCTGCTTCTCCAAACTTCTATTTTTGCTGCAATAGAGAGCAACATGGACAAAGCAATGTATTTGTAAGGAAATGTGTGTACTACCACCCTCATTATCATGTCTCAAGCTCAAAAGAGTATGGCACTTGGCTCTCAAGCCACCAATCAAGCATTTCATGCATGATGGCCAAAAACCAAGCTTGTACAAGCATAATGAATGCGCACATAAGACTCAAATGGCCATCATCCTATCATGCATGATCAAGGATGACGGCGACCAAGAAATGTGACATGTTTCATCACTTCGAGTATGAAACGTCCCACTTTTCTTGTGTTTGGATTAACGTCTAATCCAAACACATGCAATGCAACACACACATATGTTTATCTTGCTCAAGTTTTACTTGATTCATTTTGTTTACACTTTTTAAATTACCGATTAATCCTTTAACTAATTAAGTCCAATGTGAAAGTCCTCTAATGAGAGGGGGGTCAACCAAAGGATGGTTTAAGACATAAGAGAGATCATGCCTTTGGCTCAAAGGAACCCTCAAAAGAGAGTTAAAGCCATTGAGCACAAGCCCTATCTCAAGCTTAAACACAATCATAAGGTCAACCAACCCTCAAAACAAATAGAAAAATGAAGAAATGAGGGAGGTTGCAGACTTTTTTAGTGCTGAAATGGCATGAAAAATAATGCTAAAACATGCAAGCAACACATGCACAACATGGTAAAAGCCAAAAGCATTAAAGCTAGTGAAGAGCACTACACTAGAGGCATGCAATATCAAACTCAAATGACCAAACCAGCTCAAAATAGAGCTAAGACATGCCAAAATAGTGGCTAAAACATGCTGAGATGGAAGCATAAATGGCAAGAAAAGCATGCTCACTTGGCTCACAAACAAGGCTCAAAGCACAACTCTCAAAAGCAATGAAAGAGTGATATAAGTGGGAATGTGACAAAGCTATATGCAGTGAAAACACATGTAAAATGATGTTATGGCATGCAATCAACTCAAGCAAAGAATATTAAAAGCCTTAAAACACAAAGCTAGTAAAGGCCTTTGCATTCTAGCTATACAAAACATGAGTCATATGATCAACACCACCCAAAACAGAGCTAAATCATGTTAAATCAGTAGCTAAAACATGCCTGAATTAAGCTACAAATGGGTAGAAAAACATGCTCACATGTTAGGCCATCAACACTTGAAACAAGACACAAGGAGGGGAGGCCACCCCCTCCTATTTTGAACCTCAAAACCAAGTTTTTGCCACTGAAATTCCCTTGGAATTCAGTGGATAAAAGGCTAAAAAAAGGTTGCTTTGAAAGCTTTGAAACATGGCACAACACTTAGCAAATAAGCTACAAAAGAGGGTGGACCACCCCTAACTCCAAAACAAACTTCAAACCACTATTTTAACCATAAAAACAAGTTTTTAAGAAGTTAAAACCAGCCTAAAACTAGCATGCAAAGGTGGCCAAACAAGCAACTGAAACAAAGCTTTAAAGAGGTAAGCTTAATACCCTTAAAGCACAGCAACAAACAGCACAATTTCTGGGCTCAAACCACTCTTAGAAGCTCAAAGAAGGCCTCAAAGAATCTCAGCTCCAAGGTAAAGGTGTTTGGTCTAGGGTCTTTTTGCAAGAGTGTAGGAAATTCTCACTTTCAAGCACAATATAGAGAGTGATGGAGAGGATTCTAGAGAAAGAGAGAGAGAGGAAATTTTGCTCATAAAATTTCTAACCCCTCAAATGGGAAAGAGACCTCCCCTTATATAGAAATGCAAGCCAAAGCTTGCTTCCATCCCTTCATACACGTATATGGAGGAGGACTTTAGTGATCAACAGTTGGCACAGCTAGCAAAGAAAATTTCTGAAAAAGGAGAAAAATGGCCTTTGGCTGCTTTAGATGGCCAACCGGCCACCTCCTCTAGCCGACCAACCACTTCAAGTGGACTGACAAGGAGGAAAAGTGGCCGACAAGTGCCAAAAGTGGCCGACAAGGCCTTCCCCCCCCCCCCCCCCTCTCCAAGCAAGAGGCACCAAGATTTGGTCCAAAAGCAAGCACAAAACAAGAAGGTTTAGAGGCCCAGAGACAAGGCATTCCGCCGAGAACTTCGGACACTCAAAACGAGCACAAACATGCACAATCATTGAGTGCACAAACGATGATGTCTGAGTCTTAAGGTCGGTCAAAAATGGGGTGTCTACAGTTGCCCCTCTTTGACAAAACTCAGAAGTCATGAAATGACGGGAGTGAATGTCAAAGCCCAGAGACGACCCATTTTTGACAAGGCCGAAGACTCAAACAACAAGCAATCAAAGCAAATAACGGTTAAGCCCGCAAGCTACCTACATATCCCTTTGCAAGGAATCAAACCAGCGTAGTTCTGGGGCAAAATGCAAATGACATGCACGATATAGAACATAACTTATGATCTTGCAATGAGGGCTATAATGAAACATCTAAATGCAAATGTTACCCAAAGAAATGCAACAATAAACTCCTACATAAGCAAGTAAACATGAACCAAATCACATTTTATGCAAAAAGGATGTAAGAAAATTATGCAATCTTAACTGCGCCTCAACAAGAAAGTAAAGAACAACAACCATCGGGCGCACTCGAGGCGGCAAACAAGATCCCAACGCGTAGCACACGCGAGGATAGAAGCAGTGATAACAAGTGAAACACATCCAAATATTATACAATCAAAGCAAAGAGTGGTATAAGCATCGGAATCCGTCCAGATGCATTTAACCAAAGCATCCTAACGTGGCACGCGGGAGAGGGAAAAGGGAGCGGTGCAAACACTGAAGGGTGGTATAAACATTACAGCACACTCCAATGTTTCTAACCAAAACAGAGAGGTATAAGCATCGAAAAACATTTCAAACGCTTCTAACCAGAAGGGAAGTATAAGCGTCGGGCACACGATCCAAACACTTCTAACCAAAGGGAGGTATAAACATCGAGTGTACATCCTAATGTCTCTAACCAAAGCAAGGAATAAACGTTGGACACACATCCCAAACGCTTCTAACCAAAGGGGTGGTATAAACATCGGGCACACAACCCAATGCTTTTAACCAAAGAGTGGTATAAGCGTCGAACACACATCCCAAACGCTTCTAACCAAAGGGGTGGTATAAACACCGAGCGCACAACCCAATGCTTCTAACCAACAAGGTGTCAGTGTAAACACTGGGCGTACATCCCAATGTTTCTAGCCAACGCAAGGTATAAACATCAGGCACACGACCCAAACGCTTCTAACCAGAGAAGTAGTATAAACACCAGGCGTACTCGAGTGTTTCTAACCAATGAGATGTTGGTGTAAACACCAGACGTACCCGAGTGTTTCTAACCAACGAGAAATGCCAATGTAAGCATCGGGTGTACCCGAATACTTCTAACCAAAACAAGAAGTGGTGTAAACACCAGGCGTACTCGAGTGCTTCTAACCAATGAGGAGTGGTGTAAGTATCGGGTGTACCTGAATACTTCTAACCGAAACAAGGTGTTCAAAGGACAGGAATGATCTTACCCGGAATTCCTCCGACTGAACTGTACATACAATATCGTCTGGTTGCACCAGCTTTGAATGAACCATACATACAATATGGTGCATGTACAAGAAAGAAACTTTGACTGGTACAACATAATAGGAATGCATGTTCAATGCAAGACGAATAACCATGACACAACGCTTAGAGAGACATGCTTCAAGCACATTATGCCAGGGACAAAACAGAAGCATAACATGGAGCATGTTCTATGCAACATCGAATGCATGTACCATGCAACAGGTATGGACAATTTCTATGCGAATGTAAGGGCATGCGCAATGCAATACAACATGACATGCATATTCTATGTAGCATAAGAGCATGGGTAATGCAATGCAATGCATCATACGTATTTTGTGCACAATGATAACGATGCACATGCAATGCAACATCAATAGCATAATTCAATGCAAAACACTGAGTAAAGAAATGCGCGTTTGAAAAAGACTAATTCAGTTACAACCTCTGATTTACCTCTCGAAGGAGTTACAATGTATTTCAAAAGGATACACCTCGTTCATGCCGGCTGATGATGAGTCACGCATCGAAGACATGAGTTGAACTTTTACAAAGACACCTTGAGCTAAAAGTGGACTTTTCTTGCACTTTCTCAAGAGCCAAGCACTCAAAAATAGTCTGAAAACACACAAGGGAACACAAGACATCTGCCGGCCACGCTGGAAGCATGTCGGCCAGTTGAAAAAGCTGTCGGCCACCTCAAAAACTGGCCTGATCGGCCAGTTGTGGCAGATTCGGGACAGTTCAAGTCTTTTTGCATGGAGAACTTTAAAAACACAATCCCAAAACACTTTTCCTCACACACACAGTGCCGAGACCTCTTATTCTTCACCCCTAAACACTTTTTCCTCTCAGATCTGTACTTTTTACGCGTTTTCCAACGCCCCCGTGAAGTTGATTCGCTAAAACCTTTCGGTTTCCTTCGTTTTGAACCGATCAAAATTTGTTTTCAAAGCTTTTTCCTCCATTTTTACTACTTGAGGTTTGTTTCCCTCAAGTTTATCTTGAGTTTAGCACATTTTCCCGAGCTTTGACTTTTTCTCTTTCGAGAGTTGACTTTTGTTGACTTTTTGGCACTTTTCGCCCATTTTCGCCTACTTTACACTTTCTTTTCAGAAGGCAGATGATGCTCCACATGACAGAGGTTCTCCAAGGATGGAGGAGGAGCCCAAGCACATACCGTTGCCGCCCAGAGTCCGACTTTTCGACCCCGAAGAGGTATTGCACTGAGGCATATGCACTTCCACCCAGCACAGTCTGCCACTTTATTGGATTTGCACGGCGCACACCTGCAGACCTTTTGCTACGAGAGCCAGAGTCTCATCTATCCCACGACGCCTCTGAGGTACATACTGCACTCTCACATTTTCTACGATGCACTTTACATTTCTTGTATAGCTCACACCTTTGCACTATATTTCATCTGCTCATTCTGAACGCATTCACACACTGTATTTCTGCCCATCCACATAGGTAGACTCTCGTTTCACCGGTGAATATAGGTCGAACACAGCGAGGGAGTGGTACATGGACCTCCCTGACGGCATCCAGCGGATTATTGATGAGGCGGGGTTTGGCTTATTCTGCATGGGGCTCTCGCGTCTCATGGCGAGCAGGACCCTCTTAGGCGCACTGGTAGAGAGATGGTGGGACACCACCAACTCCTTCTATTTCTCTACCACCGGGGAGATGACGATGACCCTGTATGATTTCGCTATGCTAACGGGCCTTGAGGTAGGAGGCCAGCCGATCCCATACGATTTCGACATGGGTGAGTGAGAGGCTGCTTGGACCTATCTGCTGGGAGCACACCCGCCTATTTTCCGATCGGGTATGGTCAAATACACCTGGTTCTCAGACCACTTCAGAGGGACTGAGCCCACGATGATTGAGGCTATAAAGCAGTACGCCCGAGGTTTCTTGATATTCCTCTTCGACACTACACTATTCGCCAACAGGGCGAACACAGTTGAGATGTACCTTCTGAGCGCCTTAGTGGACTTATCCCAGATTCGTCGTTATGATTGGGGCGGCGCCGACCTCGCCACTTTATACTGCTATATGAGCTCGACCTCCCGCAGGAGCGGGAACAGAGTGGGTGGCTATTGGAGAGCCTGGGAGTACGCTTTACTTTTCAGCTTTACATTTTCTGCCGTGCTTTCTGCTTTGCACTTTCTGTACACTGCACACACACACACTGCACACTGCATACACTACACACTGCACATTGCATAGCTTAATCTCTGTATTTGTACTTATACTTTCTATACATTGTACTGCACTTTGCTTTCTGCATTTTCTGTATTCTGTATTCTCACTACCACTGTCTTTCTTTTCATAGCTATGGGTATACGCCTATTTCCCGGTGCTTGCTTCCGAGCCAGAGGTTGAGACACCTCTCGAGGTACCATATTTGCATCAATATGACGGTCGGTGCCAGCCGAAGGCCCGAGAGACCCTCCCCTACCTTCGTCAGTACTTTGACACAGCGAGGACAGTAGAGGTAACTCAAAACTCACAGTTTTCCCTACTTTCAGCTTCAATTCATTTTACATATCTAATAGCAACTCATCAGTCCATGCACTTTGCTATCTGCAGGTCACATGGCAACCATGGGCGACGATGCCAAAGGGGACTAGATTTTATTTTGCTAGAGCCCGAGGCGCCTCCCGATACTGTCTTGTGCTCGAGGGACTCGTAGGCTAAGCCTGGTTCCTTGGCAAACGCTTCATGCACCAGACACTAGGCCTGCCACTACAATCGGTTCCCTTACCACCTCCACCTTCTATGAGAGCCACAGAGAGTCTCTCCTCTCAAGAGATTATTGACGTCATGCAGGATGTAGATGCAGCTTTGTTCATCAGGGAAGGGGACTACACGACTTATCTCCAGACATACTTGCCTCCTCTAACAGGTGTTCGCAGTCACATGGGGAGGGCAATTGATATTGCTTCGTCAAGCAGGGCTCGGGCAGCGGATGCTCGTTTGACAAGCAGGGTTTAGACAGTAGATGCTCCTTCGACGAGTAGGGCTCGGGCAGCAGATGCCCCCTCGACGAGCAGTGCTTGAGCACCGAGGGATGGAACTAGGGGGATGCCTCTAACTAGGCAGAGTGTTGGATGGCCAGATCTTCCGACTGAGCTGACAGGTTAGCGGTACTCCAGAGTACCTTATCAGATTTTGCTTGAGCCCCCATTGCCTGGTCACCGATATGTCAGGACACCTGACTCACCACTGGTATACTTTACAGCTTTCATTCATTTCATTTTCACTCAGATACTTATCTATTCATTCACTGATTGTTTCAACTTGCATTTACAGCCCTCCATAGGATATGTGGAGAGGTTACTCGAGGTATTGGCCTCATTTGAGGGCATGATCTTAAGGAGAGAGACGATGCTTAGCTCCCACGGCATACAGGTAATTTCCAATTTTCTTACATTTTGGTTATCATATTTCTACTGATATATGGAAACTGACATCTCAACTGGACATTCCCACATTGCACTGATACATTGCGTGCATAGATCACATTTGACACATTGCATTCACATACTATATCTGATTTCTGCATGTACTCACTTTGCACACCATACTTGCATCTGATACACATACTGTAGTTGATATATTCCAACTACCTTTTTAGGTCACACCTCTACAGCCGAGATCGTCAAAGCCTTCTCTAGCAGCAGGGAGAGAGATTCTGGCACGCAGTCAAGGAAGACGTCGGGAGCCTGTCATGCATGATGACGATGACGAGACCAGTGAGGACGAGAAGCCAGCGAGTCCCCAATCAGAGTCATCCAAGGGTGGAGGCGATGACACCGGCTTGGGTTCTGAGGGTGGCGAGGATGCTGAGGAGGGCTCCGAGGATGGAAGCAGAGGTAGCTCTGGCTCAGGCTCCGGCTCAGGTTCAGACAGCGGCGCCGACGGTGATAGCTCTGAGTCCGCACAACCGAGGAAGAGGAAGAGGACGAAGAGAGCCTCTCGATCCTAAGATGGGTGACATCGATTCATATACTTTTCTTCTTTTTTTGTTTTTGCTTTGTTTCTCTTTTTTGCTAGTGTACAGCCTTAGGCAGTTTTATTTTCTTTAAAACTTATACTCTTTTGTAAAAAGAAACCATGATTGGAATGAAAACAGCCCTTTTTTATTTGAAACATGTTATATTTTATATTCTGAGCATCGCATCGCACCATTTTACACAAAAAGGGAGATTGATGAACATTGAATATTTGTACATTGTCTTAACAATTGCTTAGTCAAGCAGTGAACCAACTAAAACATAAAAACTCGATAAGCAAAACTACTCGATAAATGAAACAAATACAACTCGATAAGCAAATTGCAACAACTCGATAAACAAATTGTAACAAATTTTGAGAGCAACTCAACAAAACAAGTAAAACAAAGCACAAGTTCTCAGCATCCTCACCCCACAGGGAGACCAAAGGCATATTTCTGGAAACAAACAAAGGTTGTCGACCACTTAGTGGTAATTGTCAACCACTAAAGTCGGCCGGTCGGTTATAAAAGGTGGCTAGGTCAACTACCTTAACTGGCCGGTCGGCCAGTAATGCAGATGAACCTCCTAGATTGCTGCCACCTGTCTTCCACTCAGTGCCTTATCTTCTACAAAAGTTAGGACTTCGTGGTTTCTTCATTTCAGCTCTAGTTTTTGCTTCAAATGGAACCATTTTTCACCGAAAAACTCTCCGATTGGATTACGAATTTGGATGGCTCGGAAAAGTTAAATTTCTGGGGATTTCGGGATAAACGCACTATTCCCGCTAAGTCGTACTCCGCTGTGTTTTCCATTCCTTCACGCCGCGGCTAGATGTTGGAATCGGGATTACACATGTTTTCAACTTCGGGGGACAAGAGATATGCCCCACAATCGAAGAATTCCAAGCTTTGATGGAATCTTGGCGTGATAAGGAGATCTTGCCCCAGTCTCGTTTTGGCCATATCCAGGCTTTAGGAAGGATGTGTGGCCTCCCTTTACACGAAGCCCGTGCTTTAGTTCACAATGGAGAGCTGGACATACCCAGCTTGATTCATCGGTTTTCTGATGCTAGTGACCGTGGCGACCATCTTTGGCAAGGTTTTCAGCAACATGCCCTCTGCTTGTGTATGTTAACCCATTTTCTGCTTGCCCTTGGCTTCGGAGGGTCTAGCATTCGTTTGATTGAAGTTGCCAAAGGCTTAAAAGAGGGCAAGAGCTATATTGGCTTGACACTGGCTGAGACTTTGATGGGTTTGGATGCTTTCCATCGTCGAGAGACAACCAAGTTCGCAGGGAGTCCACTACTGTTACAGGTAATGTTTCCTACCCTTCTCACATGTGTGTCTCACATCACTCGGCCCTCAAGCTCTGTTTTTCTCTCAAAACCCTTTTCTCACTTTTCTCTCCACGTACACCTCTCTATTCTTTAATCTCTCTTATTTTTTCTCCCTCCCCAAGTATGGCTGATAGATAAGTTCAAAGTAGTGGACGTTTGTCCTGCATATTCAGTGCGCGGCTATTTCTTTCGCCCACGTCTAGTTGACTTCCCAAACGAGGGATGGTGGTGCCCCTGGATGTGTAGTAGGTCCAATGTTGACATTGCTTGGCATTGCGCCGGGTTTGACCTACCTGAGATGAGCTACGGCATGTCTCGCCAGCCTGGCATTCAGTTGGTTGGTTTGACACACTGTGTCTTCTACTTTCCATTTCAGTTCAGGCGTCAATTCGGCCACAACCAGACTTGCCCAGAAGAGGGGATAGAGTACCTAGCTTCATTTCCGATTCGAGGCACATAGCTAGCTCGGTATTCTACTGCATAAAGGACAAGAGAACTTTTGGCCCCCGCTCCCAATTTTAGTTACGCCCTTTCTGGCGAATGCATAGCTTGGCTTGAAGATTAGGCGCAAATTGGGCCTACTTTGGCATCTGAAGCTTCCACAAGCTCTGGGAGGGGGAGCAGGAACACCTAACTCAACTATAACCCCAAGTTTATTGCTTTAATCTGTACTTTCAAGTTTTCTTTTTTAATGTAATAAAAAGCAACTTCAATTTGTATCAAGAGTCGGAGAACTCTATATTGAAATCAATGAAATTGAAGGTTGTGGGTACTGAAAAGTTTCCGTTTGGTCCAAAAAAGGTCTAAGTTGTAAAAAGGATTAATTTGAACAAAATCAACTTTTGTTAAAACTTTTCAAAACCATTTTCGATATAGATCACAACTGGACACACCTAGAATCTATCCTTGAGATGTACAACCCCAAATCTAATAAATGGAAAGTTGCCTCTTGTCTGAATAGCACTGCATTGGAGATCACAACCGAACTCTTGGATGCAGAAAAGACAAAGATAACCAAAAACAATCACATGGACACAGTTGATTTGAAGTGTTTATGGCTGGACTTCATAATGAAGTTGCCTACGTATCCCGAAGATGGGAATCAAGCCTTATGTAGTTCAGTTCGGGCTCACTTGGGTTTTAACACTCTCCTTTTGCACTCTAACTTTTGCCAAGGCCGCCCTTTTCTGGGTTTTCAACCTTACGAGCTCAGTTTTTCTTATTTTAAATTTTCTATGCTCTAACTTTTGCCTAGGTTGCCCTTTCAGGTTTTCGGCCTAGTGAGCCACTCAGGGATAGTATTTCTTCAACTTGTCCATGTTGACTGGTTAGAAGAATTCAAGGCCATCTAAGTCCATAAGAACAACAGCTCCACCCTGACCAAATAGACTTGATGATGTAAAGACCAGTCCAATTAGGTCTGAACTTGCCCCTAGGGTCATAGATGGGAGCTCGGTTGTCTTTGAGCACCAAATCCCCTTCTTTCAAATCCTTAGACTTAACCTTCTTGTTAAAAGCCCTGGCAATTCTTCGCTGATAACCTTGGACGTGGTACAATGCTTTCAACCTCCTCTCGTCGAACAACATGAGTTTCTCAAATCTACTCTGCTGCCAATCTGTTTCTGCTATCTGGACACTCAGCCATCACTCAGCAGCGACAGGAACTTCAACTTTGATTGGCAGAACGGCCTCCATCTCATAAGCCAGAGAATATGGAGTTATCCCAGTAGAAGTCCGAATTGATGTTCTATAGCCCCAGAGAGCAAATGGCAGCTTATCTGGCCAATCCCTATAGGTTTCCACCATCTTCTGTAAAATGTGTTTGATGTTCTTGTTGGCGGCCTCAACAGCTCCGTTGGTTTGCAAGCCAATATGTGGATGACTTGTGAAAAGCCACGTTGTATTTCTCCAACAAGTCAATCACCTCCTTCTTGAAGTAGGAACCATTATCCGAAATGATCTCATTCGAGACCCCATAGCGACAGATGATATTATTCCTGATGAACTTGGCTACAGTGTGATGCTTTCAGCACTGCATAAGATTGGGCCTTCAACCCACTTTGTAAAGTAGTCTATCGCTACCAGGATATACTCATGCCCGTTTGACCCCTTTGGAGTAACTGCCCCAATAACATCAATTGCCCAAACTAAAAATGGCCACGGCGAAGTCGTGTTGTACAGCTTCGACGGCGGGATGTTCATGCGATTTCCATGGATCTGACATTTGTGGCATTGTCGAACAAAACCAATACAATCCTCCTCCATGGTTGACCAATAATAACCTTATCTGAGAATTTTCCGAGCTAGAATCACTTCGCTCATGTGAGATCCGCACTCTCCTCTGTGGATGGCCTCCATTAGGCGCTTGGATTCTTTTGCATCGACACGCAGTTTATGCATTCCCAGATGGCCCCATTTGTACAATTTACTCCCACAGATGATAAACTGTGCAACCAGTCGTCGTATTGCCCTTTTATCTTTGGCATTTGCTCCCAGATGGCTCCATTTGTACAATTTACCCCCGCATATGATAAACTGAGCAGCCATTCGTCATCTTTGGCATTTGCCCCTAGTGGATAAGCCTCATTTTCCAAGAAGTTCAAGATGTCATGATACTAGGGGTTCTAATCTTGTACTTCATCTATTACGATAATCAGCTCATAGGTCGACACATACCTCTGTTCAATAATGATTGGACGCATTCGGACTCCCAAAGAGATGTCTATCATGGAAGATATAGTTGATAAAGCGTCAGCGAACCTATTGCTCTCTCTTAACAGATACATGAAGGTTAGCTTCTCAAACCTAGGAATTAGAACATCCAGGGTTTGGTGATAGATTTTCATCCTTTCTTGCTTAACCTTCCAGTCTCCTTTCGCTTGAGACACAACCAGGTTCGAGTCCCCAATGACGTCCAACCATTTTGCCCCTAGTTCTAGGGCAGCTTCCAAGCCAGCGATACATGCCTCATATTCTGCTTCATTGTTCGATACCTTGAACTGGAGTTTGAAAGCTAAAGGTATGTAGGAATTGTTGGGTGCTATCAGCAACACCCCTATCTCATACCCGTACTGATTAGACGCTCCATCAAAGTACATAGTCAAAATCTTTTCTTCAAGTTACAGAATGGCCTTATCCGAGAACAGATACTCTACTGCTTCGTCTCCGTCCACTGGGTGATCAGCTAGGAACTCCGCTACCACTCTCCCTTTCACAGACTTGCGAGTCATATACTTCAAATCAAATTCAGAGAGAAGAAGCAACCAACGAGCTAGCCTACCTGTAAGTGCTGGTTTCTCGAAAAGATATTTGATGGGATCTAATCTCGAAACCAGAATTACAGAGTGAGCTAACAGATAGTGCCTTAACTTCCTAGTAGCCCATACCAAGGCCAAACAAGCCTTCTCAAACGGAGTGTAACGGGTCTCATATTCTGACATCTTCTTGCTCAGGCAATAGATAGCCTTCTCCACTTTATCCTCAGATTCCTGCGCAAGCATGTAGCCTATTGTCGTGTTGGTTATTGACAGATACAAAATCAATGGTTTCCCCAGCTCTGGCGGTGACAACACGGATGGGTTCTGTAGTTATTGCTTGATCTGCTCGAAAATAACTTGGCATCGGTCATCCTATTGGAATTTCTTTCCTTTCTTTAGGAGACCAAATAGTGGTTCACAAGTCAAGGTTAATTTTGTAATAAACCGTTTTATGAATTGCACTTTTTCCAGAAAGCCTCACACCTCCTTTTCAGTCCTTGGTGGTGGCATTTCTAGTACGGCCTTGACTTTGGAAGGATCGACTTCAATGCCCCTTTGTGTAATCAAGAACTCCAGCATTTTCCCTGTTGTAACACTAAAAGTACATTTCTAAGGATTTAGTTGCAACTGATACTCTCTGATCCGTTGGAAAAATTTCTTCAAGGCAGTGTGGTGCCTTTTCTTTCCTTGGACATGACAATCATGTCGTCCACATACACCTCAACCTCTTTGTGGATCATATCGTGCAAGATAATAGTTGCAGCCCGTTGATAAATAGCCCCAGCATTCTTCAAACCAAACGGCATCACCCTATAGCAATAGGTTCCCCACGGGGTGGTGAAGGCAGTCTTCTCCCTATCCTCGGGTGCCATCAAGATCTGGTTGTGCCCAGAAAATCCATCCATAAAGGAAAGTAGTGCATGCCCCGTGGTGAAGTCCACCAATTCGTCGATATGCGGCAGAGGAAAGTCGTCCTTCGGACTGGCTTTATTCAGATCTCTAAAGTACACACATACCCGAATTCTGCCATCTTTCTTCAGCACCAGAACTATGTTGGCCAACCAAGTAGGATATTCAGATACTAGCAGGAACCATGTATCAATCTGCTTGGTGGCCTCTTCCTTGATTTTTAGAGCCCAATCTGAGCGTATTCTCCGAAGCTTCTGCTTAACGGGTCGAGCCTCAGGGTCAAGAGAGATCTGGTGCTGTACAATCTCAGGATCAATTCCAGGCATGTCTTCATAGGACCACGTGAAAACATCTTTGAAATCTTTTAATAAAACGACTAAGCACTCGCGTTCCTCCGAAGACAACGTGGACCCAATCTGGACCAGACGCAGATCCTTCTCAGTACCAACATTAATTAAGGTGATTTCATCAACCAAAGGTTTTACAAACCTCTCATGCTCTCGATCAATCAAATGTTTCAAAACCGGAGGAATTTCTTCCTCGTCGTTTTCATCAAAGTTTTGAAAGTCCTGATTAATGCAATAAACGAGCGGCATAGAAAAGTACTTAGAAACCACAGTATCATTCTCATTAACAACTTCCAGTTCGTCTAATTCTTCGGTTACAACCGACTCAAAAGAAAATGAAAAAGACGACCTGGACAAAACAACGGCATCCGGGTTATCAACCCTAGGGATACCAGACTCTGACTTAGAAGAACTAGAATCTGATTCCGACTCCACAAACTCTGTGGAATCATATTCTAGTTCACTACCTGATGCAAAACTGCTTCATATTCTAGTTCACTACCTGATGCAAAACTGCTTGACAAAAAGCCTTCTTCGTACTGCCAAACGAGGGAGGGTGCGATAGATGCATCCAGAATGCCAGAAAAAGGGCCCACAACCGTTTGATCTCTAATCATGGAAACAGAGAAGTCATCCCCCAAGCACTCCGGTGTGATCTGAGGATCTGAAAGGAGACAAGCCAGCGCTGCTCCTATCTCGAATTCTGTGCCATCGAACTCATCCTCTTTGCACTGTTCAGCCTCAGCTGGTGGGTCAGTCTGCTCTTCTGCAACTTCATCCCCTTGCAACTATAGGTCGAAAAAGATCTCGAAGCCGGGCAAACACCGCTTCTCAGAATTCAGCCATGGCTCCGGAAAGCCACAAAACCGGAAATTTTCCCCCTCCCGGACAAAGCGGCCGTTCAGGATTCCTTGAATAAGTCTGTGCACTAGCTCGTAATGCTTCCCGGCTTGCTTGGGCTTGGCTCTTCCGGCCATTTCCTTTCCCTTCCTTACACAATCCTCTTTGGTAGGCATGTAACCTAAACCAAAGGTATAAGGGTTGTGTGGCACCTCAGCTAACACAACGATGCCCTTCCGGCCACTCCTTCCCAATCCCATTCTGGGCATGTGTTGAAGCTTATTCATGAGGTAGACAGATTGCGCACTGACATACAGTCCCTCATCAATAGCCAGCATATCTTGCACTAGCCGAGCCTCAGCCAAGGTGAATCCCGACAAAAAGACATCCTCCTCGCAGTGTTCAATTTCCAAGACCGGTGTAGAAACCTCCGGCGACGGATGTATGGAAGAGTTCCCAAAAACAATTGTTACCCCCTTCCTATGGGGGTACTTCAACATTTGATGTAAAGTGGAAGAGACAGCTCTCACTTGATGCAGCCACGACCGTCCAAGGAGTAAATTAAAGGTGGATGGAATATCCAAGACATGGAACTCAATGTCCTGTTGCGCCAAGCCAACCTGAGTTATGATCCGCACTGTCCCCATCACTTCCCGACTGGTATTGTCATAAGCTCAAATCACTCGGGTTGTTGGGGCGAAATCTATCGACTTCAAACAGATAGCGTAGGCCGTACGCAACGGACACACATTAATTGCAGATCCCGTATCAACCAAGACAACTAGTATCCATTTCTCTTTACACTCCACAAAAATGTATAACGGCTTGTTGTGTTCAGAGCCTTGAGGTGGTAATTCTTTATCTATGAATGTCAAGGTCGGTAAAGCGCCACCCGGGAACACCAGTCCCACTAACTGCTCAGGGGTTGTGTCAATAGAAAGCTTAGCCTTGTCCATTGCTGATAAGACGGCTTGTCTATGCACCCGTGAGGCCATGAGCAATCCCCAAATGGAGATGTCTGCTTGAATTTTCTTCAGCTGCTTCAGTACAGCTTCCTCTTCTAGCAGTTTATCTTTCTGTTTCTCTGCTTCCTTGCCTTTCCTTGACGCTTCCGGCTGGTCCAAGTGTGGGGGCTTAAAGTACCGCCCACTCCGAGTCATGTGGTCTACTTCTTCAGTATACCAAGTATCATCTGGTTGATTCTGACACCAGTCCTCATCAGTATAGGCAAGATGCAAATCATCGTCTTCCCACCACATTCCTTCGGCAACCGACAAACAATTGTCCGGTTCCACCGTAACTGTTCTCGTGTTCACAACACATTCTGTCCCCGCAAGACCCTTGGCTCTTCTAGCCTTTGATCATTCTCAATTCTCTCCTGTTCAAATCGCTTCAGCGCGGCCTCCTATTCTGTGTCAACTATACATAAACAGCCTAATTCCCGAGCAAAATTCTCAGTACTGGTGCTCTCCAGCAACCTCCCCTCGTTGTCGGCCATTCCAGTCGTTGCAGACGTTCCTGTTTCTGACTGTTCCTACTTCAGTTGGGACCCCTCATCAATATCCAGCTCGTCACTAAGCCACCCTATATTATCCGTTGATCTGTTCGCATCAAACCAACCAATCTGTACATCCCCCAGATCCTGTTCATCAAAATACTACAAGTTATTGATATCCTCCTCTAGCTCAGCCAAATCATCCAACCCCTGGCTCAACCCGTTCTCCCGGACTACATTTACTTTATCCTCATCGACAATTCCACCATTGGCTTGGCCTAGCTAGTTGGCACAATGTAACAACAAGGGTTGTATGCTTCTTCAGTTAAGCTCTCGGAGCCCTCGGGCATGCCTTCTTCTATCACAGCCACCACCACGGTTTCAGGTTAGGATAGGGACATGCTCATCATGCACAAGTCTGTGCTTTCTGGGATGAACAGCATTGACTTAGACAGGTGGGAATGAGTGATGTATATGCTGGGGTCGTATTTGACAGCCATTGTTTGGATCAGGTTTACTTGCCTAGGTAGAGGAGGGGGTTGGTTATGTGGTGGGAGAGGGTTTGTAGTGACGTTTGGCTTCTCAGGAGGTGCTATCACTTTGTTGTCAATGAGATCCTAAATCTCATGACGGAGTCTAAAGCATAGGTCGGTATCATGACCATGCTGCTGGTGGAAGGCACAATACTTGGCCGGGTTATGTGTGGGAGGGAGAGGATTTAGCAATGGGCGCGGTTCCAGGGGCTTCAGATGCCCTTTTCTAATCAAGACCCCCTAGGCTTTTGGATAGAGACATATAAAGTGGGGTGAAAACCCTATGCCCTCGGGGTAGGTACTTTACAGGTTGTATGGTGGCTCCAAATGTGCTGGTAAAAGGTGTGGCTATTTTTGGTGTGGTGGTGACCATACCAACGTCAAAGGTCCTTGCAGCTGCATTGCTACTCATAGCTACATTCGAACTGCGTGTAAACGCCTTCTTAGGCTGTTCCTTTTCATGGTCAATCAAACCCTGTTTCATAGCACCTTCTATCTGTACCCCTATCTCATGCAGGTTAGCAAAGGTAGGAAGGGGTAAGACAATCCTTTTCTGCATCAGCTTCGGTTGCAGATTCCGAACGACCATTCTTATCTGGTCCTTCTCAGCTGGCCTGGTAGTCATCATGGAGGGCTTGGCCCTCCACCTAGTGACGAAATCAGAAAAGCCCTCCTTTGGCTCTTGTCGAGTGGCCTCGAGATCACGAGTTGTGACCTCGATTTGGGTGTTATAAGAATATTAGGCGACAAAGGCCTCGGCCATCTCTTCCCAACTCCTTTTCACGAAATCCTCCAGTTTAGCATACCAGATAGCCGCAATACCCAACAGGGTCTGACCAAAGAGGGATAGCTTTTACATTCTAGTCAAGCCCATCGACCGCAGAATATCTGAAAATAGCCTCAAGTGGACCATAGGATCACACGAGCCGTCAAAGCAGTCTATGTGAGGCATTTTAAATCTATCTGGCAATGTCACCGCCAAATCTGTGTAGCCGCCCTCTATATCTGGGATTGAATTGAATCCCTGAGCTCGTTTGAATAGCTTTTCAAGCTTGCTTACTTTCAAAGCAATGGGATTGACCTCAAACTCGAACAGTGTATCAATCGGGTAGGCCGATGCTTTGGAAGCCTGAGATGGGACTGGCCCTGCTGGAATGTCCGTATTCTCCTAGGCAGTAGCTGTATCCCTGGGTATTGGAACCCTAGGTGGGGGTGAGGGTAGGGGTGGGTGCGAAGCAGAAGCTGCTACTTATTGTGGTTACTGCTGCTATTGAAGCTTAGCAATTAGTTCAACCTGCTGGGCTACAACCTCTGTTTGGCAAGCGGTAACTTCCGCTTGGCAAGCAGCATCCCGCTGCATAGCCTCGATAGTCTGCTGAAATTGACGCATCATTTCCTCCATACTGTCTGAGGGGTGTTGATCTATCTGAGTAGGTGTATACTCTCTTTCTGAGGTAGAAGCAGAAAACTGAGGCCTACCACGAACAGGTGAAGCAGATAATGACCGCTGACTGGCGACTGTTGAACCGGTGATCTATGCCTGACTATCCTCCGTCTCGTAATTGGGGGTAATGAAGCAAACACTGGCTGTCCTCCATTAAGATCCTCATATCGATAAATCCTCCTGACTCTGGTCCAGAGTGCTCGAGGGGAAACTGCCTCGTCGGAAGCAATTGTGAAACACTACCTTGCAAAAAGAAAAATAAAGCAAAAAGGAAACAACAATCAGCAAACGCACAGCACCTCGGCTTAGATAAAGACAACGTATAGTTGAAATCATAAGCTGGACAATCTGTACTCAAACACTGATTTCTACCCCCCCAAACTTCTGCCTGAAAACTGATACTCTCAAACTGATACCCAGATTTGCAACTAATACATGCATTCCTGCAGAGACACACTCTAATAGCACATAGCAAGCAAGTGAAAGCCAAAACACCCCTATGATGGAGTAGGGTTTCCCTGTCCTAATTTCGTCAGGAGCTAGGGATTCACTACGCACGCATGCAGCTTCAAACAAACCTACATTCGGGTGAGCAACCTGTCCTAGTTTGGAACAGTCTCTATGTCTTCCGATATGTAACTAGGTCAAATGGTCAAAAAGGGTGCCTCAGCAAGACCACCTAATATACCTCTCACTCCTAACACCACGAAGTGAAAGGCGGATCAAACGGTACAGTGGTGATCTAGATCCAAGGTTTGTGTTCCCATCGTGGCAAAGCCCACAACCGGGCAACCTTATGGCATGCTTTTCCAAGCAAGCCTCCAACAAACCGTTCAGGAATAGCATATGGCAAACACTGTGACTTAGGTGCACCAATGCAAATACAATGCAAAGAAACACATAAATGTAGATAAAACAACATATCATGAGTTCAAGTCAAGCTCTCTAAATCCCCAGCAGAGTCGCCAGAAACTATAGACTGGACTTTTTTCACGCGCCCCCCTTTCGGAGAGCCGCGAATTGGTCCTACAGTTCGGACTCCAGTCACAGTTCTGAATCTAATCTCACAAAGTGCAATGTGAGACTGATAAACACCAAAGAGTCCAATCCGGCAAATCATTTTTGGAAAATTAGATTTTAAATCAAATATTACCAAAACTGGACTGCTTTGCTAGATTACAGAGTCGCCACCTAAATATTTTATTTTTGGAAAATTTAGGAAACCCTAACTCGTGCCAAAGGCCACATGTCCGTCATTACCAAAGTTGCCTCGGCTCGAGAACTTGGGTACGAGAGGGGAAGGTCCTAAATGAGCACCCCCGCTCACCTGATCAAAGGATCGGCCTCTACTAAGTATGATATGTTGTTTTATAAACACATGCGTTCTTGTCCAGTTATTAGCTAACTTTACTACGTGACGCACACATACAAGCATAGACTAAAATCGCAAGAATTGGAAGAAATCAACTTATGTTTGTTTTCGAAATGGTTTGAAAGTGCCACCCTCAAGTGGGCATAAAAAAACATGATTTTGCCACTTCGCAAAATGGGCTTAAAACTTACACTTATTGAATTGTTCCAATTCAAATAATAAAGCCTTCATCCACAGGCATTCATGCAGTTAATCACTTAAGCAAATAGCCTTATGGAAAGCATGCGATCATGGCATCACTCACACTCACGTAAGTATCCTAAAGCGTAAAACTTACAGTGTATTCCGAGCCAAAACAAAACCTAGTTAGAAATATGCATGATCCTAACTATACAAGATGCCTAATGCAACACATGCAATAATGTAATTAAATAGGCTCGGCTATCTAAGATGGTATATGAATGCAACAATTTGATAACATGTATTCAGAGAAGTATTGAAATTGACAATGCGGTTTGAATGATGCATCGAGTCTCGATGAATGCAAGACAAATGAATGATGCAAACATACAAGCATAAGGTATGCTAATCAAAACGTGCCCTAATCTAACCACCGAAAGCAAATAAATAAAAGGGAGAAAGACGTGGGGTTGGAAGACATGCACACACACACGCACACTTATTACAATATTGCAGCCCTCTCGAAGGAGGGTCAGAATAAATAAGCTAAGCTAATTATTACAAAACAACTAATTAACTATTCTAGCTAATTAATTACAACACAATCTGAATCGAACAACTAGCTATGCTAAGCTAATTAAAATATTACAAAAAAAAATTGAATGATTAATTACAACACACGTAATAATCAACCACAACTAGCTATATAAGCAATAAAGTGGCCTCGCGGGCGAGGAAGATATGCATGCTCGGTTGGCTTCCTCCCGAAAATCCATTGCCTTGCCATCGGTTGCCTCTGTTTGCACTTGCTGTGATTTCTGAACATTGTACCAACTTCCAAATTGCTACTGCCCCAAAACAGGAACACTTTTGCACCAAAATGGACTAGTGGCCGATTGGCCACAAAAAGTGGCTGTCGGCTAGTATAAGTGGCCGGTCGGCCACCTGTTTCTCCAAACTTCTATTTTTGCTGCAACAGTGAGCAACAGGGGCAAAGCAATGTATGTGCAAGGAAATGTGTGTACTACCACCCTCATTATCATGTCTCAAGCTCAAAGGAGTATGGCACTTGGCTCTCAAGCCACCAATCAAGCATTTTCATGCATGATGGCCAAAGAACCAAGCTTGTACAAGCTTAATGAATGCGCACATAAGACTCAAATAGCCATCATCCTATCATGCATGATCAAAGATGACGGCGACCAAGAAATGTGACATGTTTCATCACTTCGAGTATGAAACATCCCACTTTTCTTGTGTTTGAATCAACGTCTGATCCAAACACATGCAATGCAACACACATATGTTTATCTTGCTCAAGTTTTACTTGATTCATTTTGTTTACACATTTTAAATTACCAATTAATCCTTTAACCGATTAAGTCCAATGTGAAAGTCCTCTAATGAGAGGGGGGTCAACCAAAGGATGGTTTAAGGACATGAGAGAGATCATGCCTTTGGCTAGGAGGAACCCTCAAAAGAGAGTTAAAGCCATTGAGTACAAGCTCTATCTCAAGCTTAAACACAATCATAAGGTCAACCAACCCTCAAAACAAATAGAAAAATAAAGAAATGAGGGAGGTTGCAGACTTTTTTAGTACTGAAATGGCATGAAAAATAATGCTAAAACATGCAAGTAACACATGCACAACGTGGTAAAAGCCAAAAGCATTAAAGCTAGTGAAGAGCACTACATTAGAAGGCATACAATATCAAACTCAAATGACCAAACCAACTCAAAATAGAGCAAAGACATGCCAAAATAGTGGCTAAAACATGCTGAGATGGAAGCATAAATGGTAAGAAAAGCATGCTCACTTGTTAGCTCACAAACAAGGCTCAAAGCACAACTCTCAAAAACAATGCAAAGAGTGATATAAGTGAGAGTGTGACAGAGCTATATGCACTGAAAGACACATGTAAAATGATGCTATGGCATGCAATCAACTCAAGCAAAGCATATTAGAAGCCTTAAAACACAAAGCTAGTAAAGGCCTTTGCACTATAGCTACAAAGCATGAGTCATATGATCAACACCACCCAAAACAGAGCTAAATCATGTTAAATCAGTAGCTAAAACATGCCTGAATTAAGCTACAAAAGAGTAGAAAAACATGCTTATATGTTTAGGCCATCAACACTTGCAAAGCAAGACACAAGGAGGGCAGGCCACCCCCTCCTATTTTGAACCTCAAAACCAAGTTTTTGCCACTGAAATTCCCCTAGAATTCAGTGGTTAAAAGGCCAATAAAAGGTTGCTTTGAAAGCTTTGAAACATGGCACAACACTTAGCAAATAAGCTACAAAAGAGGGTGGACCACCCCTAACTCCAAAACAAACTTCAAACCACTATTTTAACCATAAAAATAGAGTTTTTTAGAAGTTAAAACCAGCCTAAAACTAGTATGCAAAGGTGGCCAAACAAGTAACTAAAACAAAGCTTTAAAGAGGTAAGCTTAATACCCTTGAAGCACAGCAACAAAAGCACAATTTCTGAGCTCAAACCACTCTTAGAAGCTCAAACAAGGCCTCAAAGAATCTCAGCTCCAAGGTGAAGGTGTTTGGTCTACGGTCTCTTTGCAAGAGTGTAGGAAATTCTCACTTTCAAGCACAATATATATATATATATATAGAGGGAGGGGATTCTAGAGAGAGAGAGAGAGAGAGAGAGAGGAAATTTTGCTCATAAAATTTCTAACCCCTCAAATGGGGGAGAGGCCTCCCCTTATATAGAAATGCAAGCCAAAGCTTGCTTCCATCCCTCCATACACATGTATGGTGGAGGACTTCAGTTATCAACAGCTGGCAAAACTGGTAAAGAAAATACCTAAAAAAGGAGAAAAATGGCCGTCGGCCACTTTAGGTGGCCGGCCGGCCACCTTCTCTAGCCGACCAACCATTTCAAGTGGCCGACAAGGAGGAAAAGTGGCTAACAAGTGCTAAAAGTGGCTAACAAGACCTTCCCCCCCTCCAGGCAAGAGGCACCAAGGTTTGGTCCAAAAGCAAGCACAAAACAAGAAGGTTTAGAGGCCCAGAGACAAGGCGTTTCGCTAAGAACTTCGGGCACTCAAAACAAGTACAAACATGCACAATCATCGTGTGCACAAACGATGACGTCTGAGTCTTAAGGTCAGTCAAAAATGGGATGTCTACAGGAAGTCATGTTATACAGTTTTAAAGGCAGGATATTCATGCGATTGGCATGAATTTGGCATTTGTGGCATCGCCGAACAAAACCAATACAATCCTCCTCCATGGTGGACCAGTAGTAACCCTGCCTAAGAATCTTCCAAGCTAGCATCACTCTGTTCATGTGCGCTCCGCACTATCTTCCATGATGGCCTCTATCAGGCGCTTTGATTCCTCTTCTTCAACACACAATTTGCACATTCCCAGATGACCTCTTTTATACAGTTTTCCTCCGCAAATGATAAATTGGACGGCCATTCGCCGTATTCCCCTTTTGTCCTTGGCATTTGTCCCTGGTGGATAAATCTCTTTTTCTAAGAAGTTCCAAATATCGTAGTACCAAGGGTTCTTGTCTTGCGCTTCATCTATTACGGCAATACTTTCATAAGCTAGCTGTGTATTTCTGCTTAATGATAATCGGACGCATCCGAACTCCAAGTGGGATGTCCTACCATAGAAGATAGAGTTAATAAAGCATCAGGGAACCTGTTGTTCTCTCTCAGTAGATACATGAAAGTCAGCTTTTCAAACCTAAGAATCAGAACATCCTAGGGTCTGGTAGTAAACCTTCATCTTTTCTTCTTTGACTTTCTAGTCTCCATTCACTTGAGAAACAACTAAGTTCGAGTCCCCAATAACATCCAAGCTTTTTGCCCCCAGTTCCAGGACAGCTTCTAAACTAGCGATATACGCTTCATATTTTGCTTCATTATTGGACACCTTGAACCGGAGTTTGAAGGCTAAAGGTATATGGGAATTGTCGGGTGTTATCAGCAACACACATATCCCATAATACATCATCCAAGTCTCCTCCTCAACTTGCAGAATGGCTTCATCTGGGAGCAGGTATTCTACTGCTTCACCCCCTTCTACCAGGGTGATCTGCTAGGAACTCCGCTACAGCTCTTCCTTTGATCGACTTGGGGGTGACATACTTGAGATCAAATTCGGAGAAGAGAAGCAACCACCATGGCTAGCCTACCCATAAGCACTGGTTTCTCAAAGAAATATTTGATGGGATCCAATCTCGAAACCAAGATTACAAAGTGAGCTAACAAGTAGTGCCTTAACTTCTTAATAGCCCACACCAAGGCTAAGCAAGCTTTCTCCAATGGAGTATAGCGGGTCTTATAATCCAGTATCTTCTTGCTTAAGTAATAGATGGCTTTCTTCACCATATCTTTAGATTTCTGAGCGAGCATGCATCCCATAGTGGTGTCTGTCACTGACAGATACAGAATCAAAGGCTTTCCGACTCTACGACTGATAACACAGGCAGATTCTGGAGATACTGCTTAATCTGCTCAAAGGCAAATTGACATCGATCATCCCATCAGAATTTATTCCTTTCTTCAGGAGACCAAATAGTGGTTCACAAGTCAAGGTTAATTTGGAAATAAACTATCTTATGAATTGCACTTTACCCAGAAAGCCTCACACCTCTTTTTCAGTCCTTAGTAGTGGCATTTCTAAGATGGCCTTGATTTTGGAAGGATCTACTTCGATGCTCCTCTGTGTGATCAAAAAGCCCAATATTTTCCCTGCTGTTACACTAAAGGTGCTTTTCTATGGGTTCAACCTCAATTTGTATTCTCTAATCCGTTGAAAGAATTTCTTCAAGGCGGTGTAGTGGCCCTCCATTTCTTTGGACTTGACAATCATGTCGTCCACGTATACCTCAACCACGTTGTGGATCATATCATGCAGAATAGTGGTTACAGCCCTTTGATAGGTAGCTCCGGCATTCTTCAACCCAAACGGCATAACCCGATAACAGTAGATACCCCACGGCGTAGTAAATACGATTTTCTCTCTGTCATCGGGCACCATCAGAATTTGGTTATACGCGGAAAACCCATCCATAAAGGATAGTAATGCATAGCCTACAGTGAAATCTACTAACTCATCAATGTGCAGCAGAGGAAAATCGTCCTTCAGACTGGCTCTGTTCAAATCCCAGAAGTCTACACATACCCAGATTCTACCATCCTTTTTCAGCACTGGGACGATGTTGACCAACCAAGTTGGATATTCAGATACTAACAAGAAACCTGCCTCGATCTGCTTGGCGACCTCTTCCTTAATTCTCAATGCCCAATCCAGACGGATTTTTTGCAGCTTCTGCTTAACGAGTCGGGCCTTGGGGTCAAGAAAGATCTGATGCTGTACCATCTTAGGATCGATTCCAGGCATGTTTTCATAGGACCACGCGAAAACATCTTTGAAATCTTTTAATAAAGAAACTAAGCGCTCGCCCTCCTCTAAAGACAACATGGACTCAATCTGAACCAGACTGCGGATCCTTCTCAATGCCCACATTAATAACGATGATTTCATCAAAATAGAGTTTAACAAACTTCTCCTCCTCTCGATTAATCAAGTTTTTCTAAACTAGAGGAATTCCTTCCTCTTTGTTTTCATTGAAATTCTAAAAATCTTGGTCAATACAATAAATAAGTGGCATAGAAAAATACTCAAAATCGGTAGCATTCTTATTCATAAGATCCAGATCTTCGGTTACAACTGACTCAAAAGCAAAAGAAAAAGAGGACCTAGGACATGACCTTGCCATCCTAGGTTATCACCTCCAAGAATACCAAACTCGGACTCAGAAGAACTGAAATCTAATTCTGACTCCACAGACTCAGTGGAATTAGATTCTAGCTCATCACCCGACTCAGAACTAGACAAGTAGCCCTCCTCTAACTGCCAGATAAGAGATGGTGCTTCTGATGCATCCAAAATGCTGCTGGATGGGTTCACCTCCGGTTCTTCCCCGATCATGGAGATGGTAAGGTTATCCTCCAAGTTCTCTAAGTGAGCCACAAGATCTGCAAGGAGACATGCCAGTGCTGCCCTTACTCCAAGTTCGATGTTGTCCGAGTCACCTTCCATGCTTTGTTCAGCTTCAGTACTTGGTTCAGCCTTTTCCTCGACATTACTGTCTTGCAGCTGCAGATCAAAAAAGATCTCGAACCCAAGGATATGGTGCTTCTTAGAATCCATCCAGGGCTCGGGAAAGCCACAAAAAGGAAAATCTTCTCCCTGCCGAACAAAGTGGCCATTCAGCGTTCCCTGGATTAGTCTGTGGATGAGCTCATAGTGTTTCACGACCTGCTTGGCTCTAGCTCTACCTTTGATTTCTTCTCCTTTCCTGATCCAGTCCTCTTTGATGGGTACATATCCCAGACCAAAGGCATGTGGGATTGTGTAGTACGTCTGTCAATGTTATGACACATTTTCGGCCACTTCTCTCATGTCCCATTCCTAGCACATGCTGCAGTTTGTTCATGACATAGACAGACTAGGCGCTGACATACATGCATTCATCAGAGGCCAAAATGATTTGCACTACCTAGGCCTCAACCAGAGTGAACCCTAAGAGGAAGACATCCTCCTCGCCATGAGTGATCTCCAGCACTAGTGTATTTACCTCTGGCAATGGATGGATGGATGAATTCCCAAAAATAATCGTCACTCATTTCCCATGAGGGTACTTTAGCATTTGGTGGATGGTGGAGGAGACAACTTTCACATGATGCAGCCAAGGCCTCCCTAGCAGTAAGTTGAAAGTGGCCGGCACATCCAAGACATGAAACTCAACATCTTACTGAAGCTAGACCCACCTGGACTCTGATTTGTACCGTGCACATAACCTCTCAACTTGTATTATCATATACCCAAATTACTTGGGCTGTGGGCATAAAGTTTGTCGATCTAAGGCCGATTGCATAAGCTGTGCAAAAAAGACAGACACTGATAGCCGAACCGGTGTCTATCAACACCACTGGTACCTATTTTTCCCTGCACTCAACAGATATGTACAAGGCTTTGTTGTGAATGAGCCTTCCAGCAGCAGTTTTTTGTCAGAAAAGGTTAGGGTTTGCCCGGCGCCACCTGGGAAGACCAATCCTATGAGTTGTTCAGGGTTAGTGTCAATGGACAACCTTAGCTTTGTCCATTGCTGACAATACTACTTGTCGATATACCCGGAAGGCCATGAGAAGACCCAAATTGAGATGTCAGCTTGGATTTTCTTAAGTTACTTCAACACCGCCTCTTCTTCTAGCTACTTCTATTTCTGTTTTTCAACCTCTCTGTCTTTCCCAGATGCCTCAGCTTGATCTAAGTGCGGTGGCTTAAAATACCGCCCACTTCTTGTCATGCAATCTATCTCTTCTGCGTACCACGTGTTGTTTGGAAGGCACTCACCCCAATCCTCATCGATGTGAGCCAGATGTAGATGGTCATCCTTCCACCATACACCTCTGGTAGCCGACAAACAGTTGTCTAGCTCCGTTCTGATCACTTTCATATCACAAGTATCTCCCGTAGGATGTTAGGCCATTAGAGCTTCCTGGTTGTCTTCAACCCTCTCTTGTGCAAACTGCTTCAGCACAGCTTCCTGTTATGTGTCCACAATGCTCACAGTGTCCAGTTCCTAAGCTGAACTTTCCATGCCAGTATTCTCCAGTAGTTTTCCCTTTTCATCAGCCCTTCCAGCCACTACAGCAATTCCTGCTTCCTTTTCCTCGGATTTCATTTCAGTTCCTTCCTCCATGTCCAGCTCATCACTAAGCCACCCAGAGTTGTCGGTTGATCCATTCAAATTGAACCAGCTAATCTGCACATCCCCTTGATCTTGTTCATCAAAGAACTGTAGGTTGTCTAGATCCTCCTTAAGTTCTACCAAATCATTCAATCTTTAGCTCAGTCCATCCTCTCTAACCACATTAACCTCTACCAAAGTTGGCAACACCAATTCCAGCTTGACTTGATCAATTGGCACAATATAGCAGCTTGGATCGTACACCCCTTTAGGCAAATCCTCAGAGCTCTCTGGCAACAGACTCATACTTTTGTCTAAGACTAACCTCCCTTCTACTGTAACTGTCACTACCATAGGTTTAGGTTGAAGTGTGGATGTGTCCATTATGCACAAATATGTGCATCAGTCTTGGTAGGTGGAAAGGGGTAATATATACGCTAGGATCATAGGGGATGGCCAATGTATGGATTAGGTTTAGATTTTGAGGTGGGGGAACTTGATTGTGGGCCAGGAGAGAGTTTGTAGTTACATTGGGTTTTTGGAGTGGTGCAATCACCTTACTGTCAATGAGGTCTTGAATCTCATAACGCAGTCTAAAGCATTGGTTGGTATCATTACCATGCAGCTGGTGAAATATGTAGTACTTTGCTGGGTTGTGTTCAGGTGGGAGTGGATCAGGTAGTGGGTGAGACTCTAATGGTTTGAGGTACCCTTTTTTGACCAACACCTTCATGGCTTGAGATAAGGTCGTGTAGAGTTGGGCAAAAGTCCTTTGGGATTGGGCAAGGTTGGCTGAAGTTTGTGGAGCTATATTGGCAAAGGGATTGGCGATCTTGGTTGTGGTGGTAACAACGCTCAAATCCGATGGCCTCACAGCTATGCTACCACTAGTGGTAGCATTGGAACTGCGCACAAAAGGCCTCTTTGCCTGCTCTTTCTCATTAGTAATCAGCCCTTGTTTCATGGCGTCTTCGATCTGAACCCCTATCTCATGGAGCTCAGTGAACGTGAACAGAGGTAGAATGATCATTTTCTGCAACAACTTCCCATGTAGATTGTGGACTACCATCTTTATCTCATCTTTCTTGGAAGGCTTTGTGGTCATCATTGAAGCTTTAGCCCTCTACCTCATCACAAATTCTGAAAAGCCCTCATTCGGCTCTTAGTGCATTGCCTCAAGATCACGAGTTATGACCTCGATCTGTGTGTTATACAAGTACTGGGCAATAAAGGCCTCTGCCATTTCCTTCCAATTCTGCTTGACAAAGTGCTCAAACTTTGCATACCATATGGCTACTATTCCTGACATGGTCCGGCCAAAGAGAGACAGCTTCTACAATCTAGTTAGGCCCATCGGCCGCAAAATGTCTAAAAACAATCATAGATGAACCATGGGATCTCCAAAGCCATCGAATCGATCGATGTATGGCATTTTGAACCGATCTGGCAATGTCACTGCAGAATCGATATACCCATCTTCTATGTCGGGGATAAAGTTAACACCTTGTGCTCTTTTGAATAGCTTCTCCAGCTTGTTGACCTTAAGCATAGTTGGGTCAGCCTCAGATCCAAATGGAGCTTCGGTTTGATACACAGGTGATTTGTAGGTTTGTGGTGGGATCAGCTCTGCCAGATTAGCCTGATTCTCTTGGACATTAGCGGTGTGGGCAGTGGCTCCGGGTGTTAAGATACCCGTAGGAGGTGCATGAGATGCAGAAGCCGCTGCTAGCTGTGGTTTTTGTTGTTGTAGTCCAATTTATCACCTCAACCTGACGGGCTATAACCTCGGCCTGACGAGCAGCGTCTTGCTGTAGGGTTTCATATGTTTGCTGAAGATGATGTATTAATTCCTCCATACTGACTGGGGGATACTGTGTCATCGGGATAGGCGACTGATCTCATGCTGGACTAGAAGTGGAAGACTATCCCTGAGCCTGATTAGATGCAGGTGAATTGAGAGGGTGACTGCTGTAAAAATTGGACCGGTGAACTCTGCCTGACTCTTCCTCCATCTTGTAACTGATAGGGAGTGAAGTAAACACAAGCTATCCCTAAAAAGATCTCTGGCTTTGCAAAGCCTTCTGACTCGGGTCCAGAGTACTTGGGGGATATCTGAACTTTCCGAAGCTATAGTGTTATGATATCTAGCAAAAAGAAATAAAGCAAAAAGAAAGCAGTAATCAAAAACCACACAGCATCTGAGCTAATGATGTTACCAACACAGATGTAATCAAAGCTATAAAACTACACTCAACACTAAATTCTAGCCCCAAAACGGATACCAAACTTGCAACTGATACGCACATTCTTGTATAGTCTCACTATAAAGCACATACTAGTTAAGTGAGAGAAAAAAATCACCCTTATGAGGGGGTAGGGTTACCCTGTCCTAATTTTATCAGGAACTAGGGTAATCTATTGCAAACAAGCGGTTTCATGCAATCCTGCATTCGGGTAAGAATACTGTTCTAGTTCGGAACAGTCTCTATGGCTTTTCGATATGAAACTAGGTCGAATGGTCAAAAGGGTACCTCAGCAAGACTACCTAACACCGAGAAGTGAAAGGGGGATCAAATAGTACAACGGTAGTCCAAATCCAAGGGTTGTGTTCCCATCATGGTAGAGCTCGTGACCGGTCAGCCTTTTGGCAAGCTTTTCGGGCAAGCCTCCGGCAAACCGTCCAGAAATAGCAGATTGCAAACACAATGATTTAAATGCACCAATGCAAATGCAAATGCAAAGAAACATGTAAGTCTAGATAAAATATCACATCATGAAGTTCGAGTCAAGTTCTCTAATTTCCCAAGCAAAGTCGCTAGAAACTGTAGCTCAACTTTTTCGCACCCTCTTTCAGAAGACAAATAAGCCCTATAGTATCGGACTCCTACAGTTCTAAATCTAATCTCACAAGTGCAATGTGAACTAGATAAACACCAACGAGTCCCAATCCGACAAATCTTTTGGAAAATCATTTTTTAATCAAATTGCCAAAAATGGATTGTTTTTCCAGATATAGAGTCGCCATCTAAATATTTTTGGAAAATCTAGGATACCCATGACTCGTGACTGTAGCTCGACTTTTTTGCACCCCCTTTCGGAGAGCTTGAATTGGTCCTACAGTGTGGACTCCTGTCATGATTCTGAATCTAATCTCACAAAGTGCAATCGTGAAATTGGTAAACACCAAAGAGTCCAATCTGGCAAATCATTTTGGAAAATCAATTTTAGATCAAATAATGCCAAAACTGGACTGCTTTGTCAGATTACAAAGTTGCCACCTAAATATTTTATTTTCGGAAAAATTTAGGAAACCCTGACTCGTGCCAAAGGCCACGTGTCCGTCATCACCAAAGTTGCCTTGGCTCAGGAACTTGGGTACAAGAGGGGAAGGTCTTGAAATGAGCACCCCCGCTCACCCAATCAAAGGATCAGCCTCTATTAACCATGATATGTTGTTTTATAAACACATGTGTTCTTATTCCAGTTATTAGCTAACTTTACTACGTGACGCACACAAGCAAGTATAGACTAAAATTGCAAGAATTGGAACGAATTCAACTCATGTTTGTTTTCGAAAATGGTTTGAATTTGCCACCCTCAAGTGGGCTAAAACTGCAGATTTGCCATCAAACATGATGGGCTTAAAACATGATTTTGACCACTTCACAAAGTGGGCTTAAAACTCACATTTGATGAATTATTCCAATTCAAGCAACAAGCCTTCATCCACAGGCATTTATGTAGTTTAGCAAGTAAGCACATAGCCTCATGGCAAGCATGCGAAACATGGCATCACTCACACTCATGCAAGTATGCTAAAACATAAAAACTCACCGAGTACTCCGAGCCAAAACAAAAGCTCGTTAGAAAGAATGCATGATCTTAACTATACAAAATGCCTAATGCAACACATGCAATAATGCAATTAATAGGCTTGGCTACTAATATGGCATATGATACAATTTCATAACATGCTTTGAAACACGTATTCAAATAAGTGTTGAAATACAATGCAGTTTGAATGATGCGCTGAACCTCGATGCATGCAATACAAATGAATGATGCAAACATGCAAGCATAAGGTATGCTAATCGAAAATGATCCGTACTCTAACCATCAAAAGCGGTTAAGTAAAAGAGAGAAAGACGTGGGGTTGGAAGACATGCACACACATACACACACTTATTACAACATTGTGCCCTCGCGAAGGAGGGTCCGAATGAATAAGCTATGCTACACTAAGCTAAGCTAATTATTAAAACACAAAACTAATTAACTATTCTAGCTAATTAAATATTACAACAATTGAGACAAATTAACTAACTATTCTAAGCTAGCAAAAATATTACAAACCAAATTGAACTTATTAATTACAACACTTGAATTGAATAATTAGATACGCTAACTAACTAAAGCAATTAAATGGTCTTGAGGGTGAGGGATGCATACATGCTTGCTTGCTCCACCCAAAAATGCCCTTGTCTTGCCATCGGATGCCTCTGTTTACACTTATTTGCTCATCGAAAATTGTACCAACTTCCAAATTGCCTCTGCTCCACCACAGGAACACATTTGTGCAAAATTCACTGGTGGCCAGTTGGCTACAAAAGGTGGCTGTCAGCCATAACAACGGGCAAGTCGGCTACTTCAAGTGGCTGATCGGTCACCCCCTTTTCTAGACTTCTTCTTTTGCTACAATAGAGAGCAAACAGAGGTAAAGCAATGTATTTTCAAGAAATATATGTACTGCTATCCTCCTTATCATCTCTTAAGCTCAAAGGAGTGTAGCTCTTGGCTCTCAAGCCACCAACCAAGGATTCTCAATGCATGATGGCTAGAGAACCAAGCTTGTACAAGGTTAATGAATGCACAAACAAGACCAAAACAACCACCACCCTATCATGCATGACCAAGGGTGACGGTGACCAAGAAAAATGACACATTTTATCACTTTGAGTATGAAACATCTCATTTTCTTGTGTTTGGATTAGCGTCCAATCCAAACACATGCAATGCAACACAACATGCTTAACTTGCTCAAGTTTTACTTGTCATGTTTTATTTACTCATTTTAATTACCGATCCATTCTTTAACCAGTTGTAGACACCCCATTTTTGATCGACCTTAAGACTCATACGTCATCATTTGAGCGCTCGGTAATGACGCATGTTGTGTTCGTTCTGAGGTTACAGAGTCTTGGCTGAGAGCCTTGTCTCCGGACTTCGGGACTCTTTTGTGCTTTGCCTCGATTTACGAACCAGGTTCTGTTTTCTCTTCCCAAAGGGAGGGAGAGGTCTCGTAGACCATCTCTCAATGGTCGTAGGCTACTTTTCATGGTCGTAGGCCACTGTTCCCGTTTGGAGACCAGTTTTTAATTTTCAGAGCCGTCGGTTGTGCGCCTCGGTTCGGGACCACTTAACTTTCTCCGTTTGCTCCGATTTTTGGCACATACCTTGTTTCCTCTCTCTAGAGGGACACTATGGCCCGGGAGACCACCTTCGTGGTCACACGCCACTTTCGATACTTAACAGTCAGTTTTTGGGGCACCTGACTACGCGTTTTGGCCCCCGAACCCTTGTTTTACATCCGTCTTGGTTCTTTTTTGGCTTGGACCTTGTTTTCATTATTTGGAAGGTGGTAAAAGGGTGGGAGACCACCGTTTCTCTTGGAGACCACCTTTTCTCCAGCCAGCCAGTTTTCTTGTCAGGAAGCTGGTCTCCTTGGTCTTTGAGCCACTTTTGCAGGTCTCCCACCATACCACAAGCTTGAATTCAATGTGGAGACCACCTTGGGAGGCTGCCGACCAGCTTTTGAGACTTGACCCTTTTGAACCTGGTCGGCCGACCAGGAAAAGTGGTCAGCCAACCACCTGAACCTTTTGAACCTGGTCGGCCAACTCTCACCTTTTCTGTCTCTGTAAGTGTGTGCCAGCTGGAAAGCACAGAAGGGGTCCACCATACACATGTATAGAAGATCTTCAAGCTTGGTTTTAAGCTTCTTGGAGAAGCTTTAGCCTCCCTTGTCTATAAAGGAAGGCCTCCCCTTCCTTGTAGAGGGTTCAGAATTTTGGTCTAAGGCTTATACATACACCTCTCTCTCTATCTCTACATTTGAGCTCCAAAAGTCCCTTGTTCTTGGCCTATTGCATACCACCTCTTGGCCTAACACCTCCAACATCAACCTAAGCACCTTGGAGCTTGTTTTTTAGAGGCTAAGGAGTTGCTATTTTGGTCCAGAAGCTGCTGGAGTGCTTCAACTTCAAGGGTAACACCCTATTCCCTCTTTTGGTCTTTATTTTGCTTCATCTTTTAGCTATACTTGAAAGCATATTTGGGCTTTGTCATAAACTGAAAAAGTCTTATTTTGAAGTCCTTAACATATTTTTTTAAGACCATTTTGCTATTGGGGGTCATCTACCCCCTTCATGCTTCATTTCACATTGTTTTGAGCCATGCATTAAGGCCTTTGTTTTGAGCTTTGTTTGCCCTTTTGACCACTGAAATCCAGCAGATTTTCAGTGGTTATTATGTATTTTTGAGAGCTAAAATCAGAGAGGGGTGACTCTCTCTCTCCTTGTTTTGATTTCTAGCATATTTGGCCTAACAAAGGAGCCCTTATTTGCATGCTTCCAAGCCATGTTTCAGGCCATTTTTGGTGAGTTTTAGGACCTGAATAGGCTCTTTCCAGAGCTTGTTTTTCCATATTGGGTGTCCATCTTGCATGTGTAGAATAACCCTCTTCATAGCCTATCAAAGGAGCATGTCATTCTTGCATGCATAGACCATGTTTCAGTGGGTTTTTGGGCTTTATTTGGCATGTTATACCTCTCAATTTTGCTAGTTTGGTGGCCTCTTGATTGCCTCACATGCTTGTAGTACAAATCCTCTTTACTAGCTTACATTGCATGCTATTTTGGCCTTTGATTCTAGCACCTTTTGGCCATGATTTAAACTGATTTTGTGCATGTTTTGGACTGCCTTAGCTTTGTTTTTATGCCTCATGGTCGAATGATGCTTGTTATGCATGGTTGTAGTTCAATACCCTTGCCTAGCTTTGAGTTTTGGAACCTATTGCATGCTTATGTTGAGGTGTTTCCATGTTTTGGGGCCATTGTGCATCACATTTCAGAGCTTAAATGTATGTCATATTCTCATGTTTTCCACTCTTTAAATGTGTTTGAGAGTTGTGCATGAATACCTCATTTTTGGACCATTGCATGAGCTTCATTACTATGCATTTTGAGCCATCATTTTAGACCATTTTCCCACTGTCTTGGACCTGCATAGGGACTGTTTGGGGCTAGTTAGGTCATTTGAGCATTGCTTTGTGTACCTCTAGTGTAATGCACTTCACTAGTTTCAGTATCTAGGCCATCTAGCATGCATTGTGTGAGGTGTTTACGTGATTCGGGACCATCTTGCATGTCATTTTAGAGCTGGAAAATGTGTGATTGTATGCCATATTTCATCCCTTGCCATGCTTTGGTAGAGTTGCATTTGGTGCCTTAGGTTTGGTCCCTTGCATTGGTGCATGTTTGCATGTGTTTTTGTTGCTTAATTTCATCATGTTTGACTACTGATTTGAGTGTGGCTAAGGCCCATTCATTTTAGTTTAAGTCTATCTTGCATTGTGTATGCCATGTCCATGTTGTCACATGCTTGATCATCGCATTGTGTATGCCTTGATTATGCCTTTGTGTATGTCCATCGTCATATGTGCGTTGTGTATGCCATTCGTAGTTCATAGCATTGCGTATGCTAGTTGCACCTTTGCATGTCATTCCTTGCATGTTTGCATTTCTTAGTCACATTGCATTTAGGTTGCATGCTAGAGTTGCATTGGTGCATGCATTGTGTGTTGCATCATGTTTGGAATAGGGATTTAGTCCAAACACGGGAAACGAGGGACAGTTCATACTCCAAGTGACGAAACGTGACTCGATTCTTAGTCGCCGACACTCTGGATTACCCATGATGGAGTTTAGGCCTTATTGTGTTTATATGTGCATTCATTTTAGATCGAGTCGTGCAATTCGGCTTCTCGGCCATCATGCATCGAGATGCATGATTAGTGGCACAAGGATCAAGGACTACACTCCCTAGAGCTTATGCAATGACAGGGAGAGTGGTCGTGCACACATATGTTGAAAATACTTTGCCATACCCCTCTCTTGCTCTCTGTTGCAGCAAACCGAAAACCAACAGCAAAAACTGGTCGGTAGTATCTTTATAGCATGGTAGAGTTTCAGCCTTCTGGAGTTTCGTACAATGTTCTGGAACCAGTTGCAAACAGAGGCAAATCGGGGCATCGCGATGGATTTTCTGGCAAGGCGACTCGAGCATGCATGCATTCCTTATCATTCAAGACCGAGCTGAGGCAGTCCATTTCATATGTTTTGCATCATAGCTTATTTATTTTAATTAATTTGTTAATTAATTAGGGTTGTATAATAATTAGCTGCAATTCGTTATTCATTCGGTTGTGTATTATTTATTCGGACCCTCCGAGGAGGGCAACTTTGTAATAAGTGTGCGTGTGTGTGATGCATGTCTTCCAACCCCACGTCTTTCTCCCTTTTATTTGCCAGCTTATGATGGTTAGTTTTAGGGCATGTTTCAATTAGCATCTATATGTTCGCATGTTTGCATTCATTCGTCTGTATTGCATGCACCGAGCTTGGCGCATCATGCTAACTGCATTGTATTTCAATTCCAAGTTAAATACATGAATTGATTGTTGCATCTCATATGCCATCTTAGAATAGCCGAGCCTATTGTAGTTGCATTTTTGCATGTGCTGCATTAGGCACTCTTAGCATAGTTAGGATTCATGCATGTTTTCTAATTAGCTTCTTTCTTTGGCTCGGAGTACTCGGTAAGTGTTTATGCTTTAGCATCCTTGCATGCGTGTGAGTGACTGCCATGATAGCATGCTTACCATGAGGCTATTTGCTTATGTGATATAACTGCCTGAATGCCTGTAGGTGAAGGTTGGGTTATTTGAATTGGAACAATTCACCAATTGAGAGTTTTAAGCCCACTTGAGAGTAGCAAAATCATGTTTTCTTAAGCCCACCTGAGGGTGGCAAATCCACGTCTTAGCCTACTTGCGAGTAGCACCATCAAACTATCTTTCAAACATGAAATGTTTTGTTCCAACTCAAACGATCCGGTCTATACTTGTATGCTGTGTGCATCACATAATAATTCTAGGCTAATAACCGGAATAAGAATACATAATATTTTCAAAACTCGATATCATGGTTAGTAGAGGCCGATCTTTGATCGGGCGAGCGGGGGTGCTCACGAAGTGACATTTCCCAATCGTACCCAAGTTCCCGAGTCGAGGCAACTTTGGTGATGACGGACACGTGACCTTAGGCATGAGTTAGGGTTTCCTAAATTTCTCAAAATAAAATATTTAGGTGGCGACTCTGTATCTGGCAAAGCAGTCCATGTTTGGCACTTCTTTCAAAAAATCTGTTTTCAAAAACGATTTGCCGGATTTGGACTCTTTGATGATTCATCGGTCTTGCATTGCACTCTGCGAGATTAGATACAGGATCGTGACATTGAGTCCTAAACTGTAGTAAGCCCCAATGAACAAAACAGGATTCCCTCCCGGGACGTTCAGGGACGTCTACACCGGTTAAGTCCAAAAGATGAGAGTCCTCTAATGGAAAGAGGGCTTAAGCCACAAGTACCTTGAGCATGAAAGAGGCCTCATGTTGTTGGTAATGAACTCCGAAGGAATTAAACCATTAGGCATGAGGGTCTCAATTCCACACTCAAGCCAACAAGAGGCTCAAAGCCACTTTCAAAACAAAGTAAAGAGTGAAGAATAGAGGGAGGTTGCAGATATTTCAATGCTGACATGGCATGCAAAATGACACTAAATCATGCAAGCAACACATGCAAGTCATGTTTAAGAGCCTAACTCATTAAGCTAGTGAAAACCATTACACTATAGCCATGCAATACAAGCCTCAACTGACCAAGCCAGCTCAAAATAGAGTTAAAATATGCCAAAATAGTGGCTAAAACTTGCTGAGATTAAGGCACAAAAGGCTAGAAAAACATGCTCACGTGTTAGCTTGCAAACAAGACTTAAGAGCAACTCTAAAAAAAGCAATGAAAGAGTGAAGTAAATGAGCATGTGACAGAGCTATAAACACTGAAATTACATGTAAAAAGACACTTCAACATGCAACCATCTCAAGAAAATCAAGTTTGAAGGGCTAGAATGCCAAGCTAGTGAAGCTATTTGCACTATAACTATGCAAAACAAGGCTCATATGACCAAGACAGCCCAAAACAGAGCTAAAACCAGTCAAAACAATAGCTAAAACATGCTTGAATTAAGCTAAGTTAAACCACAAAAACATGCTACCATAGGATGCTAACTAGGCATGCAAGTGAGACACAAGGAGGGGAGGCCAACCCCTCCATTTTTGGACTTCAAAACATGCTTTCCACCATTGAAATAACTCTAACTTTCAGTGGTTAAAGGGCCCAAAAAGTTTGATTTTAATATGCTAAAGGATGGTGCAAAAAGCTTCACAATTAAGCAATAAGAAGGGTGGACAACCCCTTAGCACAAAATGACTTCAAACTACCATATTAAGCTTCAAAAATCAGATTTTTTTTTTTTTTTTTTTTGTAGTTGTAAAACTAGGCCAAAAACAGCCTAAAAAGATGGCCAAACAAGTAATCAAAATAAAGCCTACAAGGCAAGTCTTATACCTCTTGAAGCACAGCACAAAACAGTCACAATTCTGAGCTAAAACCACCCTTAGGAGCTCAAACTAAACCTCAAAGAACTCTCAGCTCCAAGATGAGGATGTTTGGTTAAGGGTCTTTGTGCAAAAGTGTAGAGAAAATCAACTATCAAGCACAAAACAATAGAGGAGAGACAGAGACAGAGACAGAGAGAATTCTAGAGAGAGAGAAAATTTTGCTCTAAATTGTCTAACCTCTCAAAATGGGGAGAGAGACCTCCCTATATATAGAAAATCAAGCTTAGAGCTTGTATTCATCCCTTCATACACGTATATGAGATGAGCATCAGTAAACAACAGCTAGCACAGCTGACAAATAAATATCTGAAAAAGGAAAAAAATGGCTATCGGCCATCAATGTAGCCGACCAGCCATCAACATAGCTAACCGGCCACCACTGGTGGCCGACAGGCACAAGTCATGGCCGACAGCTGTGGGGATAGCCGATAGGCCACCTTCTCCTCCAGAATGGAAAGCAACAAGCTCTTGGTCCACAACCAAGAACAAAACAAACAAGATTAGAAGCTCTAAGGCAAGGCGCTTGGCCGAGACCTTCAGGGACTCAAAATGAACACGAGCAAGCAAAATCATTGAGTGTTCAAACGATGACGTCCAAGTCTTGAGGACGGTCAAAAATGGGGTGTCTATAGTTGCCCCTCTTTGACAGAACTCGGAAGTCATGAAATGACGGAAGTAGATGTCAAAGCCTAGAGATGACCCATTTTTGACAAGGCCGAAGACTTAGACAAACAAGCAAGCAAAAACAAAGAACGGTTACGCCCATAGGCTGTCTACGTATCCCTTTGCAAAGAATCAAACCAACGCAGTTCTGGGGCAAGATGCAAATGACATGCACGATGCAAGAACATAACTTATGATCAGTGCAATGAGACTGTAACTAAACATCTAGATGCAAATGTTATGCAAAGAAATGCTACATCAAACTCATACATAAGCAAGTAAACAAACATGCCACGCCGGGGAATTACAAACCAAACCACATTTCATGCGGAAAGGATGTAAGAAAATTATGCAATCTTAACTACGCATTATGCAGAAAAGGCAAAGAACAACACAAACATCGGGCACACCCGAGGCGGACAAACAAGATTCCAACGCATGGCACACGCGAGGAAAGAAATGGTGTGAACCCAAGGACACACCCCAAGGTTCCGAACCAAAGAGAGCACATGATAACAATTGAAACACATCCAAATATTATATAACCCAAAACAAAGAGCAATAAAAGCATTAGAACCCGTCCAAATGCTTTTAACCAAGCGTCCTGACACACCGCACACGAGAGGAAAAGAGGATGGTGTAAACACCGAGGAGGTGGTATAAACATCGGAACACGTCCCAATGTTTCTAACCAAAACAGGGTGGTATAAGCGTCGGAACACGTTCCAAATGCTTCTAACCGGAGGGATAAACATTGGGCACACGTCCCAATGTTTCTAACCAAAGAGGTGGTATAAGCGTCGGAACACAGTTCCAAACGCTTCTAACCGGGGAGTGGTATAAACATCGAGCACATGTCCCAGTGTTTCTAACCAACAAGGTGGTATAAGCGTCAAAACACGTTCCAAACATTTCTAACCGGGAGGTGGTATAAACATCAGGCACACGTCACAATGTTTCTAACCAAAGACGTGGTATAAGCTTCGAAACACGTTCCAAACGCTTCTAACTGGGAGGGAAATGTATAAACATCAGGCACATGTCCCAATGTTTCTAACCAAAGAGGTGGTATAAGCGTCGGAACACGTTCCAAACGCTTCTAACCGAGGGGATAAACATCGGGCACACGTCCCAATGTTTCTAACCAAAAGGTGGTATAAGCATCTGAACACGTTCCAAACGCTTCTAACCAGGGGATGGTATAAACATCGAGCACACGTCCCAATGTTTCTAACCAACAAGGTGTGTGGTGTAAGCATCGAGCATACCCAAGTACTTCTAACCAAAACAAGGAGTTTAAGGGGGCAGGAATGATCTTACCCGAAAACCCTTTGAATGAACCGCATATATAATATCGTCTGGTTGCACCAGCTTTGAATGAACTGTACATACAATATCGTGCCTGCATAAGAAAGAGACTTAACAGATACAGCAAGATAAGAATGCATATTCTATGCAAGATTAACAGCATGTTCTATGCTAAATACCAAATGCATGTTCTATGCGAATGTGAAGAAGTGCATATTCTATGCAAGATGAGAAGTGCATGCTCCTATGCAAGATTAACAAATGCATGTTCTATGCTAGTGAGAAGCGCATATTCTATGCAAGCGAAAATTGTGGCATGCTCCATGCAAGATTAACAAATGCACGTTTTATGCCATACTAGCAAACTCATGCTCTATACAATAGACATTTCATGCGAATGTGAGAGCATATACAATGCAATGCCAAGAGAGCACTTTCCATGCGAGATAACGACAATACATATCTTATGCCAAGCATGTTACGCAGTAAAGTTCAAAACGCATGTTTAATGCCCAAGTAGAAGCACACTCAATGCTAAAGTACAAGATGCATGCTCTGTGCGAACAAGAGACTATGCAAGACCTCATGTGAAAGGCACATTCCATGAAATTACAAAGAGGTGCACATTCTATGCAATGACAAAAGCGGTGCACTGGTAAAAACAACTCGATCGCAACCTCCAACTTACCTCTCGAGGAGTTGCAACAAGTTAAAAGGATACACCTCGCACGCATTGAGTATCACACACTGAAAACGCGGTCCATGAGCTTCTGCAGAGGCCTTTTGAGCTTAAAAGTGTACTTTCCTTGCACTTTCTTGAGGGATTAGGGCATAAAACAACAGAAAAACATCCAAGCAGAGCACTGGAGGCCTGTCGGCCACTCTGGGAAGCCATCGGCCACCCATCGGCCAAAAAAGAATGTCATCAGCCACAAATGGTGGCCATCAGCCACCGATGACAAATTCAGGGCAGTTTCGGCATTTCACTATGGGTCTTTAAGTATAGGGTTCCAAACCCTTTTTCCACACTACCTCAAGCCCGAAAATTCTTCTCCTCTCACTCTAGACCATTTTCCTCCTTAGATCCGAGCATCCCGCGTGTTTTCCAACACCCCGTAAACATTTCCTTCGCTAAACCCTCATAGTTTAAACCACTTTGAACCGATTGAAAGTTGCTTTCAGTGTTTCTTTCTTCATTTCCACCACTTGAGGTTTGTTTCCCTCGAGTTACCCTTGAGTTCGGTGCCCTTTTCCGAGCTTTGACCTTTTCTTCCATTTTTCCTCTCTTAGAGTTGACTTTTGGCATTCTCCGTCCATTTTTCCCATTTTCGACCGTTTTCTCATCTTCTTTTGAGATGGCGGACGACATCCCACATGACGGAGCTCCTCCGGAGATGGAGATGGATGATCTGGAGTTCAAGCCATTGTCGCTCAACACTCGACCTTTCGACTCGGCGACGTATCATCCCGAGATACACATGCTGCCTCCCGATAGCATCCGTCAGTTCAAAGGGTTTGCAGGAGGCGCTCCCGAGGACCTTTTACTGCATAAGCCGGAGTCACACTTATCTCATGGCTCCTCCAAGGTATACACTGTACCCTTATTTTTTGCAATGTACTTCTCATTTCTTGCATAGATCTCACTATCTTTCTTCTGTTCATCCCAAACACATTCTTGCACTGTATTTCTTACACTACCTTGCATCTGCTTGTCCTGATCACAGGGGGATTCACACACATAAGTATAGACTAACTTGCAAGAATTGGAACGTTTCGATTCATGTTTGTTTGCAAAATTGTTTCGAATATGTACCACTTGAAAAAGTGATCGCATAAAAACATTTACTCAAATTATTCCAATTCAAGCAATTAGCCATCATCCACAGGCATTCAAGCAGTTTATCACTTAAGCACTTAGTCTCATGGTAAGCATGCTTAACACGGCAACAATCACACTCATGCGATATGCTAAAGGAAATAAAGGCTTACCTAGTACTCCAAGCCAAAAGGATGATAAAGTTAGAAAGATGCATGATCCTAACTATGCAATATGACTAATGCAACACATACATTATACAATTACTAGGCTCGGCTACTAATATGGCATATGAATCAATTTGATAGCATGTGGTCTAAGCACATATTCAAAGAAGTATTAAACTAACAATACAGTTAGAATGATGAATCGAGCCTCGGAGCATGCAATACAAATGGATGCAAACATGAGAATGCGAAACAAAACATGATGCCTAAACTAACCATCATAAGCTAGTAAATAAAATGAAGAAAGATGTGGGGTTAGAAGATATACACGTCATTACAACATTGCGCTCTCACGAAGGAGAGTCCGAATGAACTAGCCAACTAATTAAAGCTAAGCTAATTATTACAAAACGAATGAACTAATTAATTAACTAATCTAGCTAATTAAAATAATTACAGCACAAAGTGAATTAGCTATACTAACTAATCAAGTACAAAGCCACTATTTAAGCACGACATAAATATACTTGTAACACGGATCCCAAGGATCAATGGAGGGCTCATGCATGGATGCGGTTTTCACCCTGAAAAAGGCCCTATTTCTGCTACTGAATGCCTCTATTGCGTAGTAGACAACTTGAACTGATTTCACCTCCAGACCAACTCTGTTCTGCTAGGGGAGTACACTACTGGATTTTGCATTGGTGGCCGGCAGAGGGCCTGTCGTCCACTAGTGATGGCCTACCGGCCACTAGGTGATAGAACTTCCCTGCTGCAATAGAGAGCAAATAGAGCAGAGACAGTGTATTCTTAAGGGTTTGTTTGCACTAATTAACCCCTCCTTATCATTTGAACAGCTCAAAGGAGTTGTAAACTTGGTTCACAAATCATCAATCTATGCAATTTCATTGCATTATGGCTTATGAAACCAAGTGTGCAAGTTCAATGAATGCAACAAAATAAGACTCTCAAAACCACCTCCTATCATGAAAGATCAAGGGAAGTAGTTGACAATGAATCTTGAACCGTTTTCATCACTAATGAGTATGAAACGACTCAAGACTCAAGGGTTCAATTAACGTCCGATTGAACCTAAACAAGTTATTATCTTACTCACTTTTAATTCCAAGTTTTAATTACTCCATTTTAGATTACCATCCATTTCTTAATTAATTGAGTCCAAAAGGTGAATTTAAGTCTTCTAATGGAAAGAAGGCTCAAACCAAGAGTTGTTTTAGGTATGAAAGAGACATCATACCATTGGTAATGAATCCCCAAAAGGGATTAAACCATTAAGCATGACATCTCAATCTCATGCTTAAACATACAAGTAATTTGAAACCATTTTCAAAGCAAAACAAAAGCCAAGAAAGAAGGAAGGTTGTAGAGGTGATAAAGAGTGATCGCAAGTATGGAAAGCCATAAATAAACAAAATCAACTCAAATAAGATAGTGTCTAAGACCTAAAACACCAAACTCATGAGAACAATTACATTATAAGCATGCAAAACAAAGCTCAAATGCAACAAATACTTAAAGATAGTCCTAAAATAATCTAAAAATAGTCCTAAAACATGCTAGAATTAAGACAAAAATGACTAGATTAATAAGCTAAAACATGGATCATGCTAGCCTAGTAAGCAAGACACAAGAAGGAGAGGCTAACCCCACCAATTTTGGACTCCAAAACATGATTTTATACATTGAAATAACTCTAAAATCAGTGTTTAAAAGCTCAAAAAAATATAGTGCAAAGGTAGGAAACACAAGGGTAAAAGCCTTGAGAGCAAGGTGTAAAGAAGGGTGAGTTACCCCTCAACCTTTATTGGCCTTAAAACCCAAGCTTCAGCCCAAAAATACAAAGTTTTTACAGCCCAAAAAACAGTTGGAAAATAGCAAGAAAAAAAGTAAATAAAGCAAGTAAAGAGGTAAAGCTTTATACCTCTTGAAGAGGAGATCAATTCCAAGCAATAAACCAAGGCAAACACACCCTCAAGAGCTCAAACATGGCTCAAAGATACCTCAACTCAAAGATGAAAGGTTTGGTTAAGAGTGTATAGGCAAAGGTGAAGGATATATAGGCAAAGGTTAAGAAATTTGCAAGAGAGAGAAAGAGAGAGAATTGTAGAGAGAGAGGAAAAATTTTGCTCCAAAATTTTTCTAACCCCAAAGCAAGAAGGGAGGCCCTCTATATATAGAAAACATAAATCTCCCTCATAAACATCCAGCCATACATGTGGGAGCAAATGCATGCATCTATGCAAACAACTGGCACAGCTGTCACAAAATATCTGCAAAAGACATTGGTGGCCGACCGGTCATCACTGGTGGCCAGCAAGCGACATCAGTGGCCAGCAACCAAGAGTGATGGCCAATAGCCCATAAAGGTGGCCAACAGGCCACCAGAGGTTGCAGGCTTGAAAATCTCTGGGTTTGGTCCAAAAATAAAGCAACAGGGGTGTAAGGTTTGAAAGGCTCAAAGCTGTGGCTTTTCGCGGAGGACTTCAAGTACTTGACAAGCATATATACTTATCATTGGGTGTGCAAGCGATGACATCCAAGCCGTAAAGGCTGTTAAAAATGGGGTGTCTACCTTTAGCGGGTGGGCGATGACTTTGTTGTCGATAAGATCCTGGATCTCAAGATGTAAATGATAGCAGAGGTCCGTGGGATGGCCATGTTGTTGGTGAAAGATACAATACTGGGTAGGGTCATGTTTGGGTGGCAATGGGCCCTAGAAGTGGACAAGGATTGAGAGGCTTGAGATGCCCCTTTTCCATTAATAGTTTAAGGGCGTGGGCTGGGCTCATATGGAGGGAAGTAAAAACTCTTCGATTCCAAGGATGGGGTGGTATTTTGTGAAGGTTGTGAGGATGTAGCAGTAGCAAAGGGATCAACCATCTTGGTCGTTATAACAATAATACTGACATCTGCAAGCCATAGAATAGTGCTATTGCTAGCATTGATATTCCGAAAGAATGGCCCTCTTACAAGTTCGCTTGTTCTATGGATAATAAGCATGCAAAACAAAGCTCAAATGCAACAAATACTTAAAGACAGTCCTAAAACATGTTGGAATTAAGACAAAAATGGCTAGATTAATAAGCTAAAACATGGATCATGCTAGCCTAGTAAGCAAAACACAAGAAGGGGAGGCTAACCCCTCCAATTTTGGACTTCAAAACATGATTTTAGACATTGAAATAACTCTGAAAATCAGTGTTTAAAAGCTCAAAAAAAAGATAGTGCAACGGTGGGAAACACAAGGGTAAAAGCCTTGAGAGTAAGGTGTAAAGTAGGGTGAGTTACCCCTCAACCTTTATTGGCCTTAAAACCCAAGCTTCAGTCCAAAAATATAGAGTTTTTACAGCCCAAAAAATAGTTGAAAATAGCAAGAAAAAGAGTAAATAAATCAAGTAAAGAGGCAAAGCTTTACACCTCTTGAAGAGGAGATCAATTCCAAGCAATAAACCAAGGCAAACACACCCTCAAGAGCTCAACCAAGGCTCAAAGATACCTCAACTCAATGATGGAAAGGTTTGGTTAAGAGTGTATAGGCAAAGGTGAAGGATATGTAGGCAAAGATTAAGAAATTTGCAAGAGAGAGAGAGAGAGAGAGAGAGAGTTATAGAGAGAGAGGAAAAATTTTGCTCCAAAATTTTTCTAACCCCAAAGCAAGAGGGGAGGCCCTCTATATATAGAAAACATGAATCTCCCTCATAAATATCCAGCCATACACGTAGGAGCAGATGCATGCATCGATGCAAACAACTGGCACAACTGTCACAAAATATCTGCAAAAGACATTAGGTGGCTGGCTGAAGGTGTAAGGTTTGAAAGGCTTAATGTTGTGGCATTCCACTAAGGACTTTGAGCACTTGACAAGCATATACACTTATCATTGGGTGTGCAAGCAATAACATCCAAGTCGTAAGGGCCGTCAAAAATAGGGTGTCTACATTTAGTGGGTGGGCAATGACTTTGTTGTCGATAAGGTCCTGGATCTCATGACGTAAACAGTAGCACAGGTCCGTGGGATGGCCATGTTGTTAGTGAAAGATGCAATACTGGGTAGGGCCATGTTTGGTTGGCAATGGGTCTGGAAGTGAACAAGGATCGAGTGGCTTGAGATGTCCCTCTTCCATTAATAGTTTGAGGGCGCGGGCTAGGCTCATATGGAGGGGAGTAAAAATTCTTCGATTCCAGGGTGGGCCGATATTTTGTAAAGGTTGTGAGGTTATGGCAGTAGCAAGGAGATCAACCATCTTGGCCATTGTAACAACAATGCTGACATCTGCAAGCCGTGGAATAGTGTTATTGCTAGCATTGGTATTCCGAGAGAATGGCCTTCTTGCGGGTTCGCTTGTTCTATGGATAATGCCCTTTTTGAATGCACTCCCAATCTGGACCTCCAGCTCGTGTAAGGAAGCAAATGTGGACAACGGTGCCACCATCATTCTCTGCAACATGTTTGGCTCAAGGTTCTAAACTACTAGCCTGACTTGCTCTCTTTTGGCAGGTCTATTTGTCATTCGGGTTGCCTTGGCTCTCCACCGGCGACAAAATCAATGAATGATTCTTTGGGGTTCTGGATAATAGCTTCCAGCTTACTAATGGTTACCTCTATCTAGGTGTTATATGAATACTAGTTGACAAATGCCTCAGATAACTCCTCCCAGTGCCGCTTTGTTGAGTCTTCCAACTTAGTGTACCAGATGGCCGCCACATCAGACAAGGTTCTCCCAAATAAGGAAAGCTTCTATGCCCTAGACAAACCCATGGGCCTCAATACGTCTGAAAACAACTGGACATGCATAATTGAATCCCCACTTCCATTGAATCTGTCGATGTGGGGCATCTTAAATTTCTTCGGTAATCTGACCGAAGCCTCAGTGTACCTGTCTTCAATATCCGGAATAGAGTTGAAGCCTGGGATTTCTTCAATGATTTCTCCAGTCTAGCAATCTTGACCAAGGCCAAATCAATTTCATTGATATCAAAAGGAAAGATTCCTACGGGAGGTTAAACCGAAGGCCTATAAGCCAGAGCCAAGGGAAACATTTCCTAAAGATCTAGGATTTAGGGATTTTCTACTAGTGGGGGTAGATCCAGGTTTGGCTAAGCAGTCGGGATTGGATGCACGATTGATGTGGATGCCCCAGATGTACGTCATAGATCGGCGATAATTTCATTGTGTTCACATCCTTTGGTTTATGGTATCCATGGTTCTCTGGAAAGTTGCCATCATGGCAGCAAATTCCTCCACGTTCTATGCTGTATTTTGTGCCATTGCTAGTCTGGGTGAACTAGATGCTGGTGAACTGATTGAGTGAGAACGGATAAGTGTTTCCAGAATGCTTTGTACTGGTGCTGCTGACTGTCTGTTCCTTCTTCGTCGAGTAATTGGCGGAAGTGAGACCAACATAGGCTGGCCACCAACAAGGTCTTGAGCTTTGCAAAGCTTACCAAAGCGAGTCCACACAACTTAGGGAATATCAAGTCTTTCTGAAGTTATGATGGTAAACTACCTAGCAAAAGAAAGAAAAACATAATCAAAATCGGACAGCACTTCGGCTCCAATTCACAACAATCATAACACATAGTTAAACTGTAATCCCCACTGAACTTCTATTCTCAAACTCATACTAATATGAACCATTATGTACAGTCTCACTGTAAAAACACATACCAAGTAAAACACCCCTATAAGGGGTAGGGTTCCCATGTCCTAGATTTTTGACATGATCTAGGCTATACTATTTCAAACAATGAGTTTCACAACATCCTACAAATGGGTGGCATCCTATCCTAAGTTGGAATAGTCACTATAGCTTCACTATATGCAACTAGGTCAAATGGTCGAAAGGGTACCTCAGGAAGATTACCTAATATACCTCTCACACCTAACACAAAGAAGTGAAAGGAAGATCAAGCAGTACAGCGGTAATCTAGATCCAAGGGTTGTGTTTCCAACATGGCAGAACCCATGACCGATCAGCCTTTTGGCAAGCCTTTTGGGCAAGCCTCCGGCAAACCATCCAGGAATAGCAAATGGAAAACACAGTGACTTAAAGTAACCATGCAAATGTAGTACAAAGAACATATAAATGTAGATAAAATATCACATCATGAGTTTCAAGTCAAGTTCTTTAAATTCCCAGCAGAGTCACCAAAAATTGTAGCTTGTTTTTCGTGCTCCTTTCGGATATAGCTAGCCTTACAGTTCGAACTCCCGTGGTTCTGAATCTAACTTCACAAAGTGCAATGTGAAACAATGAAAACTCAAAGAGTCCAAATCTGGCAATTCTTTTTGGAAAATCGATGTTTGAATCAATGCCAAAAATGGACTGCTTTGCCAGATTACAGAATCGCCACCTAAATTTTTTGAGAAATTTAAGAAACCCAAGACTCGTGCCAAAGGCCACTTATCCGTCATCACCAAAATGTCACGGCTTGGGAACTTAGGTACAAGAGGGGAAGGTCATGAATTGAGCACCCCTCTCGCCCAATCAAAGATCAGCCTTTACTAATCATGATGTGTTTTTTATTTACATTATATGCTCTTGTTATAGTTCTATTAGACTAACATTACTATGTGACACACATAAGTATAGACTAACTTGCGAAGATTGGAACACTTTGATTTCATGTTTATTTGAAAATTATTTTTTGATATTCGTCACTTAAAAAGGTGAGTTTGTACATTAATCAATTTGTCCCAATTTGGGCAATTAGCCTCCATCCACAGGCATTCAAATAGGTATATCATCTAAGCATTTAGCCTCATGGAAAGCATGCTTGACATGGCAACAATCACATGCAATGCAAGATGCTAAAACTCAAAATTACTCACCTAGTACTCCGAGCCAAAACAAAGAAAAATAATTAGAAAATATGCATGCTCTTAACTAATGCAATATGACTAATGCGACACATACAAGTATGCAATTAATAGGCTCGACTATGAACATGGCATATGATTCCATTCAAGACATGTGATGAATCGCATATTCAAGCAATAAATTCGAACATTGACATTGGGTTAGTATGATGAGCCGAACCTTGGATGCATGCAAGACAATGGATGCAAAGCATAAGAATGCTTATTTGAAAAATGATGTTCTATACTAACCATCGTAAGCAAGTAAGTAAAAGGGAGAAAGATGTGGGGTTGGAAGATATACAACTTATTACGTGTTGGCCCTCGTGCAAGAGGGTTCGAATGAATGTCCGAATAAACTAACTATTACAAAATCAAATGAATTAAGTAAAGAATTAATTAGCTAACTACTCTATTACAACAAGGATAATAATGAGAAGCTATCTAAGTTAACTAGCAATGACAATTACAAATAAACAATAATGATAATTACAACAATACTCGAAGCATTAATTTACCACATTGATGTAAGCAAGGATACACAAGGGTTGCATGCACAGTGTCCAAGAACTGTTCTGTCTGCCTAGGCCTGCTCTGTTTCACCTTCAGCCACTGCCCGCTGTTTTCTGCAAAATATATTGCTGACCAAACATTGATGGCTGGCCCGCCCCCAATGAAGCCTGGCTGGGTCCAAATAAGGCCGGTCGTGCCTTAATTTTATGCAAAATCCTATTTTTCTGCTTTAAGTGAAAACAGTGCAGATAGAGTTATTCTGAACTCTGTTTGTCCCTTCTACTCTTCTCTCTCATGGTAAGCCTCAAGAGAAGAACGAAGTCATTTTCAAAACCATCAATGAGCAAATTGATTGCTTGATGAGTTAGGGCATGATTTTGGACAAAAATTAATGAATGCAATGAATCAATAACCACCCCTCCCTCCTATCATGGAGTAAGCTCAAAGGGAGAGGTAGGAACGCTTCAAGGCTCATTGAAACATCATGAATTACTGTAAGAAAACTTTTGACACAATAGACTCGGCATAACATCCGAACGAATCCAAGTAATATAACTCATTTTCTTTATGTAGGTTGGTTCATTTTAGCAATTTTTTAGACCTTTCCATTCTTTAGTTGATTAAGTCCAGGGTGATGATTATGTCCACTAAATGAAAGTGTGTCAAACGGGAAGCGATTCTCAACATGAAAGAGAGACTATGTCATTGGCAATGAACCTCCGTATAGATTAAGCCATTAAGCATAGATCCCTAGCTCATGTTTTGAATAACCATCAACCGATTGAAACAACTCTCAAATGAAAGAAATGGATGATAGATTGCTTTAAGATGAAGCATCTTAACATGGAAATTACTTAAAGAAAAGCTAGAACAACATGCAACAAGCTATGTATGTGAACATATGAGACAACAAGCAAACTAATCAAAGCATGAATTAATTAAACAACCTAGGATAGCCCTAAAACAGCCTCTAATAAGTAAAAAATAGTGGCTCAAAGTACATGAAAAGAGCCTAAAAAGCTAAACAACAAGCAAAGACAACAAGGCTACTAAGCAAGAACAAGGAGGGGTGGCTAACCCCTCCACTTTTGAAACCTCAAAGCATGATTTTTAGCCTCTTTTTAAACTCTAAAAATCAATTTGGAAAGCAAATAAAAAGGTTGTAAAACAAGGATTTGAGCTATAGGTGAAGGTGAGAGAAAGAGTGTTAACTCTCTCTACCCTTTGGTAGCTATCTAAACCCAAGCCTAGACACTTGAAAGAGAATCAAAACAATACAAAAATACAAGAACTTGATAGCAAATGATAGAAATGAAAGCAAGAGAGAAAATAGTAAGCTTATACCTCTTGAAAAAGGTAAACTCTTTGTTTGTGAATCAAACAAAGTCCAGACACACTCTCCGGGTGAAGCGCTCGAGCCTTGCAGGCAGTCAAAAATGGGGTGTCTACAAGTTCTCATTCAAAATGTCCAAATCTTCGGTTACAGACTCAAAAGAAAAGCTGAATAAAGACCTAGACAAGACTTTGGTATCCGAGTTACCACCCCCAAAAATACTAGACTCAGACCTCCTGGACTGACTTGAATCTGATTCCGACTCCACAGACTCAGTGGAATCAGATTCTGGGTCCTCACCTGATTCAGAACTGGAAAGAAAGCCTTCCTCCAGCTGCCAAGTAAAACGTGGTGCCCTCGATACATCCAAAATTCCAGAGGTTGTGTCCACACCCGGTTCTTCCCCGATCATAGAGACAATAAATTTATCCTCAAAGTTCTCTAGGTTGGCCATAGGATCTATTAGGAGATTAGCCAGTGTTGCCCCTACTTCAACCTCACTGTTGTCTGAGTCATCTTCCATGCTCTGGCTAACTTTGATGCTTGGTTCAGCCCTTTCCTCATCGCTGTCCTGCAGTTGACGGTCAAAGAAGATCTCAAACCCGGAGACATATCCATTTGAGGAATTTACCCAAGGCTAAGGAAAATCGCAAAATGGGAAATCCTTTCCCTCTCGAACCAAACGGCCATTCAACATCCCCCGGATTGGCCTGTGGACAAGCTCATATTGCTTTCCAGCTCTCTTGGCCTTAGCTCTGCCTCTCATTTCTTCCCCCTTTCTGATCCAGTCCTCTCAAGTGGGCACATAGCCCAGTCCAAAGGCATGTGGGTTGTGTAGCACCTCCGCCAGTGCTGCAACACCTTTCCGACTGCTCTTTCCAAGCCCCATTCCCGAAACGTACCGCAGTTTGTTCATAAAGTATATGGATTAGGCACTGCCATACATGCCTTCGTCCGTGGCCAGAGTGGTTTGTACTACTCGAGCTTCTACCATAGTGAATTCCAAGAGGAATACGTCTTCATCGCCATGGTTGATCTCTAGCATTTGTATAGTCACCTCCGAAGGTGGATGAATGGATGAGTTCCCAAAAACAATTGCTACCCCTCCCTCATGAGGATACTTCAACATCTGATGGAGGGTGGAGGAGACAACCTTCACGTGATGTAACCAAGGCCTCCTTAACAGCAGATTAAAGGTAGCTGGCACATCCAGGACGTGAGATTCGATCTCTTGCTCTGACGGGCCTACTCGAACCAGCACTTTCACTATACCCATGACCTCTCTTCTTGTATTGTCATATGCCTGTACCACCTGGGCTGTGGAAACAAAGTCCACCGATTTAAGGCCAACCATATAAGCAGTACAGGAAGGACAAACATTAATGGTAGAACTAGCATCTACCAACACCACTGTCACCCACTTCTCCCTGCATTCCACAGAAATGTATAACGGTTTGTTGTGAGCTGATCCTTCCAGCGGTAACCCTTTGTCAAAGAAAGTGAGCATTGGCTTGGCACCACCTGGAAAGACCAAGCCCACAAGTTGCATGGGCGTAGTACCAATGGACAATTTAACCCCATCCATTGCCAACAATACTGCCTATTGGTACACCCGTGAAGCCATAAGGAGTCCCTAAATAGAGATATCAGCTTGGATTTTCTTGAGCTGTTTCAGCACCGACTCCTCTTCTAGTTGTTTCTCTTTCTGTTTCTCGACCTCCTTGTCCTTTCGAGACACCTCTGCTTGATCCAGGTATGGCAGTTTAAAAAATCGTCCATTGCGGGTAAGATGACCTATCTCCTCCGCATACCATGTATTATTCAGAATGTAATCTCCTTAATCTTCGTCGGTATGGGCCAGACACAAATCATTGTCATCCCACCACTCACCGTCAACTGCTGACAAGCAGTTGTCAGGCTCCACTTGAATCATTTTCACATCATAAGTGTCCCCCACAGGATGCCACGCAATTACGATTTTCCAACTGTCTTCATTTCTTTCTCTTTCATACTGCCTTAGTACAACTTCCTGTTCAGTCTCCGTAGTGTTCACAACACCCACTTCCTGGGTTGGGTTTCCTTCACATGCGCTCTCCGGCACTTTTCCTTTCTCATCAGCTTTCCCGGCCGTTGTAGCTACCTCTGCTTCCTGTCCCTCTGGTTTTATCCCAGTTTCTTTTTCCTTTTCTGGCTCATCACTCAGCCATCCGGTGTTATCAATCAATCCGTTCAGGTCGAACCACTCAATCTGTACATCTCTCTAATCATGCTCATCAAAGAACTGCAAGTTGTCCAAATCATCTTCGAGATCTGTGTAGACACCTCATTTTTGACCGTCCTCAAGACTTGGATGTCATCGTTTGAACATCCGATGATTGTACTTGTTCATGTTCATTTTGAGTCGCTGAAGGTCTCGACTGAGTGCCTTGCCTCGAAACCTTTTGTATTGTCTATGCTTGGTTGCGGACCAAGAGCTTGTTGCTTCACTTCTGGAGGAGAGGGTGGCCTGTCGGCCATCCCCTTAGCCTACCGGCCACCAGTGGTGGTGGCCATTCGGCTACATTGATGGCCGGTCAGCCACTAATGATGGTCGACAGCCATTTTTCTCCTTTTTCAGATATTTATTTGCCAGTTGTGCCAGCTGTTGATCACTAATGCTCATCTCCATACACATGTATGGAGGGATGAAAGCAAACCTTTGGCTTGTATTTCTATAAAAGGGAAGGTCTCTCCCCCATTTGAAGGGTGACAAAAATTTTATGAGCAAAATTTCTCTCTCTCTCTCTCTCTAGAATCCTCTCTCTCTCTCTCTCTTTATTTTGTGCTTGAAAGTGAGTTTTCTCTACACATTTGCACTAAGACCCTTAGCCAAACACCCTCACCTTGGAGCTGAGGTCCCTTCAAGCTTGGTTTAAGGTCTTAAGCTTGGTTTTGGCTCAAAATTTTTGCTGTTTGTTGTTGTGCTTCAAAGGTAAAGCCTTACCCCCTTTTAAGCTTTGTTTTAGTTACTTGTTTGGCCACCTTTGCATGCTAATTGAAGGCTGGTTTTAACCTCTAAAAAACTCTATTTTTAAGGTTACAAATGATGGTTTGAGGTTTGTTTTGGAGTTAGGGGTGGTTCACCCTCTTTATAGCTTGTTTGCTTGAGTGTTGTGCTTTTTTTTTTTAAAGCTTCTAAAACAACTTCTTTTTTTTTTTTGCCTTTTAACCACTGAATTCCAAGGGAACTTCAGTGGCAAAAAAGTATGTTTTGAGGTCTAAAAATGGAGGGGTTAGCCTCCCCTCCTTGTCTCTCTCTTTACATGCCTAGTTAGCATTACAAAGTAGCATGTTTTTATGGCTTGTGTTAGCTTATTTCAAGCATGTTTTAGGCTCTATTTTGACATGTCTCAACTCTATTTTTGGTTGGTTGGAGCACTTGTTGCTTGCTTCTTGCACTTGTAGTGCAATTATGCTTACTAGTCTAGCATGTCTAATGAGTTAGCCTATTATTCTAGCTTGTGTTAGCTTGACTCCAGTACATTTTAGCTACTGTTTTGACATGCTTTAAATCTATTTTGGGTTGTTTAAGTCCTTTGAGGCTTGGTTTGCATGGCTGTAGTGTAATGGTCTTCACTAATCCATTGTTTTGAGACTTTGAGCATGAAGTATTTGAGTTGTTTGCATGATATAGCATCATTTGACATGTGATTTCAGTGCATATATCACTGTCACACTCTCACATATATCACTCTTTCATTGCTTTTGAGAGTTGTGTTGTAAGCCTTGCTTGTGAGCCAACATGTGAGCATATTTTTCTTACCTTTAATGCTTCAATCTCAACATATTTTAGCCACTGTTTTGGCATGATTTAGCTCTGTCTAGAGCTAGTTTGGTCATTTGAGCTTGATATTGCATGCCTCTAATGTAGTGCTCTTTACTAGCTTTAGTGTTTTTGGCTCTTAACATGTTGTACATGAGTTGCTTGCATGTTATAGCACTATTTGTTATGTCATTTCAACACTGAAAAGTCTGCAACCTCCCTTATTTCTTTATTTTTCCATTTGTTTTGAGGGTTGGTTAACCTTATGATTGTGTTTAAGCTTGAGATAGAGCTTGTGCTCAATGGCTTTAACCTTCTTTTGAGGGTTCCTCCTTAGCCAAAGGCATGATCTCTCTCATGTCTTAAATCATCCTTTGGTTAACCCCTCTCCCATTAGAGGACAATCACATTGGACTTAACCGGTTAAAGAATAACTTGGTAATGTTAAAATGTGTAAACAAAATGAATCAAGTAAAACATGACCAAGATAAGCATGTTGTATTTGCATTGCATGTGTTCAATCAAACGTTATTGAACACAACGTAGATTAGTCCATTTCATACTCAAAGTGATGAAATGAGCCAATCTCCTTTGTCTCCATCACCCTTGATCATGCATGATAGGGTGGTGGTCCTTTGAGTCTTATTTGTGCATTCATTGACTTTGTACAAGCTTGACTCTTTGGCCATCATGCATTGAAAATGCTTGATTGGTGGCTTGAGAGCCAAGAATTACACTCCTTTGAGCTTAAGAAATGATAAGGAGAGTAATAGTACATATATTGTGTGAGAATATACTACTTTGCCTATGTTTGCTCTCTGTTGCAGCAAAAGGGACAATTCCAGGGAAAGGATGGTCGACTGGCCACCAGTGGTGGCCGACAGCCACAAACAGTGGCCGACCAGCCAGTAGTAGTGGCTAACAGCCACCTATGGTAGCCGACCAGCCATCAGTATAAAAGTTGTTCAAAATGTTCCTGTGTTGGGGCAGAAATAGTCTGGAAATTGGTGCAATGTTCAGAGATCAAAGCAAAGTGCAAACAGAGGCATCCAAAGGCAAGGCGGTGGATTTTCGGAAGGAAGCCAACCGAGCATGCATGCATCCCTCACCCTCGAGGCCATTTTAATTGCTTTAATTAGTTAGCATAGCTAATTATTTAATTCAAGTGTTGTACTTAATTAGTTTGTGTAACTAGTTCTTCAATTTCAATTGGTTTGTAATAATTAGCTTAGAATAGTTAATTAGTTTCATTTTGTAATAATTAGCTTAGCTTAGTGTAGCTTAGCTTATTTATTTGGACCCTCCTTCGCGAGGGCACAATGTTGTAATAAGTGTACGTGCGTGCATGTCTTCCAACCCCACGTCTTTCTCCCTTTTATTTAACTGCTTTCGGTGGTTAAGTTAGGGCACGTTTTGATTAGCATACCTTATGCTTGCATGTTTGCATCATTCATTTGTCTTTCTTACACCGAGGCTCGGCGCATCATTCAAACTGCATTGTATTTACACTTCTTTAAATATGTGGTTAAAGCATGTTATCAAACTGTTGCATTCATATGCCATCTTAGATAGCCGAGCCTATTAATTGCATTATTGCCTGTGTTACATTAGGCATTTTGTATAGTTAGGATCATGCATATTTCTAACTAGCTTTTATTTTGGCTTGGAGTACTCTGTAAGTCTTTACGCTTTAGCATACTTGCATGAGTGTGAATGATGCCATATTTCGCATGCTTGCCATGAGGCTATTTGCTTAATTGATTAACTGCATGAATGCCTGTGGATGAAGGCTTTGTTGCTTGAATTGGAATAATTCATTAAATGTGAGTTTTAAGCCCACTTTGCAAAGTAGCAAATCATCATGTTTTAAGCCCACTTGAGGGTGGCAAATCCGCAATTTAGCCCACTTGAGGGATGGCACTTTCAAACCATTTTCGAAAACAAACATGAATTGAGTTGTTCCAATTCTCGCGATCTTAGTCTATACTTGTGTGTGCCTCACATAGTAAAGTTAGCTAATAACCGGAATAAGAACACAGTGTGTTTATGAAACAACATATCATGTTAGTAGAGGCCGAATCCTTTGATCGGGCGAGCGGGGGTGCTCATTTCAGGACCTTCCCCTCTCGTACCCAAGTTCCCGAGCCGAGGCAACTTTGGTGATGACGGACACGTGGCCTTTGGCACGAGTCAGGGTTTCCTAAATTTTACAAAAACTAAAATATTTAGGTAGGCGACTCTGTAATCCTGACAAAGCAGTCCAGTTTTGGCAATATTTGATTCAAAATCTGATTTTCCAAAATGATTTGCCGGATTGGACTCTTTGGTGTTTATCAGTCTCACATTGCACTTTGTGAGATTAGATTTAGAACCGTGACAAGAGTCCGAACTGTAGGACCAATTCGAGCCACTCCGAAAGGGGGGACGCGAAGAAAGTCGAGTCTACAGTCTGCCAAATCATCCAACCCTTAGCTCGAGCCATCCTCCCTGACCACATTGATGTCTGCTGAGATCGATAACACCAATTCAGGCTTGGTTTGACTAGTTGGCATAATATAACAACTCCAGTCATACACCCTCTCAAATAAGTTCCCAGGACACTCCAATAATAGACTAGTACCTTCCTTCAAGGTCAACCTTCCTCCCATTGCAGGTATCATCACCACAAGCTTGGGTTGAGGTTTGGACATGTCCATCATGCAAAGATCTGTGCCCTTAGGAATGAACAGTATTGGTTTCGGTAGGCGGGAGGGGGTAATATATACGCTAGGGTCATAAGAGGTGGCCAATGTATGGATAAGGTTAAGGTTTCGAGGTGGGGAGACTTGATTATGGGCTGGGAGCGGATTTGTGGTTACATTTTGTTTCTAGGGTGGCACGATCACCTTGTTGTCAATGAGATCCTGAATCTCATGACACAAACGGAAGCACTAGTCGGTATCATGACCGTGCTACTAGTAAAACGCACAGTATTTTACGGGGTTATGCTTAGATGGAAAAAGGTCAGGAAGAGAGCGAGGTTCTAAGGGTTTTAGGTGCCCTTTTTTGACTAGCACCTTTATGGCTTTAGATAGGGTCATGTATAGTTGGTTAAAAGTCCTACCCTGAGTTCGGGTATGATTAGATGATGTTTGTGGACCTACATTGGCAAAGGGGTCGGCAGTTTTTGTGGTGGTGACAACACTTACATTCGATGGCCTCGCAGTCGTGCTCCCACTGGCAGCATTGGAACTGCGAACAAACGGCCTTTTAGCCGACTCCTTATCGTCAGTAATAAGTCCCTGTTTTATGGCATCTTCGATTTGCGCTCCCATTTCATGAAGTTCTATAAACGTAAATAACAGGAGCACAATCATTTTCTGCAATAGCTTGCCATGTAGATTCTGGACAACCACTCTACTCTGGTCCTTCTTGAAAGGCCTCGTGGTCATCATCAAGGCTTTAGCTCTCTATCTTTGTCACAAATTCAGAGAAACCCTCCTTCGGCTCTTGACGTGTTGCCTCGAGATCACGAGTTATGACCTGAATCTGCATATTGTAAGAGTACTGAGCAATGAAGGCTTTCGGCCATCTCCTCTCAATTCTATTTGACGGAATCTTCCAACTTAGCATACCAAATTGCCTCTATACACAACATGGTGTGACCAAAGAGAGACAACTTCTGATAGTCTAGTTAAGCCCATCGGCCACAAGATATTTAAAAACAATCGCAAGTGAACCATCGGATCCCTGAAACCATCAAAACAATCAATGTGCGGCATCTTAAATCAATCCGACAATGTAACCTGCAGAATCAATGTATCCATCCTTTATGTCTGGGATGGAGTTAACCCATTGTGCTCTTTTGAACAATTTCTCCAATTTGTTGACCTTGAGTGCAATTAGGTCAACCTCGAACTTGAACGAAGCCTCGGTCTGATAAATGGGGGCTTTGGAAGCTTGTACTAGGATTGGCTCTATTTGGACTAGAAAAATCGGATTAGAAAAATCGGATTACCCTAGTTTTGTGAATCTTGAGCATTGGCAATATTAGCAAGTGGAACTGGGCACAAGAATAGCCGTGGTGGGTGCATGGGATGCAGAGGCCACAGCCAGCTGTGGTTGCTGTTATTGTAACCTAGTTATCACCTCGGCCTAACAGGCCGCAACTTCAGCCTGGCAAGCCGTATCATGCTGTAGTGCTTCAACTGTTTGCTGCAACTGTAGTATTAAGACTGAACATAGGTGAGTTCAGAGGTGATTGCTGTAAGAATTGGATTGGCGAACTCTGTCTGGTTCTCCTTCGTCTTGTAACCGATGAAAGTGAGGTAAACATGGGTTGTCCCCGAACAAGATCCCTCGGCCTTACAAAGTCTTCCGACTAGGATCTAGAGTACTTGGGGGATATCCGAACTTTCTGAAGCCATGGTTTAATCTACCTAGCAAAAGAAATAAAGTAAAAGAGCAGCAATCAAAAACCTCGTAGCACCTCAGCTAAGAGTTTTATCAACACAAACATGATCAAAACTGTAGGACTATACACTACACTGAATTTCATCCCAAAACAGATACCAACCTTGCAACTGATATGCACATTCCTGTACAGTTTCGCTATAAAGCACACACCAGCTAAGAGAGAGCCAAAACACCCTTATGAGGAGGTAGGGTTACCCTGTCCTTGTTTTATCATGAACTAGGATTCACTATTTCAATCAAGCAGTTTTGCGCAATCCTGCATTCAGGTGAGCATCTTGTCCTAGTTTGGAACAGTCTCTTTGGCTTCATTATATGCAGCTAGGCCAAATGGTCAAAAGGGTACCTCAGCAAGACTATCTAATATAGCTCTCACACCTAACACCGAGAAGTGAAAGGAGGATCAAACGGTACAGCAGTAGTCCAGATCCAAGGGTTGTGTTCCTAACATAACAGAGCCCATGATCTGGTCAGCCTTTTGGCAAACTTTTGGGCAAGCCTCCGGCAAATCATCCAGGAATAGCAGATGGCAAACACAGTGACTTAAGCGCACCAATGCAAATGCAATGCAAAGGACACATAAGTGTAGATAAAATTTTACATCATGAAGTTCGAGTTAAGTTCTCTAAATCTCCAGCAGAGTCGCCAGAAACTGTAGATTGCTTTTCATGCTCCTTTCTGAATCTAATTTCGCAAGTGCAATGTGAAATAGATAAACACAAATGAGTCCAAATTCCGAAAAATCTTATGGAAAATCAATTTTGAATTCAAAAATGCCAAAAAATGGCTGCTTTGCCAGATTACAGAGTTGTCACCTAAATATTTTTAAGAAATTTAGGAAACCCGAGACTCGTGCCAAAGGCCACTTATCCATCATCACCAAAGTGTCTTGGCTCAGGAACTTAGGTACGAAAGGGAAAGGTTATGAATTGAGCACCGCACTCGCCCGATTAAAGATCGGCCTCTACTCATCATGATGTGAATCTTATTTATATTATATACTTCTTGTTCCGATTATTAGGCTAGCATTATTATGTATTGCACACAAGTATAGACTAATTTGCAAAAATTAGAATACTTTGATTTTATGTTTGTTTGAAAATTGTTTCGAATAATATGTACCACTTGAAAAAGTGATCTCATATGTACATTTATCAATATATCACAATACTTAAGCACTTAAACTCATGGTATATATGCTTGACATGGCAACAATCACACACATACAATATGCTAAAACAGTAAATGCTCACCTAGTACTCCAAGGCAAGCCAAAGGAAAAGAGTTAGAAAAATGCATGCTCTAACTATGTAAATGACTAATGTAACGCATGCAATATGCAATTAATAGGCTCGGCTACTAATTATGACATGTGAATCAACTTGATAGCATGCGTTTTGAGCACGTTTTCAAAGAAGTAAATAACGACAATGCTTGTTAGAATGATGCGCCGAGCCTAATGCATGCAAGACAAATGAATGCTAATCATGGAAAATGCTAAAAGAAACATGATGCTCTATGCTATCTATCATAAGAGGGTAAATAAAAAAAAGAAAGACGTGGGGTTAAAAGACATACACGCATTATTACAATTTGCCCTCCTGCACAAGAGGGTCTGCATAAAGGTCCTAACTAATTATTAAGAATTAATTAACTATTACAAACCAAATGAAATAAATTAACTATACTAGCTAATTAGTACAAATTGGCCCTCGCACAAGAGGGTCAAATAAATGAATTAGCTAAGCTACTTAACTAACTATTACAATGCCGAATTAACTAACTATTTCGAGCTAATCAGATAATTACAACACAAAATTAATTACTAAAACTAATTAATTACAACACAAATATACTAATACAAAGAACAAACTAAGTAGTTACACTCGAGAATTAATTAAGCCAAGTAATTAAGTACTCTAACTAATCAACCCCGAGAAGTAAGGAATATTCATGCATGAAGGCGGTTTCCACCCGAAAATGCCTCTGTTTTGCTACCAAAAGGATTTTGTTTTGCAGGCAGAAAATTGCACTGTTTTTCACCTCAAGCCTCTGCTCTGTTCTACTAGGAAAAAAGGACACTACTTGGCTGAAAAAGGTGGCCGAACCGGCCAGGACAGGCCATACAGAAAAGTGTCCGACCTGGCCATTAGTTTGTGGTACTGCCTTGCTGTAATAAATAACAAACAGAGCACAAACAGAGCATTTTCAAGGGATATCTGTCCACCCTGTCTCTCCTTATCATCAGACAAATCAAAGGAAGGATATGCTCGATTCGCAAGCCATTAATTGGCTGCAAATTCATTGCGTGATGACTTATGAACCAAGGGATACAATTTCAATAAATGCACAATGAAAGACCCACGAACCTCTTCCCTATCATGATATTGATCAAGGGAAATGGTTGACATTGATTCTTGAACCATCTTCATCACTAACGGGTATGAAACGACTCAAAACTCAATGGGTTCAATTAACGTCCTGATTGAACCCAAACCATTTTATAATCTTACTCCATTTTATTCCAATTTTAATACCTCTTTTAATTACCTTTCCATCCTTAAGCTTTTTAGTCCAATAATGAAGATTAAGTCCACTAATGAAAAGAAGTGTCAAACAAAGGGATTGTTCTGGGCATGAGAGAGATGTCATGCTATTGGTAATGAACCTCCGAAGAGATTAAACCATTAAGCATAACAAACTCTATCTCAAGCTTAAACAAACAATCGGTTTGAAACGACTCTCAAAGTAAGAAGAAGCCAAGAAATGAGAGAAGTACAGAGATGATTAAAGATGAACACAAGTATGGAAAGCTTGAAATGAATGCTATCAACTCAAATAGGTTGATGTCTAATGCCTAAAACACCAAACCTATGAGGACCATTACATTACAAGCATGCAATACAAAGCATAAATGACATGAACAACTTAAAACAGTCCTAAAATAGGCTAAAACAACACTGAAATTAAGGTAAAAACATCTACAAAAGCAAGCTAAAATAATAGAGCAATTAAGCTAGTAAACAAACCAAATGAGGGGAGGCTAACCCCTCCATTTTTGGGACTTCAAAAACCACATTTTAGCCTCTGAAAACCTCTAAAAATCAGTGGTAAAAAGGTCCAAAAAAATAATAAAAAGGTGGGAAACAAAGGTAAAGGCCTAGGAAGCAAGGTTCAAAGAATGGTGGTCAACCCCTCTACCTTTAATGGCCTTAAATCACAAGCTTCAACCCATAAACACATGTGAAAAATGGCCTCAAAACAATAAGAAAAGATAGTGAACAAATAGTGGAAAGAAGATAGGAATTATATCTCTTGAAGATGAGTAACCCTTTGAATTACAAACCACCAATTTTACACCCTCAAGAGCTAAAATGCAAGCTCAAACACCTCAGCAAAGAACCCTCAAGGTTTGGTTTATCGTGTCTAGGCAAAGGGTATAGAAGTTGCAAAGGAGAGAGAGAAATGTAGAGAGAGAAATATTTTTCAAAACTTTGCTCTACAAATTTTTTTCTAACCCTAATTTTTTAGAGGGAGTCATTTCTATATAGAAATATATGAGACTATCTCGAAAATATCCATACAGACATAGCTGGTGCAATGCGTGCATCTAGGGAGACAGCTGGCAAAAAGATCTGGTTTTTTACACAAGTGGCCGACAGGCCACTAATAGGGGGCGGTCGTCCACCAATAGTGGCCAACAGGCCACTAGTGGGTCTGCAAGTCCCTGGATGGTCAGGCTTAAAAAACTACTGTTTTGGTCCAAAAACAAGACACAAGGTTTGTAGGTTTCTAAAAGCTTAAAACTGAGGTTTCCTGCTAAGGAAATCTAGCATTTGGACAAGCGTGTAAATTCATTATTGGGTGATCAATTAGTGGCGCCCAAGTCTTCGGGCAGGTCAAAAATGGGGTGTCTACAGCTACTATTTCCAAAGAGAGATGCGTAGGTTTCAATACCAACTACGACATACTGGTGTGTTTGTGTGTGTTACTTAACTCCACAACAAAAATAATAGATTAAAATACACTAATATAAATATTTAAACTACAACAACAAATACTAGTGGTCCAAGGCAAACCTGCTAAGATCCCACACCATAAGCCTCCTCCCAAGACCACAAGAAGCTAATATGGTCTCTGTAGACGTGCCCGAACGTCTCGGCTCCTAGCGCCGAGATTGGCGCGAAATCTGGTTTGTTCATTAGCATCACTACTAGTTCACACTCAAATGTCACGATTCTGAATCTAATCCCGTAAAGTGCAATGCAAGACCGATAAATCACCAAAGAGTCCAAATCTGGCAAATCGTTTTTGAAAAATTGATTTTTGTAAAGAAGTGCCAAACATGGACTGCTTTGCCAGATACAGAGTCGCCACCTAAACGTTTTGTTTTGGGAAATTTAGGAAATCCTGACTCGTGCCTAAGGCCACGTGTCCATCATCACCAAAGTTGCCTCAGCTCGGGAACTTGGGTACGAGAGGGGAAGGTCATGCAATGAGCACCCCCACTCGCCCGATCAAAGATCGACCTTTACTAACATGATATCTTGTTTTTGAAAACACATGTGTTCTTATTCCGATTATTAGCTAACTTTACTATGTGATGCGCACAACACACAAGTATAGATTAGATCGCCTAAATTGGAACAAAACATCTCATGTTTGTTTGTTTGTTTGAAAATAGTTTGAAGTTGCTACTCGCAAGTAGGCTAAGACGTGGATTTGCCACCTTCAAGTGGGCTTATAAAACATGATTTTTCCACTCTCAAGTGGGCTTAAAACTCGCATTTCGATGAATTGTTCCAATTCAAGTAATCCAACCTTCACCCACAGGCATTCAGGCAGTTATATCACTTAAGCAGTTAGCCTCATGGCAAGCATGCTATCATGGCAATACTCACACTCATGTAAGATGCTAAAGCATAAAAGCTTACCTAGTACTCCGAGCCAAAACAACAACTAGTTAGAAATCATGCATGATCCTAGTTCATGTTAAGATGGCTAATGTAACACATGCAAAATGCAACTAGAAATAGGCTCGGCTATTCTAAGATGGCATATGAGATGCAACTTGATAATCATATATTCAAGTAGGAATTGAAATGCAATGTGGTTTGTATGATGCGCCGAGCCCGGTGCATGCAAGACAAATGAATGATGCACGCATGCAAGCATAAGGTATGCTAATCAAAACATGACCTAGAACTAACCATTGTAAGCGGTTAAGTAAAAGGGAGAAAGACGTGGGGTTGGAAGACATTCACACACTCACGCACACTTATTACAAAATTTGCCCTCTCGACGGATGGTCCGAATAAATAATACAAGCCAACCAATTAACTAACTAACTAATTAATTATTACAAAACCTTAACTGATTAAGCAAATTAATTAAGTTACAAAATAGACTAAGTATGAAACTAAAGAGGCTGCCACAGCTCCGCCTCAGAATGATTGAATGATGCATGCTCGATCGCCTCGCTCAAAAACCCGTTGCCATGCCACATGTTGCCTCTGTTTGCACTGTTCTGCACCTCTGAGAGCTGTGAAAATATCTGTGATGCTTCTGAACCACTTCATGGCCATGCTGAGAGGTCATTGGCTAAAATATTAGGCCATCGGCTAGAGGACAATGGCCATCGGCCAATTTTGATGATATCGACCAAAAATTCCTAGCCGATCGGCACTTAAGATAGCCGATCGGCCATCTTTTCTTGCAGATTGCTCCTTTTGCTACAGCAGAGGACAAACAAGGGCATGGCAATACATTTGCAAGAAAATGTTATGCACCTTCACCCCTTATCATGTTTGAGACTCAAAGGAGTGTTGTGTTCGACCCTCGAGCCATCAATCACGCATTTCGATGCATGATGGCCAAAGAGGCCGAATTGCACAAATCAATATGGAATGAATGCACAAAAACACATGAATGCCTCACACTCTATCATGTTGGATCAAGAGTGTCGACGACCGAGGATTGAGGCACGTTTCGTCACTTCAAGTACGAAACGTCCATCGTTCCTCATGTTTGGTTTAACACCCCAAACCAAACACAACGCAATGCATTAGAGATGGTAATTTAAACCCGGCCCGATGGGGACCCGACCCCCCGACCCCGATTAATACGGTTTTTCCCCGAAAAATACCCCCGACGGGCCAGGGATGGTATTAAAAAAAAAATTCCCGGTCATTTTCGGGCCGGGGACGGTGATAAGAAATTCGGCCCCAGCCCCACTCCCCGTTTCTGCCCCGCCTAATATATGTTATGTACTCATCTCTCTCTAATATAATATATTATGTACTCATCTCTTTCTAATATATATTATATGTACTCTCACCTACCCACCCACTAAATATATTGACTCTCTCTCTCATCTGCTAACAATCCCAAAGCAAAGCAAACACACCTCCTCTCCTCTCTCTCTCTCTCATTTCAGATCGATCTCTCTCCCTCTCTGCCGCCATGATTGATTCTCTCAAGCTCTCACTCTCGCACTGTTCTACTCTCTCACTCACTCTCGCACTATCCGCGATCGGCCTCCTCCGTTGTCCATGGCCTCTGTCGTCGCCGTCACAGCCATCCATCACCTCCGTATCTCCGATCGTCCTACTCCTCCTTCGTCCGCCACAGATCTGTATGTGTTTCGTCCTCCATCTGTGTGTTAATGATCCAATCTCAGATCCGATGTTTTTTTGGTTTATATTTTTTTTTTTGGTTTACAGATCTGTTGTGTATCGTCCTCTATACGTGTATGTATATTTTTTTTTTGGTTTATATTTTTTTTTTGATCTCAGATCCAATCTGTCCATTTTTATTTTTTTTTGGTTTATGATCTATTGATTATTTTGTTGATATTTTGTTGTTGTTGATGGTGGTGTTGAAACAAATTTGGAGGGCGGGGAATTTTCAGGTTCGGGGAAGCCCGATACCCGTTGGGGGCGAGGATGGGGACAGTGGAAGGTTCCCCGTCGGGGATCGGGGCCGAGGTCGAGGAGATCTTCAGAATCGAGAATCGGGGACGGGGAGTGTGATCCATGGCCCTGCCCCGCCCCGTTGCCATTCCTACAATGCATGCAATATGGAAAAGCTATGCAATGCAACATGAGTATGCCAAATGCGAAATGACCCAAACATGCACACAAGGCTAAGGTAACAAGCATGCCAAATGCAATGCAACCTAAACAAGCATGTGACAAAATGCAAGCTAGCAAGCATGCAACAACATGCAACATGTCAAGCATGCAACAACATGCAAAGATGGGCTTAAACCAAAATGGGGAGACCTCAGCCACGCCCAAATCAGTGGCCAAGATGCAATGAAAATGAAGACAAGAGCACATACAAACATGCATACACTTTGGTTCACAAACAAGGCATGAAGATACAAACTCTTAAGAGCACCTAAAGAGTGAAAAGTGTGGACATGTGACAAGCATTATAAGCTCTGAAATCAAGCACGGAATGGTGCCAAACCATCCAAACTACACAAGTATGGTATGCAAGAGGCTCAAAACTTGAAGATAGCAAAGGGACTTGCACTAAGGCTATGCAAAACATGAAGCAAATGGCAAGTACAATCCAAAGCAGTCCTAAAGCATACCAAAATGAGTCTAAAACATGCATGGACCAAGGCCAAAACAAGTCAACATGAAAGGCCAAAAGCATGAAGCATGCAAGGCTACAAAGGGGTGTTGCACTACACCTATCAAGACCAAACATGGCATGACTTAACCAATGAAGAACAGAATTATGGTATGTCAAAATAAGCCCAAAAACCAACTGAGATGGCATCCCGAAAGCCTAAGTATGATAGCATGCACAATGATTCATTCTTGAGGCATAAAACATAAACTACCCAAAGCATGGAATAGGTGAAAGATGCAAGTGTATGACCATGAAACATGGACTAAAATCACATTTCTCATGATGCCAAATCATGAAAATAGTTCAAGTAATACATGCTAATGGACTCAATGCACAAAGCTAGCAAGCTAGATTGAACCAAGGCTATACAAAGCATGGCATATATGATCAAGACAACACAAATCAGAGCTTAAGCAGGGTAAAACAAGGCTAAAAGCTTCATGGAGTTGAGCCAAAACATGCAAGAATGATAATCCAAACACATGATGCATGTTAGGGCAATAGAGGGGATTGCAAGACAAGTGCATAATGCATGCAAGAGGCTATTAAACCAACTTAAAATAGAGGTATAGCATGGAAAAATAACACCAAATACTTGCTAAATTGAAGCCAAAACATGCCAAGCAAACATGCTACCAATGTGGACCATTTGTACTAGCAAATGAGACACAATGAGAGGGGCGTGTCCCTCTCCTATTCAAGACTCCAAAACCACTTCTCCACCACTGAAAATCCTCTAGATTTCAGTGGTGACAAGGTCAAAACAAGATGGTTCCAAAGCTCAAGATGGTTCCAAAGCTCAAAAAAAAGGCACAAAACAAGGCCAAATAAGGCCTAAGAGGGAAGTAGATTACCCCCAACACAAAAGTGACCTTAAGCAATCATCACAAGCATGCAAAATTAGACCTTTTTGTAGTTTAGAGTTAAGCTTAAAACAATATGCAAATAGGTCTAAAAGCTTAAGCAAGAATGGGGAATTAAAAGGTAGTTGACTCACCCTTGAAGAACACCTTCAAGAACACAACTCCAGCACTCTCCTCTGATCAAAACCAGTCCAAGAACTCCAAAACCAACTCCTAAGGACCTCAGCAACCAAATGATGGTGTTCTAGTAGGTGTTTGTGTGCAATAGTGTGAAGATTTTGCACTTTTGAGCACAAACAAAGGCTAAACAAGAGAGAGAAGTAAAATATATATAGAGAGAGAGATATATAGAACTTGTGTATGCAATTTTCAGAACCTCTGGAAAGGGAGAGGGGCCTCTCTTCTTATAGAATTTCAATCCTCAAGCTTGTTCAACAAGCTTGAGTCTTGAAACAAATCCCTCCATACACGTGTATGGAGGATCAGAAATGTGCATACCAGCTGTCATAGCTGGCACAAAATATTTGCAAAAAGCATATGGGAAGGTCTCGGCTCAAAAATATGGTCGATCGACCAAAAGAAATGCCGATCGGCCAACACTTATGGCCAATGGCAAGAAAACAAGGCCGATAGCATCATGCTTTGGCCGACGGGTTGCAGGGATGGCCAACAAGCCACCCTTTTCCCTCAAAAGCAAAACCACAAGTCTTTGGTCTACAACCAAGCCCAAAACAGACAAGTTGAGAGATCCTAAGGCAAGGCGCGCAGCCGAGACCTTCGGGAACTCAAAACGAACACAAGCATGGATGATCATCAAGTGTTCAAACAATGACGTCCAAGTCTTGAGGACAGTCAAAAATGAGGTGTCTACAGTCTCATTCTTTGGATTCCACCCAACTTGAAAAACCTTCTCCCTGTCATAAAAAAATAAAAATCGAGTTCCACATGATACATATTAATACATGCTTTCATGGACGCACACACAGTTAAAGAAACCTAATATAGTCTTACTAACAAAGACAAAGAAATAATTAAATCTACAAGAGCTCCAAATGTGCATAATGCATAAAGTAAAATACCAAGAAGCGAACTCTCACTTGTGACAGTTGAAGGTGTGGAAAGTAGTAAAGAGCTTGCGCAAATCAAATAACTTTGCAGTCTTATTTGTAGACCCCGTTGCCACAACCCATTCATTAAAGGGATTGAAAGCTAAGCAATTAACCTGAAATCAACAAATGAAAAGTAATTTAAGTCCTATCCAAAATGTAGTAACCTCATAGGGAAACCATTTAATATTAAGGGCAACCACAATAATACATAGCAAAAAAAAAAAAAACCAATGTAAATTTGTCAGTAGGGGATAATATAAGCAGCAGTTTACATTTCAGAGATTCACTCAAAGTTGAGAAAAGTATCTACAAGCCAATCTAGCCCAAGCAAATTATGATAGATGTCTAAAAATAATAGAATTGGTATCTATTTGTTATTTGAAAAGAACACTCTCCTTTCAACATATTTGTGCCAGCGACTGAGAGCACAAAGAGAACCAAAAAAGGTCTGGGCCCCAGTAAATAAGCAATGGCAAAGAAAACTAGCAAATAACAAGTCAAGCCTCTGATCGTCATTTGATGTGTTTAAGCCCTTCCATATTGGCAACTCTTGAATTGTCATATTTTTAATTTATGAAATTAAAGCAAGCATCTATTCATGCAATAAATTAATCTACTAATTGACAACCATTTGATGGTGGATCACAATCATTTTCTAGATGTGGCCTCCAGCATAGCAGATTGTGTAGAACCCTAAACCAATCCCTAAAACAAGTCAGGCTTGCAAATTCTGAAATTCTAGACTCAAAATCCAAAACAAAGGCAAGTATTTCCTTTTTGATAAATGGGAGAAACCATAGACAAGGAAATGCGACTATGTTACTTGTTTTTAATTCACACCTGACCATGGCCTAAAACACATCCCAAATATGATCAAGTTACAAAACTGATGTAAAGAATCGTATCTCTATCTTTATACTTGACAACGTAGTGTTTTTGTACATCAAAATTACCACCAACCATCAACAAAAACCTTACCAATTTCAACTTTGATTTACAGAACACGTATCATTACCACCCGAAGACCCTCATTCATAATGAAAACCCCTATCTATAAAATTCCACTAATAATAATCATAATCATAAATATATACACACAAAAGGGGCATAAAAAAAATAGAGAACTCACCAAAAATTTCAAGAGGGTTTTGATTTCTAAAGACAAATTTGAGTGAGTAACTTCAATGGTGGTTCAACGTTGTGATGAAGAAAATGAAACAGGGCTTCGTTTCAGAATCAAAAGGCAAGGAGAAGAGACTCTTCGTTTCAGAAACAGAAGGTAAGGAGAAGACTTGTGCTGTTTGTGAAATTCAATCTAGGAATGGAAAGAGTTGTGCTCTCTCAATCGTGGTAGAATAGAAGAGAATTTGGAAATAATATTTTATATAAAAATCAAATTGAAATATTTTATACAATCACACCCATTTAGGGAGTGTGATTAAAAAAGATATATATAATCACACTTATTTAAAAAGTGTGATTAAATAAATATTATTAAATATTATTGTAATTGTATATATATAATCACACTAAAATGTGTGATTAAAAATATATATATAATCACACTTTAATTAGAAAGTCTGATTAAATAAAATATATATAATCACACATAAAAAAATAAATATTATCAAACTCAATTAAATCAAGTATGATTAAAATATCAATCTAATTTTTTTTATCACATTTCCAATAAAAGTGAGATATTTTCATTTGTCAAAGTATGATCTTTAACTATTTTTATAGTAATGCTTACAGCCTTTTAAACCAAATTATTTTTTTCTAAAGTTACTTTATAAAATTTATTCAAAGGTATAGGCTGATTTTTCACTCTAATAAATGAATGAAATGGAATCACATAACTCTGCAAAGTGCATTTTGGGTTGGTTGTTAAATTATTATCTAAATTCATAATTCAAACAAAATGTATTAATTTTTCTGAATATATGATGACGCTAACCCAAGTGTAGCCTTCTTCTTTCTTCAACTTCCTATCATATGTTGCCCAAATAGAATGATCCCTTGACATTAGGCTTAAGTTTTCAACAACTTTTTGGCCATATTACTTTAGGCAGACATCACTTTCAAATTAAATTAAAAAAATTAAAATATAGAATTCAATATTTAGTTAAGAAAATTATGATATAGATGTAGTACCCCTATATGAGGGACTACTGAATTTCAAACTGGAGTAAAAAATAAATGGAAGACTAAGGCGAAATTTGGACTAATTAATGGAAATATCAGTCAACCACAGTCCTTTAGTCATGAAAGAATTAGAGTTGCAACGCAATATATGGAGTGTATAAATCAAACGATCAAGCTGGAATGCAAAGGTCGTTTTCATTCAGTCTTGGTTTGCGAAGAACAACCGCAGATTGCAGTTGACTATGGTAACATTGTGTCCAGTGAGGTGAGGGAGGATCGGAGCTCAAACGAGGTAGTCCAACATCAATCTGTTAGGGTAGATGTTGGTGATCAATCTGGTGTTAATTTGGTTGTGGAAGATGAAGTTGTTGATGATGCTCAAGCAACCAAACAGGTGGACACAGTGGTAGAGGAGACTATCAGTGCAGTGGGGGACAACTTGGTGGTTGTGGAGCGTATGGAGATGGTGGTGGCAGAGGGCAGCCTACAAAACAATTATGATAATCTATGTGTTGATGAGCAGATAGCTATACCCGGGTTTCTTCAGTGTATGGGTGGGTCAGCTAGAAATAGGCCTGGTATTAACTTGGAAGTAAACTTGGGCCATATTCAAAACCCAGTGGTGAATAATAGTGTAGGTGTTGGGGCAGGTACAAGGCCCAGTGGGTGTATGGGGCAAACAAAGCATGAAGGTTGCAATGGCAACATTTCTAATGGGCTGAAGACAAAACAGAAAGGGATAGCATTGGAAGTGGATTTGGTTCATACGCAGTGTGATGGGCCTAGATTTGGGCTCTTGGGTAGTCATTGTAATTCAGATAATGAGGTGTCACAGGCCCAAGATATTGGGCCATCATCACTTTATGTTGAGGCTTCAGTTGATAGAGGTAACATAGTTGGTAAAAAAGAGGAATTAAAACAGAGGAAAAAGCTAGTACGCAGGAATGGTAATAGAATCTCGGCAGACAAGCAGGGGAGAGCCAGAGGAGGGAGAGATGAAAGGAAAGGAGGTGCAGTGGGTATGGGAAGCTGAAAAGAAAAGGAGGGTCAAATTACTGCTCAAGGATAGGAAAATTGATTTTGTCTTTTTCCAAGAGACAAAGACAACTGAGGTTACACCAGATTTTGTAAAATCATTATGGCCTGTGGATGAAATGGAATTCATGGTAGTCAACTCTGAAGGGAGAGCTGGTGGGCTTCTGTGCATTTGGAAACCAGCTGTTTTCAAGCTATCCCAGTGTTGTAGCACAAGGCATTGCATTGTACTCTTAGGTACTCTTCTTCCAAATTTTAACTGTGTTCTTGTCAACGTTCATGCTCCAAATGAAGTTAATGAGAGAAGTAGATTCTGGAATGTCCTGTATGGGTTGAGATCTAGCTTTAATAATCCCTAGTGTCTAGTTGGTGACTTCAATGAGATACGTAATCTTGGGGAAAGAAAGGGGTGTTCTAGAAGAGCCAGAGGGATGAAAGAGTTTAATTTATTTATAGAAAATATGGAGCTTCTTGATTTACCCATGTTGGGAAAACAGTTCACATGGTGCAATTCTAATGAAGGTGAAAGATTGAGTAGAATTGACAGAGTACTCATGTCAACGGAGTGGGTAGAAAGGTTGAATTTAAAGTTATGGGGTCTAGAGAGAAGTGTTTCAGATCATTGCCCCTTGCTACTGGTCGAGGAATGGCAGGGTTTGGGGTCCAAGGCCATTCCAGTTCATAAACGCTTGGACTTCACATCCGAAATTTGGAGAAGTTGTGAAAAAGTCCTGGGATGATTCTGCTTTTTTCTGGTTGGGCAGGCTTTATTATTATGAATAAGCTGAAGGTTCTACGTTCAGTTTTGAAAAAATGGAATGTAGAGGTCTTTGGTAATGTTACTCATTCATTGAAAGCAGCGGAGGAGGAACTCCATGCAATTGATCTAGTGGCTGAATCTAGAAGTCTTATGCAGAATGAGGTTAAAAGAATGAGAGAAGTTCGAAAGGAAGTATGGTCATTAAATAGGAGAGAAGAATGGTTATGGAGGCAGAAGTCTAGAGTTAATTGGAGTTTAAAAGGAGATAAGAATACAAGATTCTTTCATGTCATAGCTACAAGTAGGCAGAATAGAAACCTACTGAATTCAATTGAAGTGGATGGGGAGGTTCATGAGGATCCACAAAAGATCAAATTTGAGGTAGCTAAACACTTTAAAAGCAGATTCTGTGAAGAGTGGAAATTTCGACCTAAGCTCCAAGGTGTTTTCAAGTCCATTAGGCAATGATAATGACTTTAATGGGTTGGTCATTCCTTTTTCAAGAGGAGGAGATCTGGGGAGCTATTACAGAGAGTGATGGAAATAAGGCACCAGGACCTGACGGTTTCAATTTGTTTTGCTTTCAAAAGTGTTGGAAAGTTTTTAAAAAGGATATCTTGCAATTCTTCCAGGAATTCTATGATAATGGATGCTTAGCAAAAGGTATCAATAGCTCTTTCATCACATTGTTACCTAAGAATGAGAATCCAGGTGATGTTTCAAATTATAGACCAATTAGCCTGATTAGGATCTCTGTACAAAATTTTGTCTAAGGTTCTGGCTTCTAGACTTAAGAAGGTATTGCCTAAAATAATTGGAGAATCTCAGTCCGCTTTCATTGAGGGGAGAAACATTTTAGATGGGATTTTAGTATCCAATGAAGTAGTGGATTGGTGGAAGAGGAAAAAAAAGAAGGGGGTAATTTTGAAACTAAATTTTGAAAAAGCATACGATATGGTAAATTGGGAGTATCTCTTTAATATGATGTCAAGCTTTGGATTCCAGGATAAGTGGATTAGGTGGATGAAGGCGTGTATACAATCAGTTAGAGTTTCAGTTCTTGTTAATGGTTCCCCGACTAATGAATTCTATCCAGAAAAAGGACTCAGGCAAGGGGATCCGTTGTCTCCCTTTCTTTTTAATATAGTGGCTGAGGGTTTGAATATACTATTCCAAAGAGCTAAAGCATTAGAGTTAATCAAAGGTGTTGTGATTGGCTTAAGAGAGGTTAATGTTACCCATTTGTAATTTGTAGATGATACAATTGTGTTCTGTGAGGCAGAAAAGAACAACATTTTGAGTGTTAAGAGAATCTTGAGGTGTTTTGAAGTGCTCTCTGGATTGAGGATCAATTTTCATAAGAGTACAGTTTGTGGAGTAGGTGTACAGGAGGCAAAGGTAAATGTTTTCGCAGGAAGATTGAATTGTATGATCCAAAAGTTACCTTTCACGTATCTTGGTTTACCACTAGAGGCCAGCCCGAGAAAGAAAAGCACATGGTTGCTAGTAATCAATAAATTCAAGTATAGGCTGGCGTCTTGGAAAAGGAAATTACTATCATTTGGAGGTAGGTTAACATTGATCAAAGCAGTGCTATCTTCTTTACTAGTGTACTACCTCTCTTTGTTTAAATTGCCTACAAATGTATCAAAATTGCTGGACAAAATTCAGGCCAGGTTTTTGTGGGGAGGTTCAGAACTTAAAAAGAAGATCCATCTGGTAAAATGGGAGGAGGTTACCAAATCAAAGCACTTGGGAGGTTTGGGGATCAAGAAATTTGTAACAACTCCCGATACGGTTTACCGATAAATTATTGAATTACCTACTGATTATTGCTAAACTGGACTGCTTATGACAGATAATTGAACTAACTAAGTACTGAACGGACTGATTGAAAACTGGAACTGAATTGACTAAGCATATCTATTGTATTGCATGTTTATCTGTTCGATTATTTGATTATCTGTTGGTATGTTTATGTTTAAATTGCAAATTGAAGGCCTTATCGGCGGCCGAACTGAAAATTGTTTAGTGTTTCATGATCAGTGGAATTTTTGTGATCTAATGGTATATTTATCTAAAGTGTGATTAGGAATGATTAATCTAGATTAAATAAAGCCAATTAAAGAGTTTGTCGAAATTACACTTATGCCATCTAGTGGGGCCTTTGTTTATTATTATCCTTGAGCCTTATACACCCAAACAAAACAACTCTTCAGCCATTTCTTTGCCCAAAACCGACCAAAGAAGAGAATTTGAGGGAGAGTGAGAGGATTAAACTCAACTTGGGGAATTAGCTTGAATCTTGAAGAATTTGAGTGTAAATTGGCATAATTGAGCTCCTAAACCTTGAATACAAGACTAAGGTAGGACATTCATCTTCTTGTTGTTGTTATAGAGCTAATTCTTGCATGATTCATGCTTCATTTTAGAATTAAGTCATGTTGTAGCTCATACATGGTGAATTATACTAGAAATCATGCATACATGTTTGAATTGATGAATTTTGAGTTGAGTTCATGACAAATTGTACATGCATGCTCATGTCAAAGCTCAAGTCCATGATTTCAACTTGTTTTTGGTATAAATGGCTCACTAGAACATCAAATTGGAGCTTTGAAATGGTTTAATTTCATGCATGTTTGCATGTTCTTCATATTCTTGAAAATGGGTTTGAATATGGTTTTAATTGACTCACCATTGGGGCTTGAATTCATAAATTGAGTTTTGAAACTTGTTATACATTGAATTTAGATATGTTTTCCAGAATTTGGGCCCAAGAGGTCGAGTTTGGAGTGGTAGAATGCTTGGTTTGAGCTTGGGAGGCAAATCTGGAAATTCCAGATTTGGCTTCCTCGCTCGAGCGAAGGATTCCTCGCTCGAGCGAGCACCTTTGTCCAGGGCTTCGCTCAAGCGAGCATCGAGCGACCATCACGCGTAAAATCACAGCATCCAATATTTTTACTGTTTCGACAGACCGCTCGAGCGAAGGATTTCTCGCTCGAGCGAAGCCTTTGATTTTGGAAGCTCGCTCGAGCGAGGCTCCTATTTTCAGCAAACTTTGCAAAATATTTTCTAAGTGTATTTTTGCATCCTCATCCTATTCTAGGCATTCTTAGGCCTAGTTTAAGGCATCTTAATGAGGATATAGATGTAGAACACACCAAGGCAAATTAAGGATTAAGTTATGATATTTCCCCAACTGTGTAGCTTAGTGTGTGTTCAACCTGTGAACTGTATAGGGTTGGCGACTGGGGAGACACGCTCTAGCATACTGTAGCCCAAACTCTGTGAGTAACAATTGTGTAAAGATATGTTCAAAATGATTATCTTTTGAATACTGAACTGAACTGTTTACTGAACTGGTATTATTTACTGAATGAATGTATGTCCTTTATTTCCGAACTGTACTGTGGCATCCTTAGCACCTACTGTTTACTGTTACTGTTACTGTTACTGTTACAGAGATCTCTGTCGGTTCCCTCGTGGAACTACTACTGTTTACTGATTGATGGCCATCATTACTGTTCGGTCTTTAAGACCTCCTGTTTACTGCTATGCTAATGGATGTACCACATATGACTGAATAACTGTTTTGACTGAAAGACTGAAATATTGTTTAATGAACTGTTTTCATTACTATAAGGACATTTCATTCCTAACATCTTTACGCATTATGTTATTCACTGGGCTTTAGCTCACTGTTCATATATATATGTAGGTGTACAGGCACCAGATCGGAGCTAGGAGCGTGGGTTAGGCTCCAGTTTTGTCAAGCCAAGCCTTTGTGCCTCACTGCGAGGTTCCGAATTGCCATGCTATGGCTTTGAGGTGCTTTGTTTTTCCCCCGTCTGTCTCCGTACTATTTTGGATTACTGTATAGACTGTCAGTTACTAACTGCACTGCTATCAAGGGATTAGGTCCCTGTACTGTGTGACTGTAAATTTTGTATAGACTGTACTGTTCTACATGTGTGAATGCATGAAAAATCTTTTTGGCATACAGACTGTCACAGCTCAATGGACATTATTTATTTACTGTATTGGCTTCCACCAGGCCCTGAACTCTGTTCTACTGTACTACTGTTAAGTAGGCCTTCGGTAATCTCGGATTACTGGCCGGTTACGATGCTAAACCCATAGGGCCGGGTTTTAGCTCACTGCTCATATATATATGTAGGTGTACAAGCACCAGATCGGAGCTAGGAGCATGGGTTAGGCTCCAGTTTTGTTAAGCCAGCCTTTGTGCCTCACTGCGAGGTTCCGAGTTGTCATGCTATGGCTTTGGGGTGCTTTGTTTTTCCCCCATCTGTCTCCGTACTGTTTTGGATTACTGTATAGACTGTCAGTTACTAACTATACTGCTATCAAGGGATTAGGTCCCTACACTGTGTGACTGTAAATTTTGTATAGACTGTACTGTTCTACATGTGTGAATGCATGAAAAATCTTTTTGGCATACAGACTATCACAGCTCAATGGACATTATTTATTTACTGTATTGGCTTCCGCTAGGCCCTGAACTCTGTTCTACTGTACTACTGTTAAGCAGGCCTTCGGTAATCTCGGATTACTGGCCGGTTACGGTGCTAAACCCATAGGGCCGGGTTTGGGTCGTGACAGAGTGGTATCAGAGCGATACTTAACCACGAGTTATACCTCACACACTTGTCCAAATGAGCTATAGGGTGTCCTAGAAAAGTGATTAGGGCATTTCATGAACTTGAAAAGTGTGTGACTATGTTATGACTGAATACATGTTAATGTGATAACTGTTTAAATATGCAACTGTTTATGTTATAATTGCTATAACTGTTATAACTGCTTATAGTGAAATGGACAATGCAAATGAACCTGAATCATCTGAGGCCAGAATGGCACGAATGGAAAGAATGATGGAACTGATAGCTGCTAGACTTGAGCAACAACAGAACCAACAGGCCCCACCTCCTCCTCCTCCGGTACAGCCGAAACCCAATGCAAATGTGAATGATGGGGATATTATTGCTCTCACCCATAAATTCAGCAAGATGAAACCACCATCCTTTCAAGGAGGCCTTGAACCGCTAAAGGCTGAAGCTTGGGTGCTTGAAACAGAAAAACTATTTGAAGTGTTTCCGTGCTCAGAAGCGAATAAAGTACTGTTAGCTACCTTCACCCTACAAGAAGAAGCTAGAAGGTGGTGGATATTGATCCGTGATACAAATACTGTTATGACTTGGGCTCAGTTCAAGGAGTCCTTCTTTGAAAAGTACTTCCCACAGTGCGTCAGGGATAGGAAAGTGACTGAATTTGAACAACTGAGACAGGGTACAATGTCTGTGGCTGAATATGAAGCAAGGTTCACTGAGCTTGCCAGATATGCACCACATATGGTGGACACTGACTACAAGAAGGCCAGAAAATTTGAGGGTGGCCTTAATGTTGCAATACTTGACCGAATAAGTGTTTTGAAACTACAGACTTTTGTGGGTGTTCTCGACCGGGCGTTGATGGCCGAGTCGAACATTGCAGCAGTGAAACAATCTGAAACACCAACAACTGAATGGCATGGTAAAAGGCAGGGTTTCAAATTCAAGAAAGGCAAGCACAACCCGGCCAACAAGAAACAGAATACGGGGTCAATAACTAGCTCCAGCCAAGGGAGTGGGTTCATTCCACCCTGCTCTGTATGTGGCAACAAGCACAAAGGGGTTTGTCACAAAATATCCGGAGCCTGTTACAAATGTGGCAAAGTGGGCCACATGGTTAGAGACTGTCCCTCTGCTCCGCAAGTCAGTAGCAAAGCTACACCTAGCGCAGCAGCGTCAACTAGTAGCACCAAAGCCTAACCCCAAAGCTACCGGGAAAGAGCCTATGAGGCAGGGCCGAGTGTTCACCCTAGTACCAGGAGACGTGCAAAATACTGAAACCGTTGTGTCAGGTATCCTCTCTATTTGTACACAAAATGCATATGTATTGATTGATTCGGGATCTACACATTCTTATGTGTCGCATGCTTTCTCACGGAAATTGAATAGACCCTTAGAACCCATGAATTACCTGTTAGCTGTATCATCACCTATTGGGGGATCCATGACATGTGCATATATGTATCCTGCTTGTGAGATTACTGTTGGGGATATGCATCTGTTTATTGATTTACTGCCATTGAACATTGATCATTTTGATGTAATATTGGGGATGGATTAGTTACAAAAATACCATGCCACTATTGATTGTGTGACCAAGCAAGTTGTTTTCCGTCTACCTGGTTTGCCTGAATTTGTGTTTAACGGGAGTGGAGTAGTACCTCCTCCGTAATTGATTTCTTCAGTGAAAGCTGTTAAATTAATTAGAAAGGGGTATAAAGGATATCTATGTTCTGTGCTGACTGTGTCTACTGATGATAGTGTTAAAACTGATGTGAATTGTATTCCTATAGTCAGAGAATTCCCAGATGTATTTCCAGATGATCTGCCAGGAGATTTGATTGACAAGGAGATTGAATTTACCGTTGATGTGATTCCGGGTACACAGCCAATATCTAAAGCTCCTTACAGAATGGCCCCAACTGAACTGAAGGAATTGAAAGTGCAATTGCAAGAACTGTTAGACAAGAAGTTTATCAGGCCCAGTACTTCACCATGGGGTGCACCTGTTTTGTTTGTAAAGAAGAAAGATGGCTCACTGAGACTGTGCATTGATTACCGTGAATTAAACAAGGTAACTGTGAAAAATAAATACCCATTGCCACGTATTGATGATTTATTTGATTAGTTACAGGGTGCACAAGTGTTTTCCAAGATTGATCTCAGATCGGGGTATCATCAACTGAAGGTTAAACCGAAAAACATTGATAAAACTGCTTTTAGAACGAGGTATGGCCATTATGAATTTTTAGTTATGCCATTCGGAATCACGAATGCCCCTGCTGCTTTTATGGGCCTCATGAACAGAATTTTTAAACCATACCTTGATGATTTCATTGTAGTATTTATTGATGACATACTGATCTATTCAAAAAGTAGAGAAGAACATGAACACCATCTGAGACTTGCCCTGCAAACCCTAAAGGAACAGAAACTGTATGCTAAACTGTCTAAATGTGAGTTTTGGCTTGATCATGTTATGTTTTTGGGGCATGTTGTTAGCAAAGATGGAATTTCATGTTGATCCGCAGAAAATCGAAGCTGTAGTGAATTGGCCTAGACCAATGAATGTGACGGAAGTCCGAAGCTTTTTGGGTTTGGCTGGATATTACAGAAGATTTGTCAAAGATTTCTCCAAAATTGCCCTACCATTGACTCAGTTAACTCAGAAGGGGACATCATTTGACTGGATTGTACCAAAGGGAATCAGCATTCCAAGAGTTGAAAACTCGACTTGTGACTGCACCGGTTTTGACTTTACCTTCAGGTACGGATGGTTATACTGTATTTAGTGATGCTTCTCATAAGGGTTTGGGGTGTGTTTTAATGCAGAATGGGAGAGTTATTGCTTATGCTTCCCGACAGTTGAGACCACATGAAAAGAACTACCCGACCCATGATTTGGAACTGGCTACAGTAGTGTTTGCACTGAAAATCTGGCGTCACTACCTTTACGGGGCGACATGTGAAGTATACACCGACCACAAGAGCTTAAAATATTTCTTCACAGAGAAAGAACTAAATATGAGACAGCGCAGATAGCTAGAACTGATCAAAGACTACGATCTACAGATTCTGTACCATCCGGGAAAAGCCAATACTGTTGCCGATGCATTGAGCCGAAAGTCAATTGCCAACTTAGCTTGTTTGCTCACCGGACAGGAAGAGCTGCTTTGTGACCTTGAAAATTTTGAAATTGAAGTTGTTTTGAGAGAACAAGGTGGAACGATAGCTGCTATTTCTACTCAACCGGCATTGACTGAAGAAGTTAAAGAGAAACAGCAACTGGATGACTTTTTGAAAAAGATCATCGAAGAAAGAAAGTCTAAGCTGAGACCGGGTTTCAAATTTGAGAACAATGTACTGAGATTTCAAGAAAGGACTGTGTGTGCCGAATGACACTGAACTGAAAAGAAGAGTTCTGCAAGAGGGCCACAATTCAAAATTGTCTATCCACCCGGGGAATATGAAAATAGTACCAAGATCTGAAACAGAATTTTTGGTGGCCGGGAATAAAGAAAGAAATTGCTGACTTTGTGTCCAAATGTCTTCATTGCCAACAAGTCAAAGCTCAACATCAACGACCTGCCGGATTATTACAACCCTTACCCATACCAGAGTGGAAATGGGAGCATATCACGATGGATTTTATCGTTGGGTTACCTCGCTCCAGAAAAGGTATGGATTCAATTTGGATTATTGTTGATAGACTGACTAAATCTGCTCACTTCTTACCTGTCAAGACAATTTACAATGCGGACAAATTGGCTGTTATCTATATTGATGAAATTGTGAGACTGCATGGAGTGCCTGTGTCTATGGTTTCTGACAGGGATTCGAAATTTACATCGAGGTTTTGTCAAAGCTACAGACTGCATTGGGTACTGAATTAAGGCTGAGTAGTGCCTATCATCCTCAGACAGATGGACAGTCAGAAAGGACCATCCAGACTTTGGAGGATCTATTGAGAATGTGCGTCCTTGATTTTCAGGGAAACTGGGAAAGTCATTTGCCACTGGCTGAATTCGCCTACAACAACAGCCACCATTTGAGTATTGGTATGGCGCCCTTCGAGGCACTGTATAGCAGGAAATGTCGATCTCCGATTTGCTAGGCAGAAGTTGGAGATGGGCCTTTGCTTGGTGTAGACACCCCATTTTTGACCGTTCTCAAGACTTGGACGTCACCGCTTGAACACCCGGTGATTATCCATATTTGTGTTTGTTTGGAGTTCCCGAAGTTCTCGGCTACGCGCCTTGCCTCAGGATCTCCGAACTCGACTCTTTCGTGTCTGGTTTCGCACCAAACACTTGTGTTTTGCCTTGGAAGGGTAGGAAATGCTTTGTGAGGCATCCCCACACACCACCGGCAGTGGCTAGAGGCCACCGGCTGGTTGGTGTTGCCACCGGCACTATATTGTGCCGGTCGGCACTCTTTTGTGCCGGTCGGCAGTAAATCTTGTCAAAGTGACACTCTTTGCCGGCCGGCTACTGTGCAGTTGCTTTTTGAGATATTTTTAAGCAGCTGTCTACCACTTTCTTCCCCTCCATACACGTGTATGGAGGGATGAGCCTCTTGTTTGCTTAGTTGCTAAGTTTACAAGATTGCCTCCTCTATAAGAGGAGGCCTTGTCTTCTTGGTTGGGGGGTTAGCCATTTTGAGAGACTAAAAACCAGAGCTCACATATCTCTCTCTCTATATTTTCCATCTCTCTCATCCTTGTGTGTGTGTTCTAAGCCTAAAAGGTGTGTTTTACCTTACTTTTGCACCATTACACACACCATCACACCTTAGCTCGAGATTGAGAGACTTAGAGGGTTGTTTGTTGAAGTTTTGGACTGACTTTGATCACTAGAGAGTGGCTGGACCACCTGTTCTTCAAAGGATCTGCAAAGGGTAAACTCTTTACTTTAGTTTCCCCATTCTTGCAACTAGTTTCTACCCCTCTTGCTTTGTGTTTTGAGCTTTGTTTATAACTGAAAAAAATCTTTTTTTTACTTGCTCTTGAACCTTCATTAAGGTCATTTTGTGGTTTGAGTAAGGACTCACCCTCTTAGGCTTTGCTTTGGCCATTTTAGCCCCCTTTTCTTGAGGCTTTGTTTACTTGGTGTTTTTGGTCTTCTCACCACTGAAAACCAGTGGATTTTCAGTGGTAAGGAAGGTATCTTGAAGTCTCATATAGGGGAGGGACATCCCTCTCCCCTTTGTCCCTTGCTTGCCTTTGCTTTTTGACCTAAAGAATAGCATGTGTGCATGGTTGGTTTTGGCTTCATTTCAGAGCATATTTGTGGTTAATATGATATGTTATGCCTCTATTTTAGGTTAGATTTATGGCCCTTAACATGCCTCTCATACTTGCTTTGTAATGCTTTACTTTGCTTGAAAGTGTGCCATGTCATTAACCTACCATACCCTCATGTTTTAGCCTTGCATGTTATAGCATTTGATCTTGATTTGTCATAAAAAGGGGCTGTTAGCCACTGTTTTTGCCATGTTTGGCATGTTTGGTATTGTTGTCTTGCTTGTTGGCTTGTAAGCTTTGGGTGTGTGAGTCCCCAACATGTTTAGCCTACCTTGATCTCTTGATTTGGCATCATTTTAGATCATATTTCAGTCCTTATATCATACCTATAAGTTTCCCTTTATCATCTCATTCATGCTTTGAAATATTGTAATGTTATGCCTAGGAATAGGCCATTTACACCCTTGTTTTGTTTAGAGCATTTTGGGGCTGTCACACTAAGGTTTTTTAGCGTGTTTATGCATGATGGAACTCTGTTTTTGCTTATATAATTCATGCCATGAGTGGTCTTGGTGATAGTGAAGGGTGCTCCCTTTTTGTGCCTTAACCTTAGGCCATTTGACTTGCATGTTTGCATGAGTATTGGTCACCATTTTGGGCATGTTTTGCCACTGTTTTGGGTTGGTTTGAGGGCTGCCCCATTGTGGTCTAGTCCACCATCACATGTTTGCCTCATGACTATTGCTTAATTGGTTATTTAAGTGTTGTAGTAGGTTGGTCCCATTGCTTGGATTGTCCCTATAACTTGCATTACATTTGCATCTTGCATGCATGAGCTTCATACCTTTGTCATGATAGGTTGCATTGCATTAGATATGCCTTGCATCTTAGACTTATGTTGCATCATTTGAGCCATGTTACATGACATGCATTTCATTACTTGGTTTGGGGTGTCAAACCAAATATGGGAAATGAGGGGTGTTTGTACCTCAAGGGACAAAACACACCTTAATTCCCATGTCACCAAGGCCCTTGACCGACACATGATAAGGTCTTGGTTTCATTTGTGTGTTTGCATGCATTTTGACATTAAAATGCAAACTTAGTTCTTAGGTCATCATGCACCAAGATGCATAATTGATGGCCTAAGAACCAAGGGTCATGCTCCCTTGAGTCTCAAGCATGATAGGGAAGCATAGGCCGTGCTTACATATGCCTAAAAACCCATGCCATGCATTGCTGGTCTGCTGCTGCTGTCAAACTGTCCCCTGCAGGAACCTTCTGCCGACCGGCAGTATAATGTGTCGACCGGCACTATATTTTCAAGCCGATAGCCTCCAGAGCAGCCGGTGGTCAATTTAAGCAGCCGGTGGTGTACTGCAGTTCATTTGGAAGATGTCCTAGGGACTTTGGCAATTTTCCAAAAAGGCAGGGCAGTAGAAACAGAGGCAGCAGTGGTGCGGTGTGGGTTTTCCGGGCAAGCTAGATTCGAGCATGCATCATTCGCGCATCCCGAGGCAGAGGCTGAGGCCCCTTCCTTTTTATATTGAATTTAATTTGATAATTAGAAATTTTGTAATAATTTATTTATTCTATATTCGGACTGTATTATTTGGGACTGTATATTCTTTTGGTCCCTCCGTATGAGGGCATATTTGTAATAAGTGTGGGTGAGTGGTGTGTATGTCTTCCAACCCCCATTTCTTTCTCCCTTTTATTTACCCGCTTTTGATGGTAGATTAGGGCACGTTTATTTTAGCATACCTTATGCCATGCATGCGTGCATCCATGCATTTGTTGACATGCATCGGGCTCGGTACATCATACAAACTGCATTGTATTCTAAATTCCAACTTGAATACGTGCATCAAATGATTGTATTTCACGTGACATTTTAGGGATAGCCGAGCCTACTCTAAATTGCATCTTCGCCTGTGTTGCATTAGCCACTTAACATGAACTAGGTCATGCATGTCTGCTAACTGGTTTCTTGTTTTGGCACAGAGTACGATGTAAGTATTTTACGCTTTAGCATACCACATGCATGTGAATGTTGCCATGACAGTATGCTTACCATGCGGCTAAGTGCTTATGTGATATAACTGCTTGAATGCCTGTGGATGGAGGTTGAATTACCTAAATTGGGACAATGCATTAAAAACTGTGAGTTTTAAGCCCACTAGTTAGTGGCAAAATCATCTTTTCTGAAGCCCACTTGAGGGTGGCAAAACCTGCATTTTAGCCTACTTGCGAGTAGCAAACCGTTTTCAAAACCAACATGTAGTGTTTTGTTCCAACTTAGGCGATTTGGTCTATACTTGTTTTCTGTGCGCATAACATAGTAAATCTAGGCTAATAACCGGTATAAGAACACATAAAGTTTTCAAATTAGATATCATAGGCTAGTAGAGGCCGGTCTTCAGACCGGGCGAAAGGGGGTGCTCATAGCTGACCTTCCCCGATCGTACCCAAGCTCCCGAGCCAAGACAACTTTGGTGATGACGGACACAGTGGCCTTTGGCACCGAGTCAGGGTTTCCTAAATTCCCCCATAAAAAATATTTAGGTGGCAACTCTGTATCTGGCAAAGCAGTCCATGTTTGGCACTTCTTTTCAAAAATCTGTTTTTCTCAAAACGATTTGCCAGATTTGGACTCTTTGGTTCAGATTAAGAACCGTGACAAATCGAGTCCGAACTGTAGTAGACCCGCAAAACGAACAGAACGGGAGTCATCCTCCCGGGGCGTTCGGGGATGTCTACACTTGGGCCTGAGATTGTATATGAAACGACTGAAAAGATAAAACTAATACAGCAAAGATTAAAAACTGCACAAAGTAGACAAAAAAGTTATGCGGATGTCAGAAGACTGGGACAGAGAGTATGAAGTGGGTGATCACGTTTTTGTGAAAGTGACACCAATGAAGGACCAGACTCGTTTTGGAGTCAAAGGCAAGTTAGCGCCGAGATACGTCGGGCCGTATGAGATTATTGAGAAAATTAATCCGGTGGCGTATCAAGTTGCGCTCCCCCCTGAAATGGAGCACATGCATAATGTTTTCCACATTTCGATGTTGAGAGATTATCTCCGGGATCCCTTCCATGTGATTGAGCCTACTCGGGTAGTGTTGAGTGATGACTACACTTACGAGGAACGGCCTATACAGATTGTAAACCGACGGATCAAGAAACTGAGAAACAAGGAGATCCCGCTAGTAAAAGTTGACTGGCAGAACCATGGTGGTGTGTATGCCACTTGGGAAAGGGAAGATGACATGGCTAAGCGATATCCTGATTTGTTCCCGCTGGATCCTGTTTTCTTCCAGAATGAAGGCAACTCGAGTTTAGAGGACTAAACTCCTTATAAGGAGGGGAGACTGTAACAACCCCCATACCGTTTACCGATAAATTACTGAATTACCTACTGATTATTGCTAAACTGGACTGCTTATGACAGATAATTGACCTAACTGAAGTACTGAACGGACTAATTGAAAACTGGAACTGAATTGACTGAGCATATCTATTGTATTGCATGTTTATCTGTTCGATTATTTGATTATCTGTTGGTATGTTTATGTTTAAATTGTAAATTGAAGGCCTTATCGGCGGCCGAACTAAAAATTGTTTAGTGTTTCATGATCAGTGGAATTTTTGTGATTTAATGGTATATTTATCTAAAATGTGATTAGGAATGATTAATCTAGATTAAATAAAGCCAATTAAAGAGTTTGTCAAAATTACACTTATGCCATCTAGTGGGGTCTTTGTTTATTATTATCCTTGAGCCTTATACACCCAAACAAAACAACTCTTCAGCCATTTCTTTGCCCAAAACCGACCAAAGAAGAGAATTTGAGGGAGAGTGAGAGGATTAAACTCAACTTGGGGAATTAGCTTGAATCTTGAAGAATTGGAGTGTAAATTGGCATAATTAAGCTCCTAAACCTTGAATACAAGACTAAGATAGGACATTCATCTTCTTGTTGTTGTCGTAGAGCTAATTCTTGCATGATTCATGCTTCATTTTAGAATTAAGTCATGTTGTAGCTCATACATGGTGAATTATACTAGAAATCATGCATGCATGTTTGAATTGATGAATTTTAAGTTGAGTTCATGACAAATTGTACATGCATGCTCATGTCTAAGCTTAAGTCCATGATTTCAACTTGTTTTTGGTATAAATGGCTCACTAGAACATCAAATTGGAGCTTTGAAATGGTTTAATTTCATGCATGTTTGCATGTTCTTCATATTCTTGAAAATGGGTTTGAATATGGTTTTAATTGACTCACCATTGGGGCTTGAATTCATAAATTGAGCTTTGAAACTTGTTATACATTGAATTTAGATATGTTTTCTAGAATTTGGGCCCAAGAGGTCGAGTTTGGAGTGGTAGAATGCTTGGTTTGAGCTTGGGAGGCAAATCTGGAAATTCCAGATTTGGCTTCCTCACTCGAGCGAAGGATTCCTCGCTCGAGCGAGCACCTTTGTCCAGGGCTCCGCTCAAGCGAGCATCGAGCGACCATCGCGCGTAAAATCACAGCATCCAGTATTTTTACTGTTTCGACAGACCGCTCGAGCGAAGCCTTTGATTTTGGAAGCTCGCTCGAGCGAGGCTCCTATTTTCAGCAAACTTTGCAAAATGTTTTCTAAGTGTATTTTTGCATTCTCATCCCATTCTAGGCATTCTTAAGCCTAGTTTAAGGCATCTTAATGAGGATATAGATGTAGAACACACCAAGGCAAATTAGGGATTAAGTTATGATGTTTCCCCAACTGCGTAGCTTAGTGTGTGTTCAACCTATGAACTGTGTAGGGTTGGCGACTGGGGAGACACGCTCTAGCATACTGTAGCCCAAACTCTGTGAGTAACAATTGTGTAAAGATATGTGCAAAATCATTATCTTCAGAATACTGAACTGAACTGTTTACTGAACTGGTATTATTTACTAAATGAATGTATGTCCTTTATTTCCGAACTGTACTGTGGCATCCTTAGCACCTACTGTTTACTGTTACTGTTACTGTTACTGTTACTGTTACTGTTACAAAGATCTCTGTCGGTTCCCTCGTGGAACTACTACTGTTTACTGATTGATGGCCATCATTATTGTTCGGTCTTTAAGACCTAGTGTTTACTGCTATGCTAATAGATGTACCACATATGACTGAATAACTGTTCTGACTGAAAGACTGAAATATTGTTTAATGAACTGTTTTCATTACTGTAAGGACATTTCATTCCTAACCTCTTTACGCATTATGTTATTCACTGGGCTTTAACTCACTGCTCATATATATATATATATAGGTGTACAGGCACCAGATCGGAGCTAGGAGCGTGGGTTAGGCTCCAGTTTTGTCAAGCCAGCCTTTATGCCTCACTGCGAGGTTCCGAGTTGCTATGCTATGGCTTTGGAATGCTTTGTTTTTCCCTCTTCTGTCTCCGTACTATTTTGGATTACTGTATAGACTATCAGTTACTAACTGTACTGCTATCAAGGGATTAGGTCCCTGCATTGTGTTACTGTAAATTTTGTATAGACTGTACTGTTCTACATGTGTGAATGCATGAAAAATCTTTTTGGCATACAGACTGTCACAAGCTCAATGGACATTATTTATTTACTGTATTGGCTTCTGCCAGGCCCTGAACTCTGTTCTACTGTACTACTGTTAAGCAGGCCTTCGGTAATCTCGGATTACTGGCCGGTTACGGTGCTAAACCCATAGGGCCGGGTTTGGGTCGTGACAAAATTGAAGGAAGTCAATGATTGTTTACTAGCCAAATGGTGGTGAAGATATGGTAGTGAGGACCGTGTGTTGTGGAAAGACATTTTAATTAGTAAATATGGCAGCTCTGGAGGTAGGTGGAGACCAGATTCTGGTAGCAGTGACCAATGTTCAAGAGTTTGGAGTGATATTCTCAGGTTGGAACATAGCAATTCTAACCTATTTTGCTTCTTTATGGATAATTCTGTCATTCAAGTAGGGAATGGTATAAGGGTTAGATTTTGGAAGGATAGTTGGGCTTCCAACAAATGTTTGAAGGAGGATTTTCCTCGATTATTTGAGTTGTCAGTAGAAAAAGAGGTCACTCTTAAGCAAATGATGGATAAAAGAAATGGCTTATCTGAATGGAAGCTGAGTTTCAGAAGGAATCTGAGAGTTTGGGAGGAGGTTGAGATGGAAAGACTACAGTCCATTTTTCTTTCATATGATCCATCCTTATCAGAAAAAGCCGATTCATTGGTTTGGAAGGCGTCATCTTCAGGTGTGTTTACAGTTAATTCAATGTATAATAGAAGATGTGTAGAGCAGAGCTTGGGGACATCAAGGCTGATTTGGAATAATATTTCTCCACCAAAAGTTCAGTTTTTTGGTTGGCTCGCTTGGAAGGGTCGAATCAAATCAAGAGCTTTCCTCCAAAGAGTGAGGTGTCTTAGTCTTGAGGCTCAATTGAACTATGTTTTTTGCAGCTGTGAGGTGGAGTCAGGGTGTCATGTTCTGGTGCAGTGCCCTTTTGTTTGGAGGATCTGGACAAGTTTGCTGAATTGGTGGGGTTTGATTTGGGTGATACCTGAAAAGCCTAAAGGGCTATTGGATTGGTGGGGAGGGTAAAAATGAAGAAAGATTGAACAAAAAATCTGGGAGGTAATTCCGTTGGCAGTCCTGTGGTCTGTGTGGAGGCTTAGAAATGAGTGTATCTTTAATGAAAAACAACCTATATTGGAGGAGGTTTGTGAGCTAATTAAAACTAGAGTTGCATTGTGGATTATTGCAACCTCTAGTGAGTTCCAATACTCAATGCATGATGTGGTGGCCAATTTGGATCAGGTAAGGCATGCATTACATTGTGGCTGACTTGGTGGTATTGTTGGGGGTTTTATTGTCTACATTGGTGAACAAATTGGGGTAAGTAATATCAAGAATCTGAAGATGTGGAGCGTTCCAAACAGATTTTCTGGGCTGCCCTGCTGCTTGCTGCTGGTTGGTGCTGATTTGGTGTATTTGGTTGCAGTTGTGTTCTAGGTTGATCCTACTGCTGTGTTGCTGGATGGAGTTCACAGTCGAATGGGGGTTTATTGTATTGGGAATGATCTACTGGATCATGCTAGAGGCAGAGAATCATGAAGTGATCAGAACAAGCCTATCTGATGGGGGCCTCAATAGGCTGCTGGTAGCTTTGATGTGTTGTTGCTGCTGTTGGTGATGAGTTGTTGCTGTGTTTTGGTGCTCTGTCCCTTGGAGGATTGTTTTGCTAGCTGATCTATTGCTCCAGCAGTGGGGTTTTTGGATGTTTGATTTTCGAGGGGTCTGCTTGCTGGTTTGCTTGATGCTATGCTTGGGGGCATTTCTATTAGTGCTGGGGCTGCTAGTGTTTTGGTCATGCCCTGGGTGGTGGTTTTGCAGTTGTTTAAAGTAGGCTGAATATGAATCTGAAGTATGCTTGTCCAGTGCAGTGTAGTATGCTTGTTCTGCTAGTTTGTTGGGAAGGTGCTTTTGATTATGTTTCTGATCTAGTGCTCTCTAATCTGTTGGTCCTTCTCTTGTTGATGTTAATGTGTTGATTTGTCTTGAGTTGCTTGGGCTTGCTTAGAGTTGTATTCTGTTTGGACCTCTGCTGGCTATTCTCTGGTTGCTTTTCTGATCTGGTGTATAACTTGCAGCAGATATCTCTTAGCTGCTCTGTTTGCTTAGCTGCTCTGTTTGAGGTCTCATAGTCTTGGCAGCTGCTATCCACTTCTTGGAAGGGCTGCTTGATCTGTCTGATGTTTTTTTCTGGTTTTTTGCTTTTGCTTCGCGCGTTGGTTTCTCACCAGCTAGGAGGTTGGAGCTTGTTATAGCTCCAAGTTCCTCTTTATTGATGTAAATTTTCTTGGGGTACTTACCAATCAGTCCTATTAACTAGACTTATTTACTTACAGGTTCTAACTAATAAATTTAACACTATAAAAATAAGTGATTGATAAATTTATCACTATAAATTTATGCATAAAAACAAAGAGACTGATAAATTTATCACTATAAATTTATTCATAAAAATAAAAGACTGATAAATTTATCTTTATCACTTAATAAATTTATCAATAGGACTTAATGGGTAATAAGTCTCAAAAGTAGGACCTATTGATAGTTTACCCAATTTTCTTTTCCATCAATAAAGTCTTTTTTGCCGATCAAAAAAAAAAAGAAGCATACATTAGCAAAGTGATCTTGTGGATTTTGTTCTTTTTTTTTTTTCCTGCCATATGGGAATTCTTGTGATTTTGTAGTTATATTGTCTGATTTTTATTTGCTTATTGTTCTATTTGGAAAACCATAGAGGAAGTTGTTTAATTTGCATACCATATTAGTTTTTGGTTTTCTTTTTTTTTTTTTCTTTTTTTTCTTTTAAATTATTTGTGGTTGATAGGGATGAAGCAATATGTCATTAATATGTTTTGGATCCTGATTTGCTTTTCAAAAAATTTTCATATAATAATAAAATATTTGCTTTTCTTTTAACAAAATAATAAAAATAAAGAAAAAACAAATTCTTTGGTGAAAAAAAAAAAATGTAGACAAAAAGATGATGATTATATATATATATATATATATATTATTACATTTTATTTATCACATAACGTGTAATCACAAATAAATAACTTTTAGAACAAAATATATGGACACTGTGAAATTATTGAAAAAAATAATCTAAAAATAATAATATACGAGAATCTTACCTTATTAAATGTTGATTTGAAATCAATTTGCAATTCTTTTACGTTTTGTTTTTCAAGTTGAGGTTTGAGACTCTGCTAAAGAATTTTTTTTTATTTTATTCAAACACTCATTCATTAAATTAATTTGCAAATAACTTTCAATCCCGGTTGAGAGCTCGAATCCGAGCATCCCGAATCCCCCTAATCGACGAAACGACGTCGTTTCGTATTTTTTTTTTTTTTTTTTTTCCATTTCAGAAGAAGAGAACACGGAAGGAGGAGGAAGAAGAGAAGAGAAGAAGAAGAGAAGGGGAGGGGGAGGGGAGAGGAGGAAGAGAAGGGGAGGGGGAGGGGAGGGAAGCGGAGGCGGGGGCGGAGGAGGAGCTACCAGAGGCGGGGCGGAGGCGAGGCGACGCTGCGAGGCGACGCCGGGTGACGCCGGACGACGAGCTTCGAGCTGGCGACGAGCTTCTTCCCCTCTCTTCTCTTCCTCCTCTTCCCCGATCTCTGTCTCTCTCTTTCTCCCTCTCTTCTCTCTCTCTCTCTCTCTCTTCTGAAAATCGGGACATTCGGGTTGGGGATTTTCGGGCTAAAAAATATTTCTGAATAACTTTTTAATATTTCATTTCACATAAGTTAAATAACTCTCATGTCATCATGATTGATGTAACAAATTCATACTCTCACTTTTGTTAACGAGATGGACTACATTGACCGACTTATGAAGTGTTTTTGGTATATTTTATTTTTTTATTTCTTTATTCTTGAAAAACAAAAACAAAGTTTGATATATAAAACTTGTTTGACAAATTTTTTTTAAACACTCATTTTTAAAAAAAACTTTTAAATAATTTTAAAAACTGCTTTCACATCAAAAAATAAAATGTATTGTTATTTCCCAAACTTTTTATTGTTTTTGTTTTCAAAAATGCTTAGAACTCTCAAAGTTCGGGATCTCTATGACCCTCAAAATGATGTGAACTAATCATTTTTTTTTTTTTTTTCTTAAACCAATCACAAGTAAATGAAAATTATAAATGTTATATTTTCTGAGGGTATGTAACATTATTGTTTAGTTTTCCAAAACACACAAAACGAAAATGAAAATTTTTAAACAAAAACCTATATTGACTGATGGACCATGCTACGTAACTCGAAACACGCGGCTCGAAACGCGGCTCGACACCAAAACGACGTCGTTTTGGTGTCGATTTTTGTTTTTTTTTTTTTCCTTCTTTTTTCCTAGTTTTTGTTGCAGATCGGGAGAGGGAAGAAGGGAGAAGAAGAGGAGGGGGAGGGGGAGAAAGGACTGGAGGGGGCCTAAAAAATAGAGGAGGAGGGGGCGGAGGCGGGCTGGGCGAGGCGACGGCAGTTGGCAAGGACGGCGGTGACGAACTGGACAGGAGGAGGCTGCGACGGGCTGGGCGAGGCGACAGAGGTGGTGAGGACGACGAGCGACGGCGGGCGAGCAGCGACGTGGTCGAGCGAGGCACAGTGGATCTCCTCCTTCCCTTCTCTTATCTCCCTCCCTTCTGTTTCTCGAGCCAATTTTCGAGCCTTGGTGTCGAGCTACGAAACATTTCCGATTGAGGGATATGGGTGGAGTTGGCTTCCCTAGGCCCAGAAATTTGGTTTTTTTTCTTCTTTTGAACCAAAAAAGATTTAGAAATACAAGTAAAGTTGTATTGACTTTCTCTACAAATAAAGTGTATGGACTTTCTTGCGCAAGCTGATAAAATTTATAAGAAAATTATTTTAAACTTGACATACAATAATAAAAAATTTAAGATTGAAAAAAAAAAAAAAAAAAAAAATCAACTAATCCATTTGTTAAAGTTTGAGATATAATTTTTAAATTGTAATTAAAAACTTGTTTAATATTTATTTTTTTTCAAAAAAAATTGTGAACAATTTAAAATTTTACTAAATTCTGGTGCTTGGAAATTATTTTATTTTATTTTTTTGCTTTCACTTGTTTTTCAAAAATTGTAAACGATTCATCTTTCTCTCTCTCCCTTACCGCCTTCGACAATCACTCATTGCACATTACTACAACAACTATCTCCACCTCCGACCACCATTAAACACTTTCGATCCCCACCCCACGTGCAACAATCTATTTCTGTCTTCCTATAAAAATAAAATTTTGAAACATGTGTGCAAGGGTTTGGCATTGGGCCTATTGGGCATAAAAAAAAATTGATATCCAAGTCAACTATAAGTTAAAGGAAAATGTTTGGGATCCCCACAAAAAATGATTCTCATAACCCTTACTGATGTATTAGCTATTGATGTGTTTGAATTTCTTTTGAGAGTTGTGTTTGACAGTGACATGAATAGTTCAGATCATTTTAGAGATTGTGAGATTTATATTTTGTGGAAATCTCTATCATTACTGTAAATTAAATATAACAAATAAAAAATTTGACCAATAAATCTGGAGTTAAAATTTTAAGCTCAAGTTCGGCCCAATGGGACTCAGCCCAAACGAGCAAACAGGTCAAGCTTGCTTACAAACAAACAAGACACCTTTCACAAGTCGAGAAACCTATCTTTTTATTTTTTAATTATTTGTTTATCTTTTTCTTTTTCTTTTTTTTTATTTTTTTTTGTCAAATTTGAGAGCTACATCAAGAAATTGCCTTTCATGATCAATAAGTTGGGCTTTAAACCTTAGGCCCAAGCTTCATTTAGGCATGAGCCAACCTACCTCAAATACGAGCTTAAGCCATGCAAAAATCCACTAGGCCGTGGTCTTTCAGTCAAATGATGACTTTAATCTTAATTTTTTTTTCCTAAAAAATTGTAAAAAGAAAAAAATATATATTAAGCAGTCTGGCGATTATTCTGCCGTTCGAAAGTGTAATCACCTAGTATTTTATAATAATATAATTAATAAAAAAATAATATATTAATTATTTGTACTAGACGGTTGAATAACATAATAGGAATGTTTGACAAAGGTTATTTTTTAGTTTTTTAGATTAAAATTTATAAAAAGACAAAATTAAGAAGGTCTTATTTGTCATAACTTTAAAAATTTTAAAAATTATTATTTTATTTAAGTCACATCATCTTATTTCACATCACTTCAAACCCAATTTATATTTCATAAAAAGTCAAAAAGTGTACTTATTTAGATCATCTAAAACCACTTCTAAAATAGTTAATAAGACAAAATGTCATATCAAATTTATAATCATTTAAAATTTTTTTCATAAACATCATATTTAATTAAAAAATCCAACTATCTACTCAAATATAAAAAATTTAGGAAAATTTATTTATAAGTCCTATTAGAGAGACTTATACTATGTTAAGTCCTAAGAAATTTCTTATTAAGTTTGAAGTCCTATTTAAATTAGAAAGTATTCCATTAAGTCCCATCTATTGTGTTTTAATTCAATTAGTTTACTATTATACCCTTGATACAGGTTGCAATGTGTTAACCGTTTTTTTTTTTCCATATTGTTTGGTGCCGTGATATGCGCCATGATCGCGGAGTTTGTTAGGTTTTCAATTGGTGAGTATTGCTCTGGTTTGGTAGTTTCATCTTGCCGCTTTCGAGTCAGATTGTCTGAGGGAAGGAGATCAAGTTGTCTGCTTATTCAATTGGTCAGTGTTGATCTGATTTTTTTCTGAATGTTTTGTTTTCAATGTCCTCATATATCGTAAGAATTTCGCAATCTGTCATAGCAATCCATTGGTAGACTTTGTTATGGTAATCTTGCATCAACTTCCGTGGTAATGATATTGTGTTATAATGTTCACATACATGTCACATTTTGTTTCATAATAGTATTTTACGATAGCTTATTAGATTAGAAATTGAGAATGTGAGAATGTTACTGCATTCTGCGAAATGGTGCAGCCTTACATTGGCGCAATTCTGTAGAATCGAAGGCTGTTATGTGGTGATGGTCTGTGTTACATTCGTTTGTATTTAGTTTGTGTTTTGCAATTGTGCTATTTTTTCAAAACATATGTGTCACGTTACGAATCGCAAAATTATTGAGCTTCATTTTTTTCTTTCTCAGTGTCATATTTGCTTGTCTATGGATACTATTGAAATGTATGTGAATGTAACTCACATACACATGGAGAAGTACTTGGTTTTGTATTGTGTTGTCTGATTCTTGTATTTACAGTGGAAATATGTGTTACATTTCGTTTTGCAAAGTCTTTGGTTTCTATTTTTTACAATTGAATGTGACAATTTTATCGGTTGATGGAATTTATTAGAATGTATATTAATGTTAATCTAACTTCTCTTTGTATGTTATTTAATTTGAGTTGTCATTGAGTAGATAAAAAATTGAATGTGATTGAATGTGGGTTGGGCGACGTTGTGATTATTTTGTGATTGTTTTTTGTAGGATGTATGCCATGATTAATGTTTCATTCATTTCGTTGTGCAGGATATGGACATCATGCTTTTTTGCACCTTCGGTTCATCCACGGTTGCTGTCAAGGATGTTAATAGATTGACATTAAAACGTTTGATACAAAATTTATATGATAGGTGGGTGGATGTAACACCATCATCGATTTCAATATCTTACAAATTACCGTGTCACGAGAATCAAGTGATATTGTGTAATGATGTGGACATTAAAAACATGTTTTCCATTGCAAGGTCCATTAGCGTTACCCATATCAACGTTGTGATTGACTCGCAAAATGAGGTGGATGATTTGAATCGAGGTACTCAATTCAGTGGGACTATGTCTGCAAATCATCTAGATCCTGACAGTGAATCATTTACAGGTTCCCAACCTAGTGTAGATTTGTTGGCCAATTATTGTCACCATAGTGAGAAAATGTTGATGAGAGTTGATTGGTCACATGGCATCAGTCATGTCGGCCAATGTTTCGAATGGGGTGTTGCTACTTTTCGTGTGGTTTTGTCCAAATGTGCTATTGAGTGTGGGTTTGACTTCAAATTTGTTAAAAATGACTCAGTTCGGGTTACGGCAGTGTGCACATTGCGAGAGCAAAAAGAGTGTTCATGGTTGGTACATGGAAGGGATTCAAACATGCAATGGTTATTTTTACTTGAAGATGTTGAACAACTTGCATAGTTGTGGTGCTGTTGTTCGCACTGGGAAGAATAACAGACTTAATTCTGAATTGGTTTGCAATGTTATCAGTGATCGGTTACTGTGATAAGCCGCTTACACGTCCTACTGACATCGTGTTTGAGCTAAAAAAGGAGTACGGCCTTAATGTTAGTTACCATGTAGCATGGTTAGGTGTGGAGAAGAAAAGAGGCGAAGTGTATGATGACTACCATGCTTCATTTGATCAACTTAGGTGGTACGCGGATGCGGTTATGCATTACAACCCTGGGAGTTATGTCAACTTGGATTTTGAGCAGTCTATCGGCCAATTCAAGCGGTTCTTCATTTCATTCAAAGCTTGCATTGACGAATTCAACCATATCTGCCCATTATTGTTTCTTGATGGCACTTTTTTAAAAATGAGATTTAAAGGCAATTTGCTTGCAGCAACAGGGAAGGATGGCAACAAAGGTATGTCTTTTACTGATGATTACTTTATACTTCCATATAGTAACGCATTACATTGTGGCTAACCTTTTTTGTTTAAGTCCACTACAATAGTGGGTGATCCCCAATTGCAAGTTTGTTTCCAATTTAATGTTATTTTATTAACATTGTGTGTGGTGCGATTCGAATTGTGAACAATTGTTAATGTGAACGTAAACTTTGTTAAAAATATTTCATCTAAGGTAAACCTGTTGAATCTGCCAGGTTTATTCCCATTAGCTTTCGCTATTGTTGGCTCTGAAACAACTGCAAATTGGACTTGATTTTTACAGCAACTGACAAAGGTTGTTAGTAGTGCTCGCATATTAACTTTCGTATCGGACCGTAATATTGGGCTGCTTAAATCCTTGCCTGCTGTATTCCCATCTGCACACCATGCGTACTGCTTACAACATCTCCAAGCAAATTTGAAGGACAAATTACGATGGGTTGACAACCGTGTACGTTTTGGTTTAATAGCGAAATTCCGTGAATGTACGTATGCTCCAACCGAGGCTTCGTTTTAACAGCATTGGAAGAAGCTAAAAGGAACAGGACGATCTGAATAAATAATTTCTTAGAAGATATACCACCGAAGCATTGGGTCAATGCATATTTCAGGTTCATATGAGACTTACATGTGCTAACATTGTAAGTACCCAATATGTGATAGTATTTTCATTCTGTTTTCATAATGTGAACAGAGGCAAACAGTATGGGGAGATGACCTCGAACACTGCAGAATCGTTTAATAAATGGATATTTGATGCCCGTAATTATCCAATCACAAGGTTGGTTGATACAATCAGAAATCAAATAATGACTATGAGGGCTGAGCGTAAAGTTTTGGCTACTAATTGAAATAGGTTACTTTGTCCGAAAATGAAAAGCCGTGTTAGGAAGGCGTACTCCACTGGTTGCACTGGTTGCACATAGATTGTTAGCCAGTCAAATGAAGACATATATGAGGTCCATTCATTTCCAACGGTGTTGGTAGATGTTGGCAAGCATTTATGTTCTTGCTTCCAGTGACAATTGAACGGATTCCTATGCGCACATGTGGTGGTTGCAATATAGTATAGTGGACGGGATTTCAGTACATTTGTTGAACAATTTTTCACTGTTGATCAGTATAAAGCCGTTTATTCTAGATACATTCAGCCAATACCAACAGTTGACAAACCCTCCTTCTCGGAAGACAACTTCATCATATACCCACCGGCAGTTAAACGTCCTCCAGGGCGACCCAAGAAGAATCGAATACCATCTCGAAGAGAGAAACTAAGTCAGATTAGGTGCAGTCGGTGTGGGCGCGTGGGCAGCCACAACCGAAAGACATGTAAAGAACCAATTTAGTAATAGGCATTGAGCATTCACTTTTATAATTTGTTTTGAACAATAGCATCGTATTATTGTAGTAGCATGTATCGAAGCCAATTGGTGACAGATTTTAATAAGTGAAGACACTTTTTACAATTGATCATTTAGCTATTTTTTCTTTCATACTGTCTCATTAATATGTTGCCGTTACATGTTTACTTATTTGGTCATGCAAACATATGTTTCAGACCTGCAAAATACGTTAGACAAAATGTGTTGCACGCTGGCATTGTATGTGAGAAGACATTTATTTTGTAACATAGGTGGTGTTGTTATTGTCTCCGTCTGACAGGTTGTCGTGCAACCGGTTAGTCAATGTTAAATTACAACAAATTCTTGACATATTAAATTGTCAAAGCCAATCAAGATCCCTTATCACATTAAATTTGGCAATCTCATTTACACAAACACATTCACATTCCTCTTTTTCCCACTCAGTAAGAAAAGTGCACAAAACTGTTACACTTTCGGCACCACAATCTTGCTATTAAGTGTAGACAACAAAACCTATTCTAACAAACACAATCACATCCTATTTCACATTCACTATCATATAAACATAGTAATTCACATTCACACAACCACATTCACATCTGTATTTCACATTCGCAAAAATAGTGCACAACACAGTCACACATTCGCATTTGCATTTTGGGCGTAACGGGTATATAACCAAACCTATTATGTCATTCACAATCACATCCAATTTCACATTCACCATCACATAAACGTAACCATTCACATTCACATAACCACATTCACATTTGTATTTCACATTTGCAAAAAAGTGCAAAACACTGTGATACATTCACATTTGCTTTTTGGGTGTTACAAGTACAAAACCAAACCTGTTCTGTTATTCACATTCGCATTCGCTGTCACAATCACCATCACATTTATATATAACTTCACCCTCAGTCAACCACTTTCACATTTGGAATTTCACACTCCCTAATACAAGTACCACACACTGCCATACATTCACAAACACAATCTGTGTACTAGAAATGAACAACCCACATTGTTTTATGGCATTACCATTCACATTCACCTAACATTATGAATGGCATTACCAATTACATTCACATTTATGCAACCTGATTCACACTTATGCAACCAATATTCCTGCTGCCCTTAAATTCCTATTGATATTACTGAATGACACATAAAGCCATATTAACAAAATAAAGTGCATTCCCAAAAAAATCAATTAACCATTGTTGCCTATTCCCAAAACAAAATACACAAATCAATAATCCATATTCACAATGCTACGAAAAACATCAAAAACTTCTAATTTTTCCTGTACCAGCAAGCTTTTAATACCATTCCAAAGCAAAAACAGTGTGATTATATACCCAAAATATCAAATCTGCACCTATATACCACCATTAGTAGATAGTCAATTACTAGCCACAAATGACCTTCTCCTGTCATTCACAAATGACTTCACCATACCGGCTTGCATTGTTCTGCAGCTCTCCCCTTTCATTGACTTGTCAACATCTAGGTGACGTACAAGTTGCTTCATAATGAAGCATACTATAATTCCACAATCATTCCTATCACGAAAATTTAAGTCATTAGTAACAATGTCAAAAGAAACCACATGCAATGTACGGAAACATGAATGGCATACGTTGTAAAGAAACGTAACAAACTTAATTACGAGTCTGGTTTTTATTGTGGACAATAATCAACCACTAGAAGCTCCTTCACCAAGTCTTGTGTTTCAACTGTGCCCACCTTCAGTCTGCGATTTATGTAGTCCTCAATGTAGGATTTCTACATTATTGTCAAATTTATATTACAATAATTAGTATTGTTGTCCAAAATAAAATACAAATATCACTGCAAGAAAGTAATTGATGTTTACTAACCAGCAACGACGCTTCCCAGTAATGTTTGTCTTCCCTCCCACGTCTTGGTTTCATAGAGTTGTAATGCAACCAAAACCCCTCCTCAGTGTCATAAACCATTAGTGTCCAATGGTTATCTAAGTGGATTGGGAATTGAATATATCTGGCTTTCAAGGCATGCAGGGCACGCAACGCCAAGTGCCTGCCACGTACATCTTCGGCCACATCTCTTATCATAGGCTGCAGACATTCATTTTGAAAATTTAAAATGTCACGACCCGAACCTGCCCCTAAAAGGTTTGGGCATGACCTAATCAGGAACAGACAGAATGATCTATGATGAACAGCGTTTGGGGCCTGGGCGGAAGCAGTAAATTTTTAAATAACAATAAACAGACACATCCATTGAGCAACTACCAAAAACCAGGACCATTTCGAGATTTAACAAAAGGCAAACATGCATACAGAAATAGGTTACAAAACATCTACAAATCCAGCCCAGATATTAGGCACTCAAAACGGTAGATACAATAACCTTGACTAGCAACATGGATACCAAAAATTACATATACAAAGAAAACTGGTCTAATATGTAAGGGTTCCCTCCTGTGCCTGGTTATCCTTAAGCTGATAAAATGCACGAGGTAATGCTAGAACAGTTCCCCAAGCTGGCTCCTACAGAATCAGACAACATATAGAATGAGACAAGCTCAGTGAATAATAGTGCGCAATAATAAAATCACAATGCATCTTAGTATATGTACCAAAATCAATTACAGAAATAACAGATTGGCCTGTTGGCCCAGATAGCCTTTCGGCACAGGTAGCCTTGCGGCACAACAGATAGCCTTTCGGCACAACAGATAGCCTTTCGGCTCAGGTAGCCTTGCGGCACAACAGATAGCCTTTCGGCACAGGTAGCCTTGCGGCACAACAGATAGCCTTTCGGCACAACAGATAGCCTTTCGGCACAGGTAGCCTTGCGGCACAACAGATAGCCTTTCGGCACAGGTAGCCTTGCGGCACAACAGATAGCCTTTCGGCACAACAGATAGCCTTTCGGCTCAGGTAGCCTTGCGGCACAACAGATAGCCTTTCGGCACAACAGATAGCCTTTCGGCACAGGTAGCCTTGCGGCACAACAGATATACGGATATGGTTTCCACTTTTCATTTCCAGATCAATACATGATTTACAATTATGTCTTACAGAACAGATACATAAATATATATGTAATGCATTATTACTCACAGCATTGAGACAACGTGTTGCTTTCTCCTGGAATACGTCCTGTACATAATCAATGCACATTAGTTCTCTTTTCCTTTCTTAAATCATTTCCTGAACCATTACACTTTGCATGCATTTACAATCATTATAAAGTCATCAGAAAAATATTCTAAAAATACCAGAGGATCAAGCACGCAAAACTGAACAAACATATTTTTGTCTGAAATTAAGCCTTCCCGCTCGAGCGCCACTTTGGCCGCTCGAGCGGACTGTACGAGGCACAAAACTGCTGGAAGGTCAATTTTCTCGCTCGAGCGGGCCTTCCTCCGCTCGAGCGGACCAAGCAAAATTCTGAAATTCAGAACTTCGAATTTGAGTTCCAATTTGACATTCAAAGCTGCAATCTATCGTTTACAACACAAAACAAAACCTTCCAATGGGTCTAACATCAAATGAAGGTATTAAATCACACAACACATCAATTACAACCCTCTTTACTCTTTCACTCATTCAATCCATACGCAATCAACCATCATCTTTCCAATTGGATTTACACACATATATGCATATAAAGTTATCTAAGCTTCTAATTCAAATTCATAGTTGAATATTCTCATGGAATAGCAAGAAAATAAGGGATAGATCCCCCTCCATAACTCAATTTGGTTCTCCAACATAGATGATCACATAAACTCTCATCATCATTCTTAACTTCCCAAATACAAGAAGAATTCCCAATCAAGATCAAGAAAGAGGGGCTAGATAAAGAATTTTCCATACCTTGAGTTAAATCTAACCAATCTTCACCAAAATCTCCCAATTCCTTCATTTGGAGAGCCTCTCCCCCAACTCTCACGTTTTTCCCCTCTTCTAAGAAGATATTTTTGTTGGTTCTAAATCAACAAGAGCATATATATATATAGATATATCCTTATAAGAGAATAAGACAAAATTGAATCGTTTAATCATTCCGAAATTGAAATTTTGTAAACGTACTTAATATTACCAGAAAATTATGCTGATCACAGATATATAATCAATTTCAGATAATTAAGACGTTAAGATGCCCAATTTCTGAGTCAAACGTGTTAATGGTGACAGATAGTTTTCTTGTGAAACAGATAGACTTCTTTTAAACTTGGGATTTACTTACTTAACCATAATTCCACATGGAAATTCACAATAAGCATATAAATATACTGAATAAGGAAGCTAAAAGCACACCAAGATCATAGATGAGGGTCGGGTTATTACATAAAATGACAAACTAAAAATAACAATATTCATTTCTTCAGTTGCATGTCTTACCAAACATAATGTGCTGAAAATGTATGATTTTTCGTTATCCGCTGATTTAGGCGACTTCATCTGCTGCTCATACATCAACATTTCCGCGTAGGCATCAATGACCTACGTGTAAAAGAAAACAATTTTTATTTTTCCTTCCCTTGTATACATGTACATAAATTGCATTTTATGTAAAAAGCTTCAGAAGTGTGACGAGTATTTAGAAATACCATACTTACATTGCCTCGTAATGTCAGCCCCTTAACGATCGCCCGTATGTCATTGAAAGACACAGAGTTGGACACATGCGGTCCAGTCCAGACTTGCGCACTACAATACATTTTTTGAACAATAAATTCATGTACAAATGCATAATGGTAAGAGCAAGTTGCATAACCTACCTGTCACCTCCTTTTTCATATGCTTCTTTAAGCTTGTCTTTCTCTTGCGTTGATAACAACTTCTAGATTGGTAGATGATTAGTCAAGTCGAACTGAGAAAATGTCCTATCTTGGTCTACAATAGTGTCAACCTCAATGATGTCATCTTCCATTTCTTGTTTACTGTCACACTTACCCTCATTGACCACACCACTATCAGATGGTTTCATCTGCCTCCCCAAAACCGGTGGATATTCATACTCTGGCAGTTTATGATCCTTCATATTTTTCTTTTTAATGTTTCTCACAAGCGAGTTTTGCAACGCAGTTGTTCCAGTGTTTTGATTAATACCAGCCATTAAATCCACATCACATGCCATTTGCCCAATGTCGTTGATCGGGGTCACATGAGTATCCACCCCTTGCAACTCTGTTTTCTCATTCACATTAGATGGAAACGATGTTGACAATGGCATAATAGCAAGTACGTTTGCATCACAGTGGTACATTTCCTCATTACTGTGCTTCATCTCCTGTACACCAGTAGCTGCTTGGGTGTATTCATGGACTGCGTACTCCTCCAACTGTTCCACGAGCTTCACGTTTTTGTCATTAAGTTCATCCGCTAGCTACTGCATCCTTTCAATGTCACATTCCTTCTACTTATTGTTCATTGTGATTTCTTATTCTAACTTGGCACATTTTTCTTTGTACGCTGCCCTCATTGTTGCCAGTTATGTCTGTAATGCAAATATGACATTAGATTTACGTGCTACTTCTATCTTAAGCACACCAATATCAAGCAGTGCTCTCTGGTATTCTTCAGACATAGATGCACCCCGAGCACACTGATCATTACTCTCAGCACCAATCCCACTGCGCTTTGAACATTCGGCCTTTACTCCAATTTGTTTAACGTCTTTTGTCTTCATGAAGCGCCGTTCAAAATGACTAATGTATAGATCTCCTACCACAACCTGCAAACACTTAAAAATCAAAAATAGTAAATAGTAAATTGGCACATCTAATATTTACTCTAACGGTATAGAAAATCGTACTTCCACATCATTTGGCTGCTCAATGTCCACTGCTCTTATCTTTATGTACCAACTTGCTGATATTCCATTTCATAAACCTCAGAAATCCATCTCCACGATCTGCTTGTATCAAGTTGGTGTACTCACATATCCAAAACTGTGTAACCATGGGTTAAAAATATTAGTTGTGAAAATTTTTCAAAACAAATACAAAATTATATTGTGGGAAAAAAAAAAAACAGAGCACTTACAAGTAAGACAGTAACACATCCAGTAACTTTCTCAAGCTTAGAGTAAAATCCCTTAATTGACTCCATCAAAGTTGTGCAGATTGCTCCAGCCCAATCATATACCTTCATGTTGTCTAGATCCTCTACAACCCGAATGAACCCCCATCCTACGGTCTCTCCTGAAGTAGCAAAGAATAACTTCCCACATAAGTACAAACTCAGTAACTTTGCTATATCCTAGTGATCCTACGTAGTGTTCCCAAGTAATGCATCCATTAAAAGTTCCTTAATGGTCTTCAAGTTTATGCGTGCTATTTTGGGACACCTTCGTTGAATGAAGTCAGTCAGGAGTCTTGGCCCATGTGACACATCTAAACTCTTCTTACCACCTTGAATTCCAAATAATAGTTGCATATCGATGCTCGTAAGCTCAGTGTGTTTACCACCAATCATGAAAGCCGACTTATCTAGAACAAATATCTAAATGATCCTCATTACAATGTCATCACATTTTTGGAATTCATGTTGGTTTAAATCGGTTTTTCGCATCGCATCCAACAAGAACCAGAACTGGTGTTTTCTGAAGATGTTGCAAATGCTCATCTTTCAGTTTCGACACTACCACCAGCTTCACAATTCCAGCAATGTTGGAATGGTAGCAAATTGTTGGTTGTTTGTTCAGTCATCGTTAAGGCTCATATTTCAGCTTCTTTCCTTTTCGGGCACTACTTTGCCCTAATGCGTTCACATTCTGTGACGGAGTTTGAGACCGCCGTCTTTTACCAGTTCTAGTCCCTTCACTGCTGCTCACTTTTGGCTTGGAGCCTGACTGTGGTATACGTTTAATTGAGCCTCCTGAAAAAAATGCCACCAAAAATTCACAATTCATATACAAGCAAGATCCTACTGATAACGTATGTGAATATGTACTTTAATAGCAATATGTAACATTGCATGTCAATATGTTCGTGATGTGACTAGTGTCACTGAGAAGTATTTGACGTAACTGTGACAAATTACGCACACACATTCACGGCCATATTTTCAAATGTGACTGAGAAGTACTTGACGTAACTGTGACAAATTACGCACACACATTCACAGCCATGTTTTCAAATGTGACTGAGAAGTACTTGACGTAACTGTGACAAATTACGCGCACACATTCACGGCCATGACTGTGACAAATTACGCGCACACATTCACGGCCATGTTTCCAAATGTGACTAAGAAATACTTGACGTAACTGTGACAAATTACGCACACACATTCATGGCCATGATTGTGACAAATTATGCGCACACATTCACTGACCACATTTTCAAATGTGACTGAGAAGTACTTGACAGTAACTGTGACAAATTATACGTCATAGTTTCAAATGTGACTAAGAAGTGCTTTACGTAACTGTGACAAAGGTGTGTGTGTATTTGTCAAATTTGTAATTTGTCACATTTGTATATCTAAGTGAAAATAACCAAAAGATATCGTACCACAACGTGCCACTGTATACACAGTCCAACTTACATGTGCTTCCACTCACATCCGACACTAATTTCATATTGGGCCACAATCACATTCATTAACTGTACAACACACAACGACAAACCTCCAAAATAGTCTACCAAACCCAATACTATGCTCGGATAAATAAATAAATAAATAAAATCAAATAATGATTGTGACTGTGGCCCCCAAAATAGTTTACCAAACCCAATTTGCAACAACCCTCGTACCGATTACTGAATAACCACTGAACTAAATGCTGATTATTGCTAAACTGGACCGCTAATGACTGATAATTGGATTAACTGAAGTATTGGATAGACTGATTGAAACTGGAACTGAAATTGGAAAAGTTTAACTTAATTACGGAATTGCCTTTAAGTGGGCTTTGTTTATTCTTGTTCATTGAACCTTATACACACTTGAGTTAGAACATTCCTCAGCCATTTTCTTCACTCTAGCCGACCAAGAGAAGGAAGTAGGAGAGAATTTGGGTTCTATCTAGAGAATTGGCTTGTAGACTTGAAGAACTTGTAGGAAATTGGCAAATTTAGCTCCCACACCTTGAATACAAGATTAAGGTAGGACATTCATCTCCTTATTGTTGTCTTTGAGCTAAGTTTTGCATGATTCTTGCATCATTGTACAATTAAGTCATGAAATTGTTCATAATTGTTGAATTAGAGCTTGAATGTTGCATGCATGGTCATTTGGCATGTTTTGAAGTTAAATTATTGGAGAATCATACATGCATGTCCATGTTTATATTATAGTCCATGTTTTCACTTCATTTTCCAACTATTGAGCTCATTAGAGCAAGATTTGAAGGTTGATTTTGGATTAAAACTCATGCATTGCATGTTTGAAATTGTTCTTGAAATTGGGTTTGAAAAATGGTTTTAATTGACTCACCTTTGGGGCTTGAATTCATAAATTGGCTTTTGAAACTTGTTATATATTGTTTTGGGATGTATTTTCCAGAATTTGAGCCCAAGAGGTCGAGAATTGAGTTGAGAATGCTTGGTTTGAGCTAGGAAGGCAAATCTGGAAATTCCAGATTTGGCTTCTTCGCTCGAGCGAAGGATTCCTCGCTCGAGCGACCAATGTTTCCCTCTGAGCCACGCTTGAGCGAAGGATTGGTGGCTCGAGCGTAAAAATCGAACATCCAGTACTTTTACTGTTTCATTAGATCGCTCGAGCGAAGGATTGTTCGCTCGAGCGAAGCCTTTGTTTTTGCAACCTCGCTCGAGCAAAGGAAGGCTCGCTCGAGCGAGACCCCTGTTTTCAGCAACTTTTGAAAAATGCCTTCCAACTGTATTTTTGCATCCTCATCCCATCCTAGGCATTCTTAGACCTAGTTTAAGACATCTTAATGAGGATTTAAACATAGAACCACACCGAGGAAATTTAGGGATTTAATTATCATCCTTTCCGATTATGAACTTAGTGTGTGTTCTATTTGTTAACTGTTTAGGGTTGGCTCCCGGGGACGCGCTCTAGCTGCTATAGCCCAATCTCTATGAGTAACAGATTGTGTAAAGATATGTTCAAATGGTTATATTTTGAATACTGAACTGAACTGTTTATTGAACTGATATTGTTTATTGAATGAATGTATGTCCTGCATTTCGAACCGTATTATGGCATCCTTAGCACCCACTGTTATTGACTGTTACAGAGCTCTATCGGTTTCCTTGTGGAACCATACTGTTTGATGGCCATCATTATTGTTGGGTCTGTTAAGGCCCGGTCCTTTTGGACCTACTGTTTATAGGCTAATGGATGTACCACATATGACTGATTGATTGAGACACTGATTGACTGAAATACTGAAAGATTGAAATACTGTATAATGAATTGATTTCATTACTGTAAGGGACATTCATTCATAACCTCTTTACACGTTATGTTATTCACTGGGCTTTAGCTCACTGTTTATATATATATGTAGGTTCTCAGCAACCAGACCGGAGCTAGGAGCGTGGGTCGGTCCCCAGTTTTGTCAAGCTAGCCTACATGCCTCACTGTGAGGTTCCGAGACGCCATGCTATGGCTTGGGGTGTTTTTGTGTCTCCTATCGGTCTCCTTACTATCTTGTACCGTTGTATAGACCGTTTACTGTTTTACTGTACTGTTGTCTAGGGACTTGATCCCTGTACTGACTGACTGTGTACTGTATGAATGCATAAAAATGTTTTTGGCATACAGATTTTCACAGCTCGATGGACACTAGTTATTTACTGTATTGGCTTCCGCCAGGCCCTGTACTCTGCTTGACCGTATTACTGTTCAGTAGGCCTTCGGTAATCTCGGATTACTGGCCAGTTACGGTGCTAAACCCATAGGGCCGGGTTTGGGTCGTGACACAATTCAACAACGAATCAAGCATAAATTCACCCACACTGGTCAACCCGCAGAACCTCCATTTTCCAACCCCAACATACATATTATTTGCCAATTCGGAAACTGTAAAATCAATTATTCATCACAATTCTCACAAAACATACAAATAACAAAGCAGATTACGACTGAAGGTCACATAAACCTTAGTTTTGGGTTGTTAATAAAAATCAAATAAATTAACATTGTGAAATAGGGACAAATGCACACTTACGTTTCGGAGTCATCATTTCTGCTTCTCACTGTAAACGGTAACCGTTGAAACCTTCCCGTTGATCGTCTCCGTCGAATCGCGCCCCTTCTCCTATTCGTGGTGAGTTTCGAAATGTATACAACTGAATCAGCCTATTTTGGGGGTTTCGAAATGTTTTTTGGGGGTTTCGAAATGTTTTCCGAATTTCGAAATTAATGTATATAGATACGATATTAACATCTACTATTAAGAGTAAATGTGTCAAGTAAATTTCCATAGAACTTATGAAGATATAAGTTTTTACTTAGGACTTAACCTATCATAAGTGTGTAAAAAAAAATTTAAAAATAAGTCTCACAAAAATTTAATCTATTAAAATAATCAAAAATTAAAATAACAGATTAAAATAATAAATTTTCAGGCACCCACAATGAATGATACTTTGAGCAGCCAGCGAGTCATTTGGTTGACCAAATCACAATCGCATTCTTTGGTTGACGATTCAACCGACTACAATTTGTCAAATATAACCGTCTCTTTGTGTAACCGCCCCAAATCTCTCTCTCTCGCTCTCTGAGGAAACGATCAGAAATTGGAACAAGCAGAAGAAGAAAAGAAACACCCTAACCCACCTCCCAAATTGAAACCGAAATCATCACGGCTTTATTTGGAATTGAATCGCTCCGGTGGACAATCCACCACCACCACCACCACCACAGCAATTCCCTAATCCAGCTCCGGCGGTTACCTAATCAAGTGGAGGAGGTCGACAAACACCGTACCCCTTCCCCTCACGGCGGCAGGGGTGCCCTCCCTTCCGAAGGAGGCTGCCCTTCCGATCTCCTTTTCCTCGCCGGCGGCGGCGTTTCCCTCCCCTCTCTTTCCCTCCTAATCTAACCAATTTTTTTCTTCTTTTTTCTTACCACCTTAATTGGTATAATTGGTGTAATTGGTATTGGTACATACATAGATACATACATATATATACGCAGATGTTGAATGCAACTACGATGTTGACTATAAAAAGGGTTCCGACTGTTGTTTCGAACTACCAGGAAGATGGTTCGGAAGATGCCAACAAGATCCATCCCTCCCTTGGTTGTGGCCGCAATTGCCTCTGCAACTCCTGCTTACCTGGTACATTTCCCTTTATGAATTTTGGACTTTCTTATTACATTTTTTTCAGCAAATTATACTCGTAATTCATGTTGTTGATTACCTGGTTCAAATTATAATTGCCTTTACAATGTTATCCCTCAACAAAAATTACATTTTAAGAAGGCAAAAAAAATTTAAAACAACTACCACCTTTTGGAACCTTGAAACCCTAGTTCAGAGGGAGTGAGTGTAAAGGGAAGATAAAGAAATTAGGAATGTTGATAATGTTGGAATATTGAAGGGTGTAAAATGAAGGTGAGTTTAAGGAGAAGAATTTGGGGGTGTAAATAGAAGCTCCCAAGACCGCGTTTGTTTTCAAAGGTAGAATGAAAGGGATTCATAGTAAGGGGATTGATAGTGAGGAGATTAAGTAAAATTGTATTTGTTTTAATGATAATTGTTAGTGTAGGAATTGTTAAATAAAAATTAAACATTAATATGTAAAAAAAAATTCTCAATATATAAAAAATAAAAAATAAAAAATTATAATCCCCTCACTATTTTTCTAATACCACCTGTACCTCCTCCATCCCAATCCCTCTTCCAACCTCCATTTATATCCCCTCCTCCATCTTAATCACTTCCCCAACTCTACAAACAAGCACAACACTAAGGCCAAGTTTGGCATCCTCAAAAAAATTCAAAAAGTCACTATCCTGTTTTAGTCACATCATCTTATTTAAGTCACATCACCTTTCTAATACATCACTTCAAACCCAACCCAAATCCAACCCATATTTCATAAAAATTCAAAAAGTGCACTTATTTAGTCTTCCCAAACTTGGCCTAAATAACTCCACCTCCATCCTAATTCCCTCCCATCCAATACACCCCAAAACAAACGGGCCCCAAGTGCTTGGGTACAATTTAAAATGGGTTAATTCTATTTACGGGCCTCTAAAGTTCTCATTTCCCACCATTACCTATTTTATTAATTTTTATTATATCCCTCAATCAAATTACCATTTTAGACAAAACCCCAACCTCTCAATATGTAGTACGTACCATTCATTACACAACACCAGCCAACGCCAATGCCATCGTTACCATCATCTCAATGAACCCTCCCACCCTTTTCACCCACTCCCCAACCCCATTGCACTGTCACCACCACTTCCCAGTCTAGTCGTTGCTCCACCATCGTGGACCACCATAATTGCTACTCTCACCTTTGGCACCACCCCAAGCCCCCTCCACCTCTGCGCGCTAACCCTTCCTATTCAGGCTTAGCGCCTCCCAAAGCCTTCCCAACGCCCCCTTCACTGCCTCGCAACCCATCCCTACCCTTTTGCAGTACCATCACAGCTTGACAACGAAGAAAGAGTAGATCGCAATCGCAATTGTGTGAGAGAGAGAGAGGGGGAGAGAGAGAGAGAGAGATCACATGTGGGTGGGTGGGTGGGTGTGGGTGGGTGGGTGGCAACTACGTTACATGAACTCCTTGGATTTTCGGAGGTACCCCGTGTCGACACGACACAACACGACATGGGTGTGGGTGCGGGATACGGTCGAAATACTGCTCTTCACAATCGGATACAACAAAAGAAATGAAAGAGGAGAGAGCAAGAGAGAACCTGGTTGCCGTTCGCTTGTTCGATCTGATCGCCAACTTCAATTCCTCTGGTTGTTGGCTTCGACGGCTTCGACTTCGACATCGATCTTCTTTGCTCGATGCTCAATCTTCTTCACTATCTTCTCTCTCTCGATCTGTCTTCTCTATCGTCTCTCAATCTCCCTCTTCCTCACCTCTCGATCTCCCTCTTCTCTCTCTCTCTCTCTCTCTCTCTCTTCTATCGACTGTCTTCTTTTCTCTTTGTTCTCTTTCTCTTCTCTGTCCTCTTTCTCTTATATATTATATAATATAAATTACATTAATATAATAATATATAATATTAGTCATATTATAAAATATTATTGTATAATATAACATTGTATAATATTATTCATATTATATAATATTATTGTATAATATAATATATCATAAATAATATATAATATTATTTATTTTATACTTAAATAATTTTTATTTACATTTTATTTGTTATTTTTTTAAACAAAATATGTTATTCTTTAACTTTTTTTAACTCATCTTCATATAATAAATATATATTTTTTAAAAAAAACTATTTAACGTATCCTTATACCCGTATCTAAATTTGGATCCATATCCACGTATTCTCAATTTTTAGTTTTGAAGTGTCCAACCCCGAGATCCGCACACCCACACTCGATACCCATACCCGAGTCCGTGTAACGTAGGGTAGCGGGGAGACGTGGGGGTGATGGGGATGGATTGGGAAAGGGTGAGGAGAGTCACTAGAGCTGAGCAGGTGTGGGACTGGCCAATGGGATAGCAGCGGTGGCAAGGGTTAGGGTTAGGGTTAGGGTTAGGGTACATGATTGAAGATGAGGGTATTTCGGCAAAAATTGAAAATTGTTAGTGTGAATTGAGAACAAAATAAAGAAGTTGAAATAGTGTGTGTGGTGTAAATTGTGTAACTGGTGTGTACTAAGATAATAAGTAGTGTGTGAATAGAATCACTCTTTAAAATGGTTCATACAATTTTGAATGGATTATTTTGCCCTTGATTTGTGTCTAATTTCTTAATGAAGTATTAGTTAACTAACTATGAAGCACGGGTGTGGGTACGGATACATGTATGGATACGATACAGATACGCCGATACAGCAAATTCTTAAAAAATAAGGTACGAGTACGGCTAGGATACGTCAAATTTTTTTATTTTATTTTTTATTTTTTTTCATTTATAGTTAAGCATCCAACATACAAGTCAATATTTCAATATCAAAAATAAAAAGAAAACAGTTTGTCTAAAAAGTTATATAATTCTTTCTCTTTCTTTTTTTTTTTCTTTTTTGATTATTTAAAACAGGATGCAAAAGAGAACAAAATCATGACTCATGGTGTAAAGAGTGTTGGAAATAAATTACTTGATATTTTCAAAATTGATAGAAAAATAATAAAGGCTACAACAAATTCTAACAGCTGCAAAAAAAAAAAAAAAAAAAAAATCCTCGTCGTACCGGTGCCGTACCCTTGACGTACCTAAATGTATTTGCCGTAACTAGTATGTATTTGGCGTACCCGATACACATACCGCCGTACCGGTACGCATACCCGCACCCGGTAAGTACCCGGTACTCGTACGGCACCATTTTTGGAGTAGCCCGTGCTTCATAGTTAACTAATAATGACTATTATTAATGAACTAATAATTTCTTAATGAACTAACAATAACTGTTATTAGTTGAACTAAATGATAAAAAATTAAAATTTTAAAGATAAAATTGTTACGATTGAAACTTAAAAAATCAAAATGAGAAGTTAAATTACAGGAATTACGAGTATCATTTGCTTTAAAAAAATGAAGAATTCAACCCTCAACTTGGTTGTATTGAAAAAGTTGAGGGCCTGCAAAGCATACAGAATTGGGAAATTTGTATTTTATGTTACAGTTTGCGAACAAAAACACATTAAAATAAAATTAAAACGTAATTAAATTAAGCGAAGTGGTCAATTTTCAATATTGAGGGAACTAATATTCAAAAACATTATGTTGTTTTCCAACTTTATCAACGAGCAAACTGATCACATAAACCGTGGCAGGAATTTTTGTTGATGGAGTCCTTCAAAAAGTTTGACACTAATTCTCAAATCATAAGTGAAAAGAAAATCTCAACACATCGATGTTATATATTTGTTAATTATTTTTATTTGGCGTGTGTTGACCCCATTCTTTATTACTTGGTGCTGCCCCTGCATGTAAATGTTATACGGTGGTGACCCTCTCAAAAAACTGCAGCAAAATGTAACTTAAGCGTCCGCTCTTTGTTGCTGGTAAAACACAATTATGAAAAGAGGAAAAAGAAAAGTTAATTGTCCATCATATTTTGAATCCATCAAAGAAATTACTGGTGTTGCTTGTGCTAAACATTCTTGTTTTTTAAAATATTAAAGCATGCCTTTACCAAGCAAAATAGCTGTACTAGGCTAGCTACCTTGAGGATTTAGAACCTTCTGGGTTGATTTAACATTTAAATGTCTCCAGGCAATCAAACACTGTAACCACAAAATAAATAAATACGAAGTATCAATATTTATTTTCAGGAACTGCTATTAATAAATCCCTGGTTTTCCTTTTTTGATTCATATTGATTGACCTGATTGATTTTTTCAGTTTCTAAGCTTCCTCTCTATGCATTCAAGAAAAATGAAGATAAGCCCATTGATAAAGGCAATGATGGTTCTTTCGATGAAGGGCGCCCAATAGCTTTCCTGAATAGTTTGTTGCTGGGGCAGTGGGAGGAAAGAATGACCCGAGGGCTCTTTCAGTATGATGTGACCACCTGTGAGACAAAAATTATTCCTGGAAATTACGGTTTTATTGCACAGCTGAATGAAGGACGACACCTGAAAAAGCGGCCCACTGAGTTTCGTGTTGATCAGGTTCTTCAACCTTTTGATGAGAAGAAGTTCAACTTCACCAAAATTGGCCAAGAGGAAGTGCTTTTCAGATTTGAACAGAGCAATGACTACACTTCCCGTTTCTTTCCCATCTCACCAGTCAATGCTGATTCAAATTCGCCAAATGTTGTTGCTATTAACGTAAGCCAGTTTGATATGTTTCCTGTGGCTTTCTTCTTGTGTGGGGCTTGCATGTTGTTTTCTTTTGATGGATAACAATTTTTCCTTTATGATTATTGCTATTAGGTGAGCCCAATTGAGTACGGACATGTGCTTTTGATACCACGTGTTCTTGACTGCTTGCCTCAGAGGATCGACCATGAGAACTTTTTGCTTGCCCTGCATATGGCTAAAGAAGCTGCAGAACCCTTCTTCAGATTGGGTTACAACAGCTTGGGTGCCTTTGCAACCATTAATCATCTCCATTTTCAGGTAATCAACTACTCGCTTGTTTCTTGTAAATGTAATTGGCAGTTTTAGTTAGCTCTGACATTCTTGTCATTTCTAAGTTTTTTTATTTAATCTTATATAAATGACAGGCATATTACTTATCGACGCCCTTACCAGTTGAGAAAGCCCCGACTCAAAGAATAATGACAGGCAATAAGGAGCTTTCGCATAGAGGAGTGATAGTTTCACAGTTGTTGAATTATCCAGTGCGAGGTCTTGTTTTTGAGGGTGGAATTAAAATGCGTGACTTATCTGATGCTGTTGCTAATTCTTGCATTTGCCTTCAAAACAAGAACATTCCTTTTAATGTTCTCATTGCTGATTGCGGGAAAAGAGTCTTCCTGTTCCCTCAGGTAAAATTTTTGCTCTTATAACTATTGGGCTTGCTTTGTAATGTTCCTGTTATACAAACTAGGTACTTGCTGGTAACTCGACTTCTATTGACTGGTATTAAATTCTGATAATGTAATCAACCATTATTTCATGACGGCGTGTGTATTGGATTTGAGTTTGGATTTACTTGGTTTTTTATTCCATTGATCTTTCATGCTTTGACTTTGGCACTAATGTGTTTCACATATGAGGACACTGGTTTATTTAGTATCCTGAATTATTTCTACTACATTAGTCATGTTGATAGTATTCATATGTCCAACATATTTTTTGCCATCCTCAATGTTGATCTTCTCACTCATTAATTTTGAGTCTGCATCTTTCTCTTGTATGAAATTTAATTAATCGTCATGATGTAAGGAGATCTTATTTGTGCAACAAAGATGAACATTGTGAGAAGTGCAAACACGCCAATGTTCGTCACTGTCTTTCGTTAACGGGTAATTGTGTTGGGTTGTGAAGTCTAGGTCCGTCAAATGATAAGACTCTGTGCAAACACATGCCAGCCACACAATCTTTAAAATAATAATAATAATGCCTTTTTACAAATAAACATGTAGGAAATCGAGTTATTGTTTGCCTAGTGTCCATTTGTAATATTTCTTCATTCACAAGACAATTAATTAACTGCTTCTGATTGAATGGTCAGTGTTATGCGGAGAAACAAGCACTCGAAGAAGTGAGTGAGGAGCTTCTGGACACTCAAGTGAATCCCGCTGTGTGGGAAATCAGTGGTCATATGGTACTGAAGAGAAGGAAGGACTATGGTGGTGCATCGGATGAGAATGCCTGTAGACTTCTCTGCGAGGTTTCTCTGTCAGAGGAGAGATTCGAAGACTGTGAAAGCCCACATCCTGGAAGCAGCTCATTTGCATGACACTGGATCTGAGGAAAACAGTGCAAACCAGGAAGAATCTCTTCACGAACCTCATTCACCCCATGTTGCTTCAAATTTGCCTCAAGATTGTGCGGTTCTGCAATGAAAGGATTGATTTTTCGCAACATATTGCAACATTTGGTGCCTCTTTTTGCCTCTCTATTAGTTTTAGTTCTGAAACAAAAACTTAAGGGTTGTTTGGAATGTTTTAAATAAATGTATTTTTTGACTTTTTATAAAAAAATATATAAAAAAATAAAAAAGAGATATTGATTGATGTGATTCAAAAAAAAATAAAAAAATGTGGACTTATTTAATTTTTCCAAACCAGGCCTTACATCGTATGTGACTTGGATGGGATTTCTGGCAGTAGCCACAATCTTTTTTGAATTGTTGTACATATATTTCTTTTGGTTGGAATTGGTATTATATTCTATTAGACCATCTCCAACGGAGAACCAAATCCTGCATCAAATTCAAAATTTGATGAAAAAGCCACTTTTCACAGCTCCAACCGTTTCATCAAACGCATATCAAATTCAGGATTCACCAAACAAAACATCAAACTGATACCGGGAGACAGATTTTATCAAAACACTGTTACTGACCGTTGAAAGTGGTACACCGGTTAACCACCCGGTTGCCCGGCCGGTTGACCAACCGGTCACCCGGTTTCCTTTAAATTAGGTAGGTTCAAAAGGTTCAAACAGTTTAAAAAAAAAAAAAAAAATTAATTTTGCCTACCCGGTTGACCGGCCGGTCGACCGGCCGGTCAACCAACCGGGCAACCGTCTCCATTGATGAACTGACCAACCATGCAACCTTGCCATCTCTGGGAAGAACATAGGAAAGAGATTTGATATACACCATTCTGCAATTTAATATACAACCTTGCCCACGTGTACAACAAATTTGTGAAACATCCCCATCTCTCTTGATTAGCTTCATGCACTCAAATCTGTGAAACCTCCCCATACTCCGTTTACTCTGCAATTTAAAGCTGTGAAAAAAAAAAAAAAAAAATTTCTCTTCCCGGTCGACTGGTTGGTTGACCCACGGGATTTGATACGAGATTTGATATACACTGTTGGAGCGAGTGGTATTCAATTTGATGAAATGAGTCATTTTTTACTCAAATTTAATGAAAAATCTGAGTCACCGTTGGAGATGCTATTATGGGTTTTGCTTCCTTGACATTCATCATATTCATGTTGTATGTTTTGATTTGTCTTTTTTGTCTTTTGATTTGACAGGTCTGATGGGGCTATAAGTCCTCTAAAATTAGACTGAGACCTCTGCCCATCCCCCTTTTTTTTTTTTTTTTTTTTTTTTGGCAAAAAGTATTTTCCAGATTGTGTAGTGCTTTTTATATGAATAAAAACAATGGTCAATAGAATATATTTTTATGATTAAAGTTGATTTGGATAAAAAATATTTTTTCTCTTCAAAAATAGTAAACGTTTTCAGACTAATTGTAGTTGTCACCACCATCATCACCACAATGAACCTTACCACTCAAAATGTGAGTCAAGTTCTACTTCGCTCTTTTGAATGATTTCAATGCCAAACTAATGGCTCGTAGACTTGCCAATAATTATTTAAGCATCGATGTTAAATCAATGACATAGTGAAAAATTTTACTAATGCGAGTGCTGTTCAATCAATGACATAGTAAAAAAATTTATTAATACAAAAAAGTTAATTTATATTTATTAAATTGTTGAGAGACCAGAGATGATCTATCTAATATATTTTATGTTTTCTCATTTATCAATAATATTATATAAATAATGTCATGCAATATTCCACGACTTTCAGACCTACCACATAGGGCTTGTACAACACATTAGTGCTTGCTAAATTTGTTTAATTTATTGTGGGAAGATCCCAAATCTGAAATCTCCACATGCAAATATGCTGGCACCATGTGCAAGAGTCAGGGTAGTGTGGGGGACAAGGCTGCAAGCCTGATGTGTTTCACTAATTGTATCCAAAATTTAATTGTTAAAATTTATTCAATATACCAAAAAAATTAAAAATAAGATCTCTCCAATTGGCCCAACTAGAGAGGTCCTGTTAGGTCTTGATGCATGGATTTCGAACCTACCCTCAATAGTTTGACCCATTCTTTATAGGATCGGTTGAGGAGATTATCTATATAAAAATAAATAAAATGATCAGATCTTATAATTGTATAATTAAATTATATTTGTTTTTAAAAAAATAAACAGTCTATTTTTAAGATCATGCTTATAGTTTATTTTTAAGGACAAATGTGATTCAATTAATTTTTTATTTTTATTTTTTTACATTGAAGATTTGCTCAATAGACCTTATAAAATTAATAATTTAGATTATCCAAAATAGACATTGAGATGGGTCATCAAGCCCAACAAAACATCTCCAATCCAACCAGAGAAAATCCATTTCCTCTACAAAAATGCATATGATTGTTCCCTAATTTGGAATCGTTTATTTTCATACCACTATCATTTATATTTCTCCATACTTGGACTCCACGTTAAACTAAACCAACAATAATGATTTGAACCATTATCTCGTAAATCTCGTAGTAAAGACTATTTGTACAAAGCAATTTTATTGGATGTCAATAAATAAATGAATAAATCATCTTTTATTTTATATAATGGACAATTTAAGTTTAAACTTATAGTTGCCGTCTATTTTAAAATTAAAATCTAATTTGTTTATATGTCTTGTGATATCCAATGAAATTATTTTTTTACACAACTTATCTTTATTGTTAAGCTTATAAGATGAATAATTCAAATTATCATTATAGACCCAATATGAGACCCACGAAATAAAATATAAAAAAGTATGAGAAATAATCACCTTGTTTGGTTTCAGTTTTCATAATTTATTTTTAGAAAATTATACTCTTTCGTTTTCCTTTTTTTTTTTGTTTTTACTAATTTTTTTAATAATTTAAACACTTTTTTTAATTTTTAGACACTCCTAACATAAATACACTTAAAAAATATAATATTTGTAAAAAAAAATCTTTAAAAAATTCATTAAATATCAAAAATACAAATATATATATATATATTTATGAAAATTCAATACATTTTTTGTATTTTTGTGTATTTATTAATTTTTTAAAATATTTTTTTACAAATATTTAATATTTAGATACATCTAAGTAAGGTACATCTTAAAAAAGTAAATAAAAAAATTGTTTAAAATTTTAAAAATATTCACTAAAAATAAAAATTAAAAAAATATGAAAAATAGAAAACATAAACCAACTAATTTGGTATCGAGAATAACCATATCTATATATAAAAAATGGGAACTTTTTTAGTAAATCCCCTTTTTAAGAATTCTATTCCATCTAAACCAAAATGTTTTCTATTAGGTCCTATTCGATGTTATAAAACCAAATAGTCCCAAGCCCTCATATACATATTTCCATTCTTGAAATCAAACCCCATCAAAACACTCCACTTTCATCATTCCAATTTCACGCAAAAAATCTCTCCTTCCCAAAACCCTCACTATCATCTCTCTCAAACCCTAAGGTTAGTCATTTTTTCCAAACCCTAGGTTTCACATCGTACCGTCCACCATCCTATCGTCATTCCACTGTTGCCGGGTCATTGTCGGCGACTGGAAACAGTAAGCCAAAGTGATGTTTCACTGTTGCAATAGTTTATATCAATTCGATCTCACCAATGTCTCATTATCTAACTGTTGTTCATTCATTGCCAAAGAATTGAAAACACAGCTCTACGAAAGTTCACATCGGTCAATGTGTACAATCAACCAAAATGAGGAACAAATGTAAACACCCATCATTCCCCTTACTTTTTGGTTCAATCTGAATTCGAAACAACTATTTGGTAAATATCGTTGTTGTGTTCCCCTTTTTACGTTTGATTATAATGAACTGATGTGAACATTTACATCATGTGGTCATCATTCTTGTTAATTGGTTGTAATATGATATTATTTTGTAATATTGTAGTTATTTTTTTCTTTATTGTGAATGTTTGCCTTGTTGGTGTTGTTGATTGTTAATGGTGATCCAATAATTTGAACCTCCAATTTTTGATTATTTTCCATGAAAGTAGCATGAAATATGGTCCATGTGAATATTCACACTATCCTTCGTCCCTCTTTTTGGTTCAATGTGAATTCTAAAACATTTCTTTGATATTATCGATGTTGTGTTTCCCCTTTACGTTTGATTGTAATGAACTAATGTGAACATTTATATCATGTGGCCATTATTCTTGTTGATTAGTTGTAATGTGCTATTATTTCATAATATTGTAGCTATTTTTTCTCATTTTGTGAATGTTAGCCTTATTGATGTTGTTGATTGTTGATGGTGATCAAATAATTTGAATCCCTAATTTTTTATTATTTTTCATAAAAAATAAGAAGTGGCATAAAATACGGTCCAGTGTAAATATTCACACCATATATTTGGCTGTGAACATTCACAGTTAAATATTTAATATAATGATGTGAAGATTAACATCGTGTTAGTTTAATAGTTGTAATATATTATTATTCCATACTTCATCTGTTATTTTCCTCCTATTTTTCAGTTGTTATCCTTATTGGTGTTGTTAATTATGATCAAATGATTTGAACTCCCAAAATTTTGTTCATTTTTCAGACACATAAACTAATGACATGATATATGATCCATGTGAATGTTCACACCATTTATTTGATTTTTATTCTTTTATCCTATGTTATACAGTGTTCATGTGAATATTGACATCATGGTTTTGCTCAATGCAACCATGGTCATATCATTCAATTATTCACAGCACATATAGTTTGCACTTGTTATGATTTACCATTTGTGTCCATTAACAATAAATTTGTTTATAATGGAACAAACATATGTTGCTTATAGATTTCATGGTAAAAGAAACAGAAACAGTTCTACGTTAAAAACAAACTTGAACAAATAGCCAGTCCCCCTAAAGTGAACATGAAAAAGGTCAACTATCGATCTAACATCATTGGGTTAGTGAAACTAATGACGAGCACCAAATTCTCGAATCCTCAGCTAGATTGTTTGAAGAAAATGCCATTTTGGCAATTGTTTGATGTGCTAGGATCGGTAAAGTTGACTTCAACAAATGCATGAAGTTCAACGATGTCATCATTTGCGTGCTAGAGACGTACAAGGCATCAAAAAACACATTTTATATCGGCAAGAAAAATATGAATATGAATTTCACATTATTTGTGATTTTGTAAATATTAGATTACATTGGACAAAAGAACCATAATTAGTTATTTTGATTGTACTTAATAAGATACAATGATATGTTATCATAATACTTGCTACTAGAAAGTCAATGTTAATATTCATATTGGTTTATATTGTCTTATAATTATGTACACATAACCATTGGCTTAATGTAACTAAATTAATTTATTTGATGTTTTATTCATGATATTAACATTCACATCAATAATTTAATTATGCATAAATGTACATTTCATGTTTGTGTACACACAGAAATGATGATTTGTGGTTAATGCAACGCTGATGTAGTCATATTTTTAGAGATTAAAAAATCAATATGAACCTTCACATAATCATTGGCTTAATGTGATATGTGAGCAATGCAATTTTGATGTGAACTTTAATATCATCATTCCATATTAGTAATTAATACTTTGAAACCATAGTGCCTTTATCTATATTACAGAATTCATGTGAACCTTCACATTCGTATGCTTTAGTGTGAATATTCATATCATATTTGTATTCAAAATGAGAGTTGAGGCTTGTGATTGTGTAATTTGATGCAATACTGATGTGAACCTTAACATCACCTTCACAGTGGTAACGAACACAGTGAGAACAAATTCACCATTCAATATTATATAGGTGTGTGACTAATATTAATACCAATTAACAACACAATGACAAATTTTCAATTCAAATTAATGTGAATATTAACACTGATTAATAATATGAACATTTAAATCATTTTTATATTAGACACATTACCAATCTCGAAAAATCATTACTACATTAAAATCCAATAATAAAAAAATCAAAATCAATGACAATAACAAAATCATATTCACTAACCCAAGCAAATATCACTGGAGATGTGAATATTTACATGAATGTGGATATGAAAACAAAAGTAATAGTGGAATTAATCAAGGTGTGAATGTTCACACAGGCCACTGAGACAGCACCAACATATGTTGATTTCTCATATAAACAGGAACAAAATTTCAAAACATAAAGGAAACATTTGCATATTATCTCAACTAGGGGTGCAACTTGGGCGGGCTCAACCCGAGCAACCCGAGCCCAGCCCGAGTTTTTTTAGGGCTTGGTCAACTATATCTTGTAATCTGGACGGGCCTGGGCAGATTTTTGATGCCCGAATTGTAATTCGGGCCAGGCTTGGGCAGAACCAATGGCCAACCCGAGCAACCCGAACCCGAATTAAATTTAATATATTATATAAATTATATAATATATAATATATATATAATTTAATAAATTATATAATATATATAAATTAAGTAAAAGAGTTAGTCTTAATTTTTAATTTTTATTTTTTGGTGACCAGAAAATAACTTTGAATAATTCTCAATTCTTTGTTAATTATCAATTCTACCTACAGGTTTCAAAACAAATCTACATACAAGTTTCTGGGCAATTCGGGCAATTCGGGCTAACCCGAGTTCAAAATACAAAGCTTGGGCCGGGCTTGGGCAGCAAAGCTCGGGTTCATGTTCGGGTTTGGGCGGGCTTGGGCACTGCTCTGGGCAATTCGGGTCGGGCTTGGGCAGACCCCCAACCCGACCGAACCCACCCGAGTTGCACCCCTAATCTCAACATCAATATTCATATATAACCACATTGACCAAACCCACGTGATCATTATTTTAGCAATAAGTTTAATGTGAATGTTCACACTAATATTTACATGAGTCATACTATGAATAATGTCATAACTTCATAAAACTCTAATTGAGTCACAATTACAGCAAGACAAGACCATTATGTCAAAATCAAGTTGGCTTGCATAGTGTCAATATGCAGTGATATTTGTTTGGGTCAGTGAACATGATTCGGTTATTTTTAGAGATTAAAAAATCAATGTGAACCTTCGCATTGTTGTCAACTGCTTTACAATTGTGTATACATAATCATTGGCTTAATGTGATATATAGGCAATGCAATTTTGATGTGAACTTTAATATCATCATTCCGTATTATTAATTAATACTTTGAAATCATAATGCCTTTATCTGTATTCCAGAATTCATGTGAACCTTCACATTCGTATGTTTTAGTGTGAATATTCACATCATGTTTGTATTCAAAATGAAAGTTAAGGCTTGTAGTTGTGTAATTTGATGCAATGCTGATGTGAACTTTAATATCACCTTGTCACAGTGGTAATGAACACAGTGAAAACATATTCACCATTCAATATTATACGGGGGTGTAACTAATATTAACACCAATTAACAATACAACGACAAATTTTCAATTCAAATTAATGTGAATATTAACATTGATTAATAATATGAACATTTACATCATTTTTATATCAGACAAATTACCAATCTCAAAAAATCATTACTACATTGAAATCCAATAACAAAAAATTAAAATCAATGACAATAACAGAATCATAAATTCAAAAATCTCAATCTCTTAAAGAAAAAAAAAAACCATCACACACATCCTCATCTGTGTCTTCATAATTTTCGTCTTCATCTTCATTATTATCACTATTATTAACACCTGCTACAATTCCACCATTACAGCAATCCAAATCAAACCAAACCCACCTCATCTCTTTACAAAGAAAGCCCCATTATTGTATCAGAGACCTCACTCTTCACAATGCTAACACCCATTTCTCAAACTTCTAAACAATATGAAATGTAAGCATTCACACTAATTGTGATAATCTATTCGTTGTAATATCTTATTCCATGTAAAAACATTTTTCACTCAATCAAAAATAAACTAAAGTCAATGGAGCTATCCTATACTTCACTATATCTGTTGTGTACTTGGTCCAAGACAAGACATGAGCATGTTCCAATTTCGTTTGAACATTTTGCCAAACACATGTGAGCACAAGGATGGAAAAAAAAAAACAAAAACAAAAACAAAAAACAAAAAATGTAAGTATGAACAAATTTCCTTTGTAATACTTGGAAAAAAACTCAAAATCATTACACAAACAAGGGAATAGCAACTATTAGCCACAAAGTTTCCAATGGGAATAACATTTTCTGTTGAATTTCTCATTTAAACATATAATCAAACACTTGGTAGGCGATAATTTTAACAATTGTGAAAGAAGAACATCATCCGAAAGAAGAACAATATGAAATGTGAACATTCACACTAATTGACAGAAAAACCAAAAACAAAGCACAAACTCCTCTTTCCCTTTGATTTAATCCAGTTGAATGTGGGTTTCAATCAATCGATTGAACAAGTTTGTAAATCATCTCATCTTTTCCTTTGATTCAAATCCTCTTCTTTTCCCTTGATTTCCGACTGAAATCATAACTATAACAAACAAACAAACAAACAAACAAAAACAGAGTACAGACTCTGAGTCGTCATCTTCTCTTCAGGAATGAAACTCTACCGCAATAAAACACTACCACAAACTCTGTGTTGTCGTCTTCTCTTCTATAGAAATGAAACCCTACCACAACAAAAACAGAGGGAAATATGTATATCATTCTTGTATATAATATATATCAATAATAGATATAAGAGTATAATAGTCTAACAAAAAACATAAATCAGGAAAAAATGACCTTATAGAATAAAAGTATAAACACATGGGACTAACTAGGTTATAACTTTCCTTTGTGGACTTATTGGGATAAAACACCTCTAAATTGGATTTATCAATAAAAAACCCATAAAAGAATATTATTGTTGGGAAAGGTTAACCCTCTAATAAAAGCCTAGTTTTGAAATGATGACTCCCAATTTAACCATGTTACCCTATTAGATCATCGGCATGATATAATGTTAGTGTTAAGTAAGCACATGACTTGTATTTTAAACATTTGAAAGTGTTTGGGTGTATAAGGTTGCACATCATAGGCACAATTTATAAAGTTACATAAGTGATTCTATAAAAATATGTGATTCTATAAAGTTACAATTTATAAGTGATTCTATAAAAATAGGTAAGTTAAACACAAATTTATATAAGTTTATTTAAAGTTTTGAAATTTATAAAATTATATAAATTTTCACAAACTTATATAAATAATCTTACACTACAGGAAAACATAGCAAAAAACACGGAGCTTTTAGCGACGCCGCGCCCCCCGTCGCGAAAAACGATTTTTTGCGACAGTAACGTCACCCGTCGCAAATAATAGCCTTTAGCGACGGCACTTACCCGTCGGTAATGAAACTAAGCGGAGGGGTCGGAAATGCGGAAGTATTAGCGACGGTAAAAAAAACCGTCGCAAAAACACCTTCTTTTGAGACGGCGTATCTCATTTGCGACGGAAAGTTGCCGTCGCAAAAAATTATTAAATCAAACGGCGCCGTTTTACGAAGTACTGCCTTCTATTTGCGACGGCCTACAGCATACCGTCGCAAAAAGTCAAAATAAAAAAAATCCCCCCTCTTCTTTTTCCTGTTCCCGCTCGATCCCTTCTTTCCCAAATCCCTAACTTCACCCCCAAATTTCACAAACGGGCTACGAGCAAGACACAGCGGTGGTGCGGGAGCAAGCCATCGGTGGTGCGGCGCGACGGCGACAGTATGGTGCTCGCGACGACTATCTCTCTCTCTCGCTCTACTATGCTCTCTCTCTCTCCGGCGACCGACTCTCTCTCGGCTCTATACGTATGTCCTCCTCTCTCTTCCTCCTCTCCCCTCATCTTCATCTCCTCCTTCTCTCTCGCTCATCGGTCTCTGTATATATAATTAGAGATGAATGCCTATATATATATAAATCTGTATATATATGCAATGTATATAAATCTATATATATATAAATCTGAAATCTGTCTATATATATATATATATAAATCTGTTTATCTGAAATCTGTCTATATGTATATATAAATCTGTCTATATATATATAAATCTGTCTATATATGTATAAATCAGTTAATCTTAATCTGAAATAACTGTTTATTGGTTTATATATATCTGTTTATTATGGTTTATAAATCTGTTTATAAATCTATTTTTTTTGGTTTATAAATCTGTTTATTGTATATAAAATAACCTGTTTATTGGTTTATTGAGTTAGGGTATAGAACATTAGGAGTGTAAAGAGAAGATGAATGTTAAGAATAAGGCTTTTCTTTTTATATAAAATAATCTGTAAATGAATTTTTTATTTTTATTTTTTGAATTTAATGTTTGTGCAAATTGGACTTCAATTTTGATTTTGCAAGAATTTTTTCTTTTCTTTGTAGCCAAACAACTAATTAGAACTACTTCTCTATTTATATTACAACTTGCATAATTAGCAAAATCCCATTGATGTTGAAAAACTTTTCAGTATGCAATGTGGAGAGGAGTTATAATTTTCGATATTTGGTGGGCCACTTTAACGCGTTAAGGCCCACAACACTACTAAGATGAAGTCTGTTGTGGTAGGGTTGAGTGAAGAATTGGAAAAATTCGTAATTCGATCAAGTTAGTTCAATCTAATCTGGTAGATTTGGATTGGTTTTTTGAATCTATAGTTCATTTCTGAATTGAAAAATTGGGAATCCGTTATCCGCGGATCAGTTCTGAATTGGGGTTTACCTTTTTGAATTAGAAATTAAATTGCAAATGTTTAAATAAGTCATAAAAATATTTAAGAGAAAATAAAAAAAATACCAAAAAAAAAAAAGGATTTTAACCCTTATAATAAAATAAATCTTAAATTTTTAATTTAATTAATTTATGTGTAGGTATTATATTTATGTGTAGGTATTATATTTAGAGTTACTTTGGTGAGATATTTTTGTGGATGTGTACAGATGATGGATAAGAGTTGGATTGATTTGCCAAATAGGATGTCGAGTGAATACATTAATGGGATTGATGAATTCCTTGTGTTTGCCTACACCAATAGGGTTGAAGGTTCGATGATCAGTTGTCCGTGTAGGAAGTGTGAGAATCAATACTATTTTGTACGAGAGGGTGTACGGGAGCATCTGATTTTGAATGGTTTTTTTAAAAAATACAAACATTGGATTAATCATAGGGGAATCTTACGTATCTCTGCATGGTAATAGAGAGAATGAAACATTAGCTAATTCAGACATTGGGGATGATATGATTGGAATGATACAAGGGGCTATGGGAAATCCACATGCCGGTACAAGTGCTGAGGGTGATGAACCACAAGGGCCTGATCCCCATGCATCTGAATCCCAGCTCGGTCCAAATGTAGAGACTGCAAAGTATTTCAAACTTCTTCAAGATGCACAAAGTGAATTGTATCCGGGTTGTCAGAAGTTCACATCTTTGTCATTCATCGTGCGACTTCTACATTTGAAGGTGCTTAATCAGTGGACAGACAAGTCTGTTGACATGTTGCTTGAGTTATTGAATGAGGCGTTCCCGTTGGGTGTGAAACTCCCGGACTCATATTATAAAGCTCAAAAGGTCACAACAGATTTGGGCTTCACGTATGAGACGTGGGATGCATGTCGCAACAGTTGCATGTTGTTTCAACACAAGGACGCCAATCTTGATAAATGTGTCATATGCAACAGTTCTAGATGGAAATCAAATGGTGATGGTGGTTCAAATGTTCCTAACACAGGTGGCAAACAAATAGCTACAAAACAGATGAGGTATTTTCCTTTAAAATCAAGGTCGCAGAGGTTGTTTATGTCATCCAAGACGGCCAAGTTAATGAGATGGCATGCAGAGGAACGAACTGATGATGGTGTCTTCAGGCATCCTGCTGACTCCCTTGCATGGAAAGATTTTGACCGTCGGAATATTGAATTTAGTAATGATTGCCGAAGTGTAAGGCTTGGCTTAGCATCTGATGGTTTTAACCCATTCAGGACGATGAACATAGTTCATAGCACTTGGCCTGTTGTGCTCATTCCATACAACTTGCCGTCATAGATGTGCATGAAGCAACCATTTCTAATTTTATCCGTGCTTATTGACGGCCCGAAAGGACCTGGTGACAAGATTGATGTGTATATGCAACCGTTGCTTGAGGAGTTGAAAGAACTATGGAATGAGGGTGTGTCAACATTTGATGCATCAACAAATCAAATGTTTCAAATGTATGCAGCTTTACTGTGGACAATTAGTGATTTTCCTGCATACGCAAACTTGTCAGGATGGAGCACTAAAGGAGAATATGCATGTCCTTGTTGCAATAAGGAAACTACATCGTGTTGGTTGAAGCATAGTAGGAAACAATCATACTTGGGTCATCGCAGATTTTTACCTACTGGCCATAAATTCCGGAAGGATAAAGTATCATTTGATGGTAGGCGGGAAGTCAGACTCAAACCAAAATTGTTGTCTGGAACTGAGATGTTGCTACAATTAGAATCTGAGGGTATTTTAACCCAATACAATATGGATGACCTTAAGGAGAGGCATAGGAGACAGGTAGAGAAGGAGAAAGCTGGACATCGCACCCATAGTTGGAAGAAAAAGAGTATCTTTTATGAATTGCCATATTGGGGGCACAATCTAATAAGACACAACCTCGATGTGATGCATATAGAGAAGAATATTTGTGACAATGTGTTGTGGACAATATTAGGGGTTGCAGGAAAATCGAAGGATGGTGTTAATGCTCGGCGTGATTTACAAGATATGAATATTAGAAAACCCCTACATTTGCAGTTAAGAGGGTCGAATAAAGCCTATTTACCACCAGCACAATTCACGATGACCAAGGATGAGAAAGATTTGTTCTTAAAAGTGTTGAAGGAAGTAAGAGTTCCCGACGGGTATTCATCCAATATATCACGTCGTGTGCGCTTACATGATAGAAGCATTGGGGGTCTTAAGAGCCACGATAGTCATATTCTGATGCAACAACTTATTCCATTGGCTATTCGCAGATCGTTACCGAAGAATGTAATTGAACCCTTGATTGAATTGAGCAATTTCTTTAGACAATTGTGTTCGAAAGTGAATTGTGCGACGGATTTGCAATATATTAAAGATCTTATCGCTGTAACACTTTGTCATCTAGAGAAAATATTTCCTCCTAGTTTTTTTGATATAATGGAGCACTTGCCTATACATCTAGCTGATGAAGCGTTATTGGGTGGAGCGATTCAGTTTCGATGGATGTATCCAATTGAGAGGTATCTTCTTACTTTGAAGCAATACGTGCGTAATAGAGCTCGTCCTAAAGGATCAATTGCTAAAGGATATCTTATGGAAAAATGCATGAATTTTTGTGCACAATATCTCAGTGATGTGGAAACCAAATCTAGTCGACCCGTGAGGAACTATAGTGGTGCTGATAATTTAGGTCATGCTACTGGTGAAAACACAAGCTTTTATCTGGATAATACTTCTTGGGTACAAGCTCATCGGTACATCTTGTGCAATACAAGCGCGGTTCAACCATTCATAAAGTAGGTTAAGTCACTCACTCAATATTTTATTATGTTTTATTGAATTTTCAACTAAATTTTTTGTATGGCTAAAATTTCAATCTACACAGCAAACACCTTGAAGTACTTAAGCTCAAAATGCCTCGTGTCGACGATCATCAACTTCGGCGTGAACATTTTGAAACTTTTCACATTTGGTTCAAGGAACATGTATGTATTTAACTCTATAGATTCTAGTTACTTAAGTTGATCTACATTTTAAATTTTACATTTTTGTGTTAAATAGGTCCAAACTTTGCGAAGGACTACTGATGTCATATTTTCTGAAGAGATTATTCTATTGGCAAATGGTCCTCATAACCTGGCAAGGAGGTTCAACGGGTATATACTGAATGGGTTTCGGTATCGAGTAAAGGCCATGGATGATCGTCGAGCCACACAAAATTGTGGTATAGCTTTGAAGGCAGATACCATAAGTTATGCTAGTCGAAAAGACAAGAATCCTCGTCTGGGGTCTGTGTACTATTATGGACAATTGACAGATATTGTTGAGATTCGATATTCCAATGAGAAGAAACATGTGTTGTTTAAGTGTGATTGGATTGAGAACATTCACGGAAAGAAAGAAGATGTCTTCAATTTCACGTTGGTGAACTTCAATCATTTGTTGTACCGAGATGATCGAATTACCAATGAACCTTTCATCTTGGCGTCCCAAGCAGAGCAAGTTTGGTATGTTGCAGACCCGTTACAACCAGACTGGCAAGTCGTGGTGAAGATGTCTCAAAGAGGTTTATTTGATATGAGTTCGACTGATCCACAAATCGAGCCATACATGAGCCAACAATTGGAAGAAAATATAATGCTTCGTGATGAAGAAGTTGGTTGGGTGAGGGAAGCCGCAGAAGGAGAAACAGTTGATGTTCAAATAGGCTGATATGTAATCAACATTAGTAATTCAATTAAGGCTAAGGTTGTAGTTAATCATCAATTTCTTAATTTACTTTGCCTTTGTAATTGTATTAGTTCATGTTTCTTAATTTACTTTGCCTTTGCAATTTCTTAAGGTTGTATTAATCATCAAATAGGCTGATATGTAATCAACATTGTCTATGTTTCTAATATCAATTAATGTTATATTGCTTGCAGATTATTATGGGAAGGAAGAGGAAGCCTGATCATCCCCGGCGCATGATGTCTGATGTACCACCGTATCGACCACCATCAGTGACACCACAGCAGCTACCATGTACTCAGCCTCCACGCCTACCATTGGTGCATCCACCATCAGTGGCACCACAGCAGTTATCATCATCAGCTTATGAGCCATCCACAGGTATATAAATTTGCTTTGATTTGCATGAAAATTATTTACACATACTTTTATTTATGCTCATTATATATAACTTGTTTATTCTCATTGTATTTTGCAGACCCTTCGACTTCTTCACAGCCCACATCAGGTTTATTTGATATGATTTGTATTCACATTATTTAAATTTGCATTTGTTTGTTACCATTGCATATTGTTTATTATTATTGTATATCGCAGGTCATGTTACTTCTTCATCAACCTCGACTAGGCGTGGTAGAGGATGTGCCAAGGGCATTAAAGAGTGGGGTACTGGTAAAAAGCTGGACATACAATTTGATGGCAATTACTGCCCAATAAGGGATAACGTGGCCAAGTTAACTACTCAACTTGGCATTATTGTGCGGAATGGTAACATTGTTCCTCTTACTTTTCTTGACTGGAACAGTGTGCCTGATGATATTGTTGATGCTATCTGGAAGGATGTGAAGGTAAAAGTATATTTTTGTCCACAAATTCGAATTCCAAATTTGTGTTATACTTAGCCTTAAACTTTGTGTTTTATAGGACAATTTGAATATATGTCCAGAGGAGTACAAGCCAATCTGCATGAAAAACTGCAACAGCATATGGAAGGATCACAAGAACAAGCTTAAGGCTAAGTATTTCAAGCCTAGAAGCTCTGATCCTAATCTGAAGAATGATGTTCCTATGAACGTTGTGCCAAGCCAGTGGGAACAACTTGTGGAGTATTGGCGTACTTCCGATGCTGAGGTATACAATTACATTATATTTATGATATGTAAACATACAAATCATATTTACATACTTACATTTGTTGAACTTGTTATAGAAAATTGCAAGTAGGAACGCTAAAAATCGGCGAGCTCACGGCATAGCTCATACCACAGGGCGTACTACTTTCTCTCAGATACGGCATGAGGTTTACATTTTATTGTTTTATTTTTGTATATAAATAAACATTGTATATTTGCAAATTATTTGGATTCTAATTTTCATATTTCTAAAAAAAATTAGATGACCATTAAGGGGGAGTCTACTGATAAGATGAATGTTTGGCTTATGACACGTAGAGTAGATGACCCAGAGGTTATCCAGACATTGGTAGTTTCCAAACACCTTTGATTGTATTTAAAGTTTATTTTTTGTGTCAACCATCTTAATTTGGTGTATACTTGTATGTCTTATTCAATACAGGATGAGTTTAATCGTCAACTCTCTATGCTACCTGAGGATGGTCAGACTTTGGAGGCTAGGAATGCCATTTTCCATGAGTTGATAGGTCATGACAGACATGGATATTGTCGCACATACGGGAGAATCGTGCCTCGGAGAGTGGTGTATAAAGATGGTGCTGGGCCATCACAGTCAACCCCCCAGCCATCGACTATTAATCAGATGAGGGAGGAGCTGCGAGTAGAGTTGAGGGAGGAGCTGCGAGCAGAGTTCTCTACACATTTGCAGCAGATGAGAGCTGAGATGATGGCCCTTGTGTCACAGGGGGCGAGTGTGGATCCCAACAGACAGGTTTCATATAAACATCACAATTGTTTGATAGTTCAATTTTCACTCAAGATTATGTATGAAATTCGAATATGATTAACACATTATGCATTGACTAACATAGGTTCTTGATGCATCGAGTGGCCACCGAGCATTTAGGGAATCTGCAGAAGACGAGAATCCATATACACCACCACCAGAAGATCAGGTATAAAATGTATCTTTGCATTCTAAGCTAAAATGTATCTTTACATTCTAGGCAAACTACTTCCTTAGGCAAAGTACTTCCCGGTTTGGGAGTTAGAGCCGGATTTCGGTTTAGCACGAAACTTGGCACACACGACCGCCTAGGCACGAGAGACTTGTGGGAGAAGACGGGGCTCCAATCGGGTTCCCGGTTTGGGAGTTAGAGCCGGATTTCACTTTAGGCAAATTACTTCCTTAAGAAACTTGAATTCGATGAGTTAACGCCCCGAAATCACCAAACGGCGTCGGTTTAGCACGAAACTTGGCACACACGACCGCCTAGGCACGAGAGACTTGTGGGAGAAGACGGGGCTCGAATCGGGTTCCCGGTTTGGGAGTTAGAGCCGGATTTCGGTCCAGTCGAAATTATTTACTAAACTATCTTTCTAATTACATAGTAGTCAATTTTTTTTTATATTTTTTTATAATTAAAATATTAACACCATTATATGGTTTTTAATTATTTTTATCTTGTTTTTTTTCAGATATTTCCTGAGTAGCAGTTGGCTTCTTCTGGAATGCGGGCGTATCAAGATTATGATAAATTTTTGTTTTTGTAACCCACGAACGAATGAAGACGAAAACTTTTGGTTTTGATTTTGATTTATGTTATTTAAATTTGTGAGCAACATTATGTATGTATTATGCGACGTTATGTAGTGGCATAATTTTTATTGTTATGAATTTTTATTTATGTATTGCTATGAATGGAACAATATTATTAATTTTCATTATTTGTCAACTTTTGTTTATATACGTATTTATATTATTCTGTAATTTTTGGATTTTTTTATAATTATTTTTTATTTAATACAGGTTATTTTAATTTTTTAAATAATTTTTCAGCAGGTTTTTTTTTTTTTTTTGAGACGGGAGCAGAACCCGTCGCAAAAACCAATAATAGGCTTTTGCGACGGCACCAAGACAGTCGCAAAAGCTGTGCAATTGGAATTTACAAGACTCCTTTAGCGACGGTAACCGTTGCCGTCGCCAGTACTTATAAGATGCCAGAGTTTTAGCGACGGTAATGTTGCCGTCTCAGAAACTCACTTTTAGCGACGGGAATTACGTGCCGTCGCGAAAACTGACATTTTTTTCTATTACTGGCGACAGGAAAATGACCGTCGCAAAAAACACACCTTACCGTCGCAGAAACTAATGGCGACGGGACTTACCGTCGCTAAAGCTCTTTTGCAACCCCCTTTGTCGCGACCCCTTCTTACCGTCGCAAAAAGCCAAATTACCGTCGCAAAAAGTATTAGCGACGGCTCCCGGGGCATTTGCGACGGCCGCCTACCGTCGCAAAAAACGACTTTTTTTGTAGTGTTACAAAAATATATAACTCAAATCATAAAATTATATGATAAAAATATATACATATGATAAGCAAGGTACCCTAAAAGGTTTCATTAAACAATTCCCATTAGAAATGTTGGCACAAAATACTAAACAAGTTTGGTGTTATATTGCTTGTTAAATTATGACTAAAAGGCCCTTTTGACTAACCACTTACGTGCTTGGGCCGATTTTTAAGGAAATTCCCATTGAGCTTCCAGCTCTGTATTCACGTCTGGAAGATCATCACCTCCTTTATGAAGGTGGTCTCGATTAGAGAAGCTGGAGAATGAACCGACCCCATCGCTACTGGGCCACAGTAAGACCAGAGTGGAAGGAATGGTATGATCGGGTCGTCCTTGATAAGACACTGGATTTTCAAGAGCTTTACCTTTTCGACGCCCTTCAATTGTCCAGGTTTACCATTTTAGAAGAACCTTTTTTGATACTTGCTACTCTTTATTTTTGGAATTCTGCTTTCAATTTCTTTCAATTTAAATGTGGGATGATGGCTCCTACTGTCCTTGACATCTGTCATCTGTTAGGATTATCCTCTACTGGTACCTCCATTGGTCCAGACTATCCTGGCCTCAAAATCCATTTTTCTCTCCCTTCTCTGAACTCATTCTATAGTGACTTTATCAAGGTTGAGAACAAAAGAGAAGGCCCTGTGACTAATAGGGAATTTTTCTCTTTTTATTGTATTGGCTTTGCAAATTTCTCTTATGTACCTCTTCTCAGAGGATCATGTATGAATTTGCCCCTCTTGCCAAAGCCTTTGTTTTATAAAGAAATGTGACCTTAGCTCCATACATTTTGGCTTATGTTTATAAAGCTTGTTCCTTTTTTTGTGAAAAACTCTTGGATGTTAATTAAGGAGACCCATTTTGGATACTCCAACTTTGGCTAAATATTATATTGAATTTTCTTTCAAAATAATATGACTCATATGTATATATACGCTTACCAATTGATGATGTATTGGAGATTTGCGTGGTTGGAGGGAAACTAATTAAGATATAATATAACTAATAATTATTGTTGATGTAACTAGTAATTATTGTTGAAAATGAATAAGCATCTTCTTGTGGTGATTAGTTGCTAAGATCGTCTACAATGAATTATTTAAATAAGGCCTCGTTTGAGAACAGGCTAATTTAGTAACTTTTTGGCTATTTGGCTAAAAAGGTAGGTAAAAAAAACTTGTATGTTTTGGATGACTTTTTGGCTAATTACGAAAAGATGTGTAAAAAATAGAGAGAAAAGAGAATCTTTGACTTTTTGGTATGAGTGGTTGACTTTTTGACTAATTTAGTAACTTTTTGACTAATTTGCTAAAAAAATAAGTCCCCAAACGGAGGTGTTTTGAAAAGAAAAAGAAAAAAGAACAAGTGTGTTAAGTGTGTTATATAATAAAAAATAATAATACTAAATTTATTTTTACATTTAAAATATTTCTTAGTTTAAAGAATGGATGTGTGCTTCAATGATGTAACTAAAATGTATATTAGTGTATGAAAAAAAAAAATTAACTCATTTTTTCTCACTCAAAAATGATTGAGAGCTCTAATAGATGAGCTTTAATGGGAGTGGATTCCACTGTGATGTGATATTTTAGTCTTTTTTTTTTTTTTTTATTCCTTGCCACATAAGTTCAATTAGAGTTCCAAAATTAAAGGATATATCATTGCTCTTTTCTCACTCACTTCATTCTATCTTTTTTCTCTTATGCAACACATCCTCACCTTTCTCTCTCACTCCCTCTCTCCTTTCAGTTAAGATGATAGTCACATTTAACAAACAACCCACCTAATTATGCATTTAGAGCATCTCCAATAATAGAGTTCAAATTATTTGTTTAAGTGTGTTACATGATAAAAACATAAAAAAATAAAAAATAAAACCTAATTGTGTTTGTTAAGTGTTTATTAATTTAAAGAATGAGTATGTGCTCTAATAAAATATGTATATATACATCTATATAAATTTATTTATGTCTTAAAAGAGAAAAGTTATGTGCCAACCGCCAACCGCCAACCACCAACCACCAACCACCCATTATTGTTTTCTTTGCTCCCTTTTCTGTCAATCTTGCTCCTAACCCTTCCTTGTCTCTCTCTTCTCTTTCGTCCATGTTAGCTAAAATGTTTTTGCAATTAGCAAACAACCAAACTAACAAATTAACAATATCATTGTAGCAAAAAAAATCTTGCTGATCGTTATTGTAAGCTAATATATGACACTAGCAATGGGTTTTATCAACCCATTGAAGAAGCTCTTAACTAACTATTTAACACAACCATCTTTATAAACCTATTATAAATGCTCTTAATTAACTATTTAACACAACGGTCTGGAGTAAAAATTTACACTTTAGTTTGCTATCTTCTTGTTACTCCTTAAAATATATATATATTTATATTTTTGCTTGTTGACTGACACTATCATTTTAATGTTACCATTGAAAAAGCTCTAAGGAGGAGTTAAAAGGAAAAGGCAAGTTACCAAGCAATTCACAACCTTAAACGGATCAATACATTTTTTAGATAAATATCCCATTATTTTCAATGAGAATGAGAAGTTTTGGTGTACCCATTAGAACAATGAGAAGTTGTGTTTCGTTTATTCATTTTTTCAAAGTGTGAACAAAATCAAATTCAAAACTTTAGGTAGTTGTCAGTTGAGTTATAATTATATGATGTACAATGTAATAATTGTTGCAATGCACACTACCTAGCTTGTGGTATGCACACATGAACAGACCATAGGCTTCCTTATAAATAGCAAAATGAAGATTTCATCATTATCGATTTTGTTCACACAAGTGTGGGAATAATATATACATTTTGATTGATTGAGAATAGTAAAACTTACATTTTAGATCACACACTAAAAAAGTCAGTCTAATCTCGTACATGTGATGTGAATGAATTAATATTAGAAGAGATTGTAAAATGAAATTTAATGATTTTTATTTTTTAAATGGAAGTAAATCACACTAACTTTAAAAAAAAGTTAAAAAGTTACCAAAAAAATTAAAAAATTATCACTATTCAACAAAAAAAATATTAAAAAATTAATATACATAATATTAAAATACAAATTAACTTCACGCTTTTCTAGGAACTGACGTAAAATCAAAGGTTGAAAGGAAGGGAAAAAAATTACATGTGTATATTCACTAAGTTGGATGGTAAAGTTGGGCCTGTGGGGGCCCATCATGGGTCTCGTTTTGATAATCCGAACCGTTGAATATGTAAAACTTATCCAGTACTATATGCCTGTAAAAAATCATGTCTATCGAATATCGCTAACTACATGATCAAATCAATTTTATATAAAAAATAGATGGTGTTATAGTTAACACTACCACAATCAGATAGCTATCGATATCCAATCAATGTAATTTTTTACAAGCATGAGTACTCACGAGTTTTACACATTAAACGGTTCCGATTAGAAAAACGGGATCCGTGACTGGCCCCCACAGGCTGAACAACACTGTCCAATCAAAGCCCAAAAACGAGGTAATCTTTTCCCATCCCCTACCCAGCCGACTGCACTGCCAAGCCCGTACGGATTAATTAATTATCTTCTCCTACACACTTTATTTATACAATATTTTAATACATATTTTTTCATAAAAAGTCAAAAAATTAATCCAAACATCCATATTTTTTTCCTCAGTAATAATTTAGAACTCTAAATATAGAGCTCTAAACCCATCACTAATGAGGTAGAAATGTGGAGGAAAAAAAAAGACACAATGCACACCCACTGCCACATTCACTAGTGGTACCTCTAATTAGAGGTCTGAAACTTTATTCTTTTTCCCTCAACTTTTTCATCTAAAAAGACAAAAAGTACATTTATTTATGACACTCCAAACAACTTCTAAATCCCCCCCCCCCCCCCCCCCACACACACACACAAAAGAAAGCAAAAGATGGTCACATCCCCAAATGTAACAATTTTCGAATATTGAAAATTTATTACTAGTCATAATTTAGAGGTTTAACTAGTACATAATGCAAACATGAAATAGTACAGTTTGTAAAGCTTACATCAATACTCTCTCTATAGATGATTGGTACATTTGAGCATGAATGAATTTTATTTAAGTAGAAACTATACAAAACGGTTAGATTCTTAGAATAAAATAAAATAAAAATTACTATAAATAACTCAAATAAGTTACACCAACCATTTCTTATATGAGGCAAAGGCTTAAAGAATTGTCTAGAGACATTGAGAGTTTGGTACTGACCATTTTTTGTTAGCTATACTCTAAAATATATGAAAACTTTTATATTTGAAAATTTTGAAAACTTTATATGCCCATTTTTTATGAAATATTTTAAATTATTTTCTGAATTTTGAGAATTTGGGTAAAAAAAATTGTATTAGCAAAACAAATTAAAAACAAATTTTTTGAAACCATGCAAAACAAGGTTTAATAAAATAAAAATAATTAAAACATTAACACACTACATGATAGACGACCAGAGGTAAATTGAGAAGCGCCATCGCCAAATTTTGGCTAGGAACTTGAGTATACATGGCTAAAGAAACCTGGAGTGGAATATGAAAATTTGTGGTACCCATTGTGCCCTACTACTATACACATGGAAAGTAAATGCAAACCTAATTCATCGACAGAAGCACTTGATGCAAGAAAAAATTTTGGCTAAATAAACTAGTAATTCTAATCCAAAACTTTGGGCAGTTTTTGAAATTGAATGTGTGTAGTGAGTTTAATCTTTCTGAATTGTTGTTGGGTATTTCTCATTGTGTGAATTTGTTAAGTCTCTCCTCCTATGCAAAAAGTATTACTTTGAATCCTCTTCATTACAAGTAAAAAAAAAAAAGTATAAGCATTTATTTAATGATCAATGACAAATCAATATTTTAAATTCAAATAATCTTAGTAAGACAAATGAGTTGCTGAGTTATTGCTAAAATATTAATTTTAAACATTAAAAACAAATAACTAGCAAGTGTGTTTGGTTTGAATTTTTTGAATTAAGTTTTTTAAAAATTGAATTTTTTGATTTTCGTGTTTTTTTGTTTTTAATGAATATTTTTAAAATTTTAAATTTTTTTTTTACTTTTTTAGAAGCACCTTACTTAGATGTATTTAAAAAGTAAAAAATTAATAAATACATAAAAATATAAAAAATATACTGAATTTTCGTATTTTTTTGTATTTTTAGTATTTAGTGAATTTTTAAAAGATTTTTTTTTTTTTTTTTTTTTTAGGTATATATATGTTAGGTATGTTTAAAAATTAAAAAAATTACTTAAAATATTAAAAAAATTCAATAAAAATAAAAAAAAACACAAAAAAATAAAAAAATAAAATTTATTAAAAAATATTTTTAAAAAATGATAACCAGTGATTGGCGTTGAGCATACGACACAAATGGTAGAATTGACCACACCACACACAAATATAGAAAAAGACCATTCTTTTCAAGTCTGTCCTCTTGTTCAAAAAGTAATGTTTGAATCCTTTTTATTCAAAAAAAAAAGTAATATTCAAATCCGCTCCATTATTTGATGGTATCAATATCGAATCAGTATTAGGTCAAGTTTGGCATATAATCAAAAAGTTAAAAAATTATTCAAAAAGTTAAAAAGTTACTATTCACTAAAAGTCAATAATTACGACTGCACAACTCTCAAGTCGAATTTTTCTCTACAAATCAATTTTTATAATTTTTTATTACACATTTTTTCATAAAAAATTAAAAAACTAACCCAAATATCTATATTTTCGACTTCTATTTTCCAGTCTAAAAAGACAAAAAATACACTTATTTAAGACACCTCAAACAACCTCATAGTCTATACATATTGGGACTTAGGTGTTACAGTTTGCAAAATTTTAAAAATCAGTAACTGAATGTACGGGCACGATGTCCTAATGAAAACCAGTCAACGACTTCAAAATTGGTTCACCCAACCAATCTGATTCAAAATCTTGAAAAGTCATTACCCATACGAAATCCTTAACAGCTGATTTTTAAAACTATAGTACTTTGCACACAAATATAAAAAATCTTTTTTTTGTCAAGTCAGTTAGGAAGACATTATTATTAGTATATTTTTAAAAACATGAAAACTTACATGAATAATTATGTAAAAAAGTCTAAACAGCACAATACAACAATCATACAACAAATTCAACAATTACTCAAATTCAATAAATATTCCAAACAAATATCATCGATAAAACCACTCACCTTGTTGTGAGATGCAGAGTGCCTTTTTGGTAGCAGCAGAGAGAGGTATAACATCATCAAATATGTATAGCTTCTATTAAAATATATTCACAATTATCTGTTCATTTTTATAATTTTAATTTGTAATTTTTATTTTTAATGAACTTTTTTAATATTTTAGTTATTTTTTTTAAACCATTTAGATAAATACAAATTTTGGAAAAAAAATTTCAAAAATTCACTAAATACTAAAACATACAAAAATTTAGTAAATTTTCACAAACATTTTGCTTTTAAAATATATAAAAAATAAAAATAAAAACTTATTTAAATTATTTAAAAAGTTAACTAAAAAAGAAAAAGAAAAATTCGAATTAAAAATTCAAAAATTAATTTTGACAATTCAAAATCAAACAGAATGAATTTTCACAAAATTGAATGATGGTGAGTATTTTGAAAATAGTATAAGAGGGAAGATTTTGAACTAAGAATGTTTATCTGTAAAGAGAGAGTGAGAATTCCCTTCCCGCTCAATAGTAAAAAAAATGGCGCTAAAATGTGCAACAATTCCATTGAACATGATCAAAGACGTCGATTATCGATTCATAAGCCAACTATTCAAACCCTAACTCAAGCCTTCATCATCTTCTTGAATTCTTCAAAATTAACACATCCATCGCCATCAACATCAACAGATTTGATCATCTTCAAACAATCTCTCCACGAGCACTTCTCTCCTAAGCTCTTCAACACAGAGTGCAATTCCTTCACCGATATCAATCCATTCCCGTCCTGATCGTACAAATCGAAGGCATCGCGAAGCTCTTTGCTACTGCTGTCATCATCGTCGTCCGATCCTCTCCGGTGAAAATTAGCGAACTCGCGGAGATCAATGAATCCATCGCCGTCGCTGTCGATCTCCGACATTACTCGCTGGACTTCCTCGGGAGAAGTATCGGAGCCGAGTGCACTGAGGACCGCTCGGAGCTCGGAGGCGGAAATCTTTCCGTCGCCATTGGCATCGAATTTTTTGAACACTTTTTCTACTTCTTCCATGTTGCCTAGCGTCGTCAGTGAATGTTTACCGTTGCTTGAACTCTTCGCCATCGTAGAGATGGAGAACAAGAGACTGAGCTCAGCAGAACTGAGATCTTTCGTTCAACGTTCGTCCGTGTCATTTATGTTATGGTAAGTTATACGCGTAACGCGTGTTATTTATAGTTAGTTATACGCGTTTTTTAAAAGCGCGTTGAGTAGTACGACTCTACCTGGCATCTGTTTGGCTTCATTTGCTGGGTTAATATTTTGACTTTTTAATTATTTTAATTTGGGTTTAAAAAATTTAGATTTTTTTGATGTTTTGATTTTTGTGGAGAAAAAAAATAATTATAATTTAGAATGATATTTTATTTTATTAATTTTTTAATTTATTTTATCTTTTTAGTCTATTTTATTTTTTTAAAACTATTTTAACCTTGTAGTTCGATGCCAAATGAGAGCTTTATATTATATTACAAAAAATAATAATTATAATTTAGATATGATATTTTATTTTATTAATTGTTTAGTCTATTTTATTTATTTTATTTATTTTTTATTATTTTAACCTTTTAACTTGATGCCAAACGAGAGCTTTATATTATACTACGAAAAATTACAATAGCGCTACATGTATTAATTGATATATCAATTAGTATATTAATACATATTATGATATTATCATTTCAAAATTATAAATCTCATCTATTATATAAATTATAACATATTTAAAATTATATCATATTATTTATTAATATATCAATTAAAACATATAACTTTATTCCACGAAACAATGGTGGAAAATTGTTTCATGATCTAGCTGCAGCATGCCCTGTCCTTAATCAATGGTGGAAAATCTTTATTTTTTAGTTACTTTTCAAATCACCTAATAAAAAATTATAAATTTTTCGCCCTCCACCAAACGCACACGTCTTTTAAGATTATCAAATAACATCTCCATATCCGGTGTTATTATAAATTATAAATTTGGATGTGAATACAATTTTACTAAGGACAGTGATAAAGTACTATAAAATCAGAATTTAAATATGAATTTTAGTGATATAATAAGTAAATAAAAGAAAAATCAAAACAAAAATTAAAAAATTAAAACATCACATTATTATGTGAAATCTACCATTAAAATTCTCAAATTAAAGTTTCTAAACATTATTTTTTTATTAATTATAACTAGTGATGATAGAGAGCTTTACGAGTAAATCTCCAAATTGAGTTCTACTTTGGTGACAATGGAAAAATAAATAATTAAAATCAAAATATTACATAAATGGGTGGACTTCACCCATTATCTATTAAAGTTCTTGACTTAGAAGTCAAACATTTTTGAATTGTACCACACGTTAATCTAGATGATTACAAGAGATATCCATTCCAAATTTAAGATTTTAAGGTTTGGGATGTTGATTGTTTTTTATTTTTTTGGTTAAATTAAAGATAAAATAGGTTAAAAAATTAATATGATAAATTGTCACATTTAAATTATAATTATTTTATTTTTTTTATAAAAATCAAAAAAAAAAAAACACAAATAAAGGCTGTGTTTGGCATAAGTTATTTTGGTTAGTATTTTAGTCAAAAAAATAAAATAGGCTGAAAAAATTGATAAAATAAAATGTCACATCTAAATCATGATCATTTTAATTTTTTTTTTCTAAAAAACGTCAAAAAAAAACTCATTCCAAACAACACTTTTTAATCTCAAACTAAAATAGTCATAAAGGCTATGTTTGGCATGAAGGTTTGGGTTAGGTTGGGGCTATTTTACTAACAAAAAAAGTAGATTTTTTAACTTAATAAAACAAAATGTCACATTTAAAATATAATCATTTCAATTTTTTTCTCACAAAAGTCAAAAAAACAAAAAAATCTATCCTAAACGATACTTTTTAACCCCAAGCTAAAATAATCAAAAAGTCAAAAAATTAAAAACCAACTTATATCCCAAACAAAGACAAAGGGCTGGTTTGGCTTGTTAAAAAAAGACAAAAATCTAAAAAATTACTCAAAAAGTTAAAAAGTTATCCCTATTAAAAAAATACATTTACACAAAAAAAAAAGGTACAGCCAACAAGTAGGGGTGTAATTTTGGCCCAGCCCGGCCCATCCGGGCTCGGGCCGGACCAGGACCATGTCGAGTCTTGAGGGCTCCCGTCAAAAAATCAGGCTGGGCCGAGCCAGCCCATGGACCAGAAAACTAGGCCCGGGCCCAGGCCCAAGCCCAAGCCCAGGGGTATTCAAGCTTCGGGTAGGCCAGTGGGCCAGGCCTCAAGCGGGGGCCCTTAGGCTTTGGCTTTGGTGGGGCTTAGGCAGGCCTAAAGAAATTTTTTTATTTTTTTTATTTTTTCTACCAAAAATTTATTATTTTCCATTAAAAATAACAATCGACATCAGGTGGGTCGGCCCTTGGGCTGGGCTTTTGGGGCCGGCCTTGAACGGACCAAGGGGCCGGGCCATAGGCCGGGCCGGGCTTCAAAACGATAGCCTAGGCCATAATCCAAGACCTCGGGCTGGGCTTGGGTTCGGGCCCAAACGGACCGGGCCCACCTCGAGCCACAGGCCAAAATTACACCCCTACCAACAAGTCTATTGAAGTAATGGTACAGTCTGCACAGGCGGTGCACAAAAATGTACACAGGACGATGTTGTTATGTTCATAGGAGCCTATCATGGGTTCCGTTTTGATAATCTAAACTGTTTAATGTGTAGAACTTGTCGAGTACTATATTTCTGTAAAAAATCATGTTGATCGGATACCGATCACTATATAATCAAATCAGTTTTATATATAAAAAAAGACGATGAACAAGTTAATGACTGACAAAAAACTAAATCGATAAGATAGCTATCAATATCCAATCAATGTGATTTTTAACAAGCATGTAGTACTCGGTCAGTTGTACACATTAATCGGTTCCGATTATCAAAACAAGACTCGTAATAAGCTCCCACAGACTAAACAACACCGTCTAATCTTATCTCGGACTGGAGACAACTTCTCTCATACATCTTCTAAAGTATGCTGGCCACCATATTAGGAGTAATATGATAGTTTTGCTATTTTATATAATATTTTAAAATATATTTTTTCATAAAAAGTCAAAAAATTATTCTAAACAATCATATTTTTTTTTTTACTTTTTTTTAAAAAAATAAAAAAGTACACTTATTTAGAACACCCCAAATAACTATAAAATCAAAAAATTAAAAAGTCAATCTACATTTTAAACCAAAAAAAAAAAATTCACATCTCAAAGGAAGATAAACTTTTTCCGATCAAAAAATAAATAAATAAATAAATAAATAAACTTTTTAATTAATGGTTGGTTTAGGTTATTTTTAAAAAGTCTATTTTTTGATTTTATTAGTTTATATGAGTTGGGTTTGGATTGAGTTTGATGTGATGTGTTAGAGAGCTAATGTTATTTAAATAAGAGGATAATAGTAACTTTTTAATTTTTTGTATTATTTAAGTTATGTCAAACTTCATCTAAAATTAAAATGGTAAAAAAATCAACCGAACTTTCTAAACGAAATCCTAGACAAGTACGACATCATTAAAAACGCGTAAGAATATGAAAAAAATAACGCGTTTGAGTGAAGTGGCGGTTTAGTTGCCCAGAATCTGGAAGGAGTGTTGGTGCTGATAGGGTGGGTTGGTGTTAGTTGTAACTTTTCGACGTGGCATGATATTATATGCAGGAGTGAAGATTTTCAATGGGACCAGTAAAAAATGGACACGTTATGAGAAGCCGTATCCGTAAAGGCGAAAGCTTCCAAAGGGAGATATGTGGCGTGGAAGCGAGGATTGGAACATAACAGAGTATTCGATTTTAATAGTAATTAAGGGTTGTTTGGGACATCTTAAATAAGTATATTTTTTATTTTTTTAAATTAAAAAGTTAAGAAAAAAAATATAGATATTTGAATTAATTTTTGTCTTTTTATGAAAAAAAATATGTAATAAAAAATTGTATAAATAAAGTATATAAAGAAAGAAAGTTGAGTAGATTGTACGGCTTACGCAACAAATTATTCTCATTTAGGGCAAAGTATTTGAATAGTTATCGTCGGTCGGTGGGAGTCACTGCGGGTCCCATTTTAATAATCTGAACCGTTCAATATGTACAACTCATTGAGTACTATATGCTTATAAAAAATTACGTTGATTAGATATCGATAACTATATGATCGGATTAGTTTTTGTTCAACAGTTAACTATCACACCATCTATTTTGTTTATACAAAACTGATTTAATCATATAATTAACGATACCCGATCAACGTAATTTTTTACAAGTATATAGTACTCGACGAGTTTTACATATTCAACGGTTCGAATTATCAAAAAGAACCCTTAGTATGCCCCCAAGGGCCCAACATTACCATCAAACTTTGTGGCTTTACAATTTTTTTTTTTTTTTGCCCAAAAAGTGTATGACCTGCCTTCCTGCTGGGACAATACAGCTGACAATGTAATTCAAACTTTTGTATTACAAAAATGTATAAAATATTTTTTAAATATTTTTTATTTGTGAATAGTAATGACTTTTTTACTTTTTGTGTAACTTTTTGACTTTTTAGATTTTTTGAGACTTGCCAAACATGGCCTAAAAAAAAAGGGTTCAGCTTGTGTGAGATCGGACTGGACGGTGCTATTAGATCTGTGGAGTTCATCACAAGTTTATTTTGATAATCTGAACTGTTTAATGTGTAAAACTTGTTGAATACTATATGCTTGTAAAAAATCACGTTGATTGAATATCGATAGCTATGTTATCAATATAGTTTTTTATCAACCTTTAATTTGTTCACCGTCTATTTTTTTTTATACAAAACTGATTTGATCACATAATTATTAATATCCGATTAACATGATTTTTTATAAATATATAATACTCAACAAGTTCTACATATTAAACGGTTCAGATTATCAAAATAAGACTCGTAATAGGCCTCCACGAGCCCAACGGCACCGTCCAGTCCGATCTCGGACTACACAGAAGTTGCTCCCTAAAAAAAAAATGGTCCGAACAGTCTCCAATCCAGATTTGAGATAGTTCGGTTCATTTTTGAATTTTTGAAAAAAAATTTATAATTAGAGTCGTTCACATTTTAAGGATTATTAAGTATATTATTCTTGTAAAAAAATCACGTCAATCCGATAACGGATACTATGTATTTGGACCACTTTTGTCTTAAAAAAAATTAGACGGTCAAAAAATTAACAATTCATAAAAAGTATTCCGAATATATAGTATCCGTTATTCGATCGATATGATTTTTTACAACGATAATGTACTTAATAAATTATAAAATATGAACAATTTAAATTATCAAAAAATAACCCAAAAGTAGGCTTAATAGGTTGAATTGGACCCTCCAGTCCTGGAGGCAAGCCCCAGCCTTACAAAATTATTTGTATCTCTAATTTTTTTAAAAATATTTATATCTCAATTAACTTTTAAGATATTTTTTGTATTTTAATAAGTTCTGTAATTTTAAGTGCTCGTTTGGAAAGATTTAGCCCTAGGTTTTTTGGCTAAAATAGTCAAAAAAATAAAATAAACTTTTTAATTTAATAAGACAAAATATCACATCTAACTGATAATCATTACATTTTTTCTCTCGTAAAAGTCAAAAAAAGTCAAAAAAAATTCATCTCAAACGAGACTTTTTAACCCTGAGCTAAAATAGTCGAAAAGTCAAAAAACAACCCACTTTCCAAACGAACCCTAAATATTTGATTCACCAAATTGTAATTTTCATATTTAAAGTGATTTGTGAACAAATTTATCTTTACAAATATTTTTAAACTTCTAGCAACTTGATGACCGTGTGAATATTTATATTATAAAACATTTACGCTGTTAATATGGATATTAATATGTGTTTATAAATAAATATCTCATTACAAAATAATAAAAAATGAAATAAAATATAAATTTAAAATTTAAAATCATAACCTAAATACAACAGTGTTTAAGATATCAGTGGCGTTACATGCACAATTAATTTACACACTAATATATCAACTAATGTCATGTTATTATTACTAATTTCACATATTATATAAATTATAAATATTTAAAATATCTAAAATAATATCACATTTATCTATTAATATACTAATTAATATATATAGTATTATTTTAAGATATTTCATACAACAGTGTCTATCTTTATTGAAGTCCCTGGTCCCCGGCCCGTTGTCTCTTCACGGCGTGCTTCCCGTGTGTCTTCTTAATTACGCACTTTTACGTGGTGTCAGGGGTATTTTGGTTTTGGTTAAAATAATTAATAAAATAAAATATTATATTTTATGCATTAATTAATTTTTTTTCATAATTATCTATTCAATTATAAAAAAGGCTACACTTCATCTCAAATATACCATGGGTGTTTGGGAAATAAGATAAAATAATTGTGTTTGAGAAGATAGTTAAATTTTTTTGTAATTAGATGTGATATTTATAAGAGAAAAAATAAATAATTATGAATTTGATGTGATATTTTATTTTATTAATTATTTTAGGTTATTTTATCTTTTAATGTTATTTTAATAAAAAAAAAAAACAAAACTTTTTCTTTCCAAATACCACACAATTTTTTTCCCCATAAAATAGTCAAATAATAAAAAAAAAATAGTAAAATAGCCAACCATCTAAACGGTCATTTACTTTCATGATACACAGGCAAGCAAGTAAAAATATGGAAACATTTTATTTCTAATAAGATAGCCCCACCCCTGAGGGTGTTGACCTAGTAGAAAACTCTTTACCGGAGTAACCCAAATTCGAATTTTTAGGATACAAAAATGGCTGGATTTCAGTTGACTCCTTTGAGATCTTGTACTTATATTCCGATAGATTTTGAATTGTTCTTTAACGTGTGACTGAACTTTATTGGTGTCTTGTTAATGGATCTCTTCTTTTAGATTAGGTTAAATTTGACCAATAACAAATTATCCCGAGATCAGAGCCTACGGATACAGTGACGACACCACAGAGCTCCATTGATACCTCTGTGATCGATCTTTTTCTTTAAAATTAGATTAACTCTGACCGACAACTGATTATTCAAGATCAAGATTGACAGACATTACAAAACATTCTGTTTTTTCGTGCTCAAAATAAATAAATAAATAAAAATAAGATAGCCCCAAACAATTACTGACACCAAACGCGGGATTGCCGCGAATTCCAGCAAACTTTTTTTTTATTTTACTTTTACTTTTACTTTTTTCTTCTTCTTCAACAAATTCAATAAATCACAAATCTACAGATATATCTGCTCTTCGACTCTTCCAATGACCTATCATCAATATCTCTTCCGCTTTCTCTCTCTCTCTTTCTCTCTCTCTCTCCAACTCCAACAAAACCCATTAAATTTTGTTTCAAAGATTTGGTGTTGAAAATAAAAAATTATGCAATTTTATATAAATAGTTTTAAGGTTGCAAGTTAGTGAATAACCTGCTAGAAGAAAAAAGAATAAATAAATAAAAGAGAAAACGAAAAAGGGAATTGAAGTTTAGGTGCTGTGTTTAAACAGCAGTGATTTAGACCCCTCAAACTTCTACTCCCACCATCTCCACACACATGTGGTGAGTGATGATTGGAAGAAAAAAATAAAAAATAAAAAAAAGTGACTAATCAAAAAAAAAAGATGTCAAAAGGGATGAGGGAAAGGAGATCTTAAACATTTTTAGTGTTTAAAAATGGGCATGAGATGCCGAGTTGAGGAGTCCGGATCCCCTGCCATACTTTCCTACAATACTTTCCTGCCATGCCCCAAAACGACGTCGTTTTGGGGCAGAATTTCAAAAAAAAAAAAAAAAAAAAAAACTTTACACTGTTGTTAACATTGTTTGGACCCAAAATCTTTACACTGTTGTCGTCGTTCTTGAAGCCGGAGCTCTGATCGATGACTGCCGGAATAACATTGCCGTCGACTGGCTGTGTTAGCGGTGGAACCAGAGGCGGAGCCCACTCCGCCGCCACCGAGAGATGAAGAGAGGGTTGATGTTGATGTGGAAGGGCTCGGACTCCTCCTTGTGTCCAGCACAGAGATAGGTTCATTGCTTGAAAAACTTCCTTCTTTCTTCTTCCACTTTGCTTCAGAATCAAAACCCCCAACTTCCAACACACTCTTTCCCTTCAAGTTGTATTGCATTCTTATCATCTAACAAAACCAAGATCTTGAATAACCAAGCAAAAATTGTGTTTTCTTTTTCCAGATTTGAAATGGGTATTGAGATTTCTAGTAGAAGGAGCGATGGGCGGCGGGGAAGGTGGAGATGAGGCGGTGGGCGAGGTCCTCGGCGGTGGAGGGCCAGGTGTGGTGGCAGATGTCCCGCCAAAGCTTCTCGTCGGCGGAGATAGCGTGGAGGTGGGACGACGCACAGGCTGCGGAGGCGATTGTTGGGCCGTCGAGTCGGGTGAAGATGTGGGTTTGAATTATATCGGGATGGACGGCGGAGATATTGGTGGCTCCGCCGTGTGGGACGGCTGCTGGAGAATCAGAATTCATACTTTTTCTTTTTTCTTTTTTTTGTTCTCGTTGAAGCTGTGCTTGCTTATTATTTTTGGAGGGTTGAGCTTCAACAATGGCGTCTGGTTCTGTTTTTTTTTTTTTTTGAATTTTGCCCCAAAACGACGTCGTTTTGGGGCATGGCAGGAAAGTATTGTAGGAAAGTATGGCAGAGGATCCGGACTCCCGAGTTGAGAGAGCGAGAGAGAAGTGCAAATATTAATGGAAGAGAGACGTGCAAATAATAATTGGCCTTGTTGTGTGTTGTATTTGTGTGTACTTGTCAAATTCTTAGTGGAAGTTATTCCACGTCATCTCAGACCATGTGGAATATTTGTTAGAGGAGATACCTTTGGCCTTTTTGGCAACTAGTTTAAGAAATTAGTTTATGATTGGTTTAGGATGTGGGTTAATTAATTTTTTGTTTATTTTAGTTGGGATAAGTTTTTTGATTTTTTTGATTTTGTAAGAGAAAAAATGAAGTTGAATATGATATTTTATCTTACTGAGTTAAAAAACTTATTTTGTCTTTTTATGATTAAAATAGTCAAAAAAACTAAAAAGTCTGGTATGCCAAACGAAGGCTTATTGATTTTTTTGATTTTTTTTGAATCACATTTAGTATGTTTGATTTCAGTTTTTTAAATTCAATTTTTTGAAGATTGAATTTTTATTTTTTTGTCTTTTTTTTTATTTTTGGTGAATATTTTTAAAATTTTAAATAATTTTTTTTATTTTTTAGATGCATTCTACTTAGATGTGTCTCAATAGTAAAATATTTATGAAAAAATATTTTCAAAATTAATAAATACACAAAAATATTAAAAATATACTGAATGTTCATATTTTTTTATATATATTTTTGATATTTAGTGAATTTTTAAAGATTTTTTTCACAAATATTATATTTTTTAAGTATATTTATGTTAGATGTGTCTAAAAAAAAATTTAAAAAATTGCTTAAAATATTAAAAAACCATTGAAAACAAAACCAAAAAAAAAGTATGGAAAATAAAAAAAAATTTTGAAAAATGTTTTTTGAAAACTAAAACTAAACAAGCTGATTACTTTTTTATAATCTCACATATTTTTATAAAAAAAAAAAATTTTAAAAAAAGTAACTTTTAATCTATTTTTCAAAATAGATGTTTGTTCATTAAATGATATGAAAGGTATGTTTGGTGGAGATGCTTATCATTTTTTATTTTGATAATTTATATCTGGTGTATTGTTAAAATATATATATAGATATATATATATATATATATATTTAATTTTTAATTTATGAAAAACTTCGTAGCAACCTTTTCCTTTTTTGTATGAAAAATATAACTTCATATTTTTATATGGAGTGAGGCACATTTTATATAAGAAGGCTGTGTTAGATTCCTTATATGTAAACAGTTGAATTTATATATATATATATATATTGTTATTTTGAAAAGCTAATTAAAAATTAATTTTTTAATGAAAGTTAAAATATCAAGAATTTATTACTCCAAAACAAACCACCTACTACTTAAGCTAGAGTGGCAGCTTAGGCCTCGTTTGAGAAACTTTAATTTTAGTCAAAAAAAAATTAAAAAATATTATAAGTTATTATATAATTTTTTTACACATTCTTTTATAAAAAATTAAAAAAAATTTAAAATAATATGTTTCCAAACGAGACTTTAATAAAAGTTTAACTTCTCGTTTGGTAATAGACTAAAATGAGGTATGAGACTTTTTTTAATCACAAAAAGATAAAATAAGTTAAAAAGTCAATAAGATAAAAATTTCACAAAAGTCAAAAAACTCAACCCAAATAAATTTTTTATCCCCAAGTTAAAATAGTCATACAAAAAAAAAGAAATAAATAAATAAACTAAAAAGCCAAGTTATTTTCCAAATGAAGCCAAATGTCAATAATTTATTACTCCAAAGCAACTATCGACATTAGATTATATAGAAAATTTAAGGGTTAAACATCAACAATTATCAAAATATGATTTAATGAACTGTTTAGTTCTTCATTTTTTTTTTTATAAATCAGAAGGTCTTATTAAAGGAAAAATTACACAAAAGGGTATTCATTTATACATTTAGGTTTAATTTTTGAGGAATAAAAGTAGATTTTTCCAAATGTGAAATTGCACATTTGGCCAATCCGCACTATAGACGTTTTTTATTTTCTCTCGTTCTAAAACAAATCTCACATTACTAATAAGAACTTAACATTCTAATATAAAACTTTAATGTAACATACTAAAAAACTCTTTAATGTACTTTTCTCAAACGTAAAACAAAACATTCAAATTTTTTCCAAATATAACACTCCAATGTAACACACTCAAATGTAACACAAAAAAAAAAAAAAAAAAAAAAAACTCCTTTTCCAAATGTAACATTTCAATCAATATAATTTCAAACGTAGCACTCTAATGTAATATATATAAAACACTAAAAAACTACTTAGTGTATTTTTTCTAAACGTAACACTCATAATTTGAAATTATACATTTAACCAAAATTTACTAAGAAATTTTTGTAATCCTTTTGTAATAGTTTGAAGAATCGCATACCATTTTGAAATGGTTTGAAGAATCCCACATCATTTTTTTGAAATATTACATTGGATAATTACATTTGAAAAAAATATATTAAGATTTTTTTTTTGTATTATATTGGAGTATTATACTAAAGAGTTTTTTGAAATGTTATATTGAAGTGTTACGTTTTGAAAAAAAAGTATAATAATGAGGCTTTTTAGAATATTATATTGGAGTGTTGCGTTTGAGTGTTATATTGAAGTGTTATAGGTTGAAATTATAAGAGAATCCGCATCAACCTCCTTACAATGGCTTTGAAGTTATTGTAGAGAGCAAAAGCTGTAAATATCAACTCTATCAGACTCTCTATAGCCTTCATTCATTTTGACTTTGCTACAGTGCCTTACCTGATTTGTTGAAGCATTGTTCATACGATAATCTATTTTTTATTATATTTTCTGGAGCAAAGCTAGGCTAAAAAGCTGTGGCCGGTCGTCCACCTGAATATCGTCTGGATGTCCTTCTAGATGTCTCGTGAGTGTTTGTAACAAAGAAGGAAAATGTGATCGGTCGACCAACCCTCAGTAGATTCAGCCATCCTGTGTTGCTGTTGCTCTGATGTTGTTCTGGTGTTAATCTGTTGCTGTCTTGGGCCTTGTTTATTTTTGTTTGTTCATAATATTTTAATGAAATAGAATTTTGGAATAGAGAGTTTGGTGGAGTGTACATAAAAAATAGGCTAGCTAAAATATAAAAGTGAATTTTGGGTTATAATTTGGCTCAAAATTTGTTGAAACTCATGTAGATTCTCTAAATTTGCTCAAAACTTACTAAGGCTATGTTTGGCATAAACTTTTTGGGCTAAAATAGTCACAAAAAGATAACATAGACTAAAAAGTCAATAAGATAAAATGTCACATCCAAATTATAGTTATTTTATTTTTTCTCTCACAAAAGTCAAAAACAATTAAAAAATTCATCTTAAATAAGACTTTTTAACCCCAGACAAAATAGTTAAAAAGTCAAAAAGCCAACCCACATCTCAAACGAAGGCTAAGGAGTTTTTATACTCCTTTGAAATATTTAGATAATTCCACATCCTTTTAGAGAAGAATCTCATATTTCAAGTTATTCTAAATAAAAATATATTCTCATATAAAAATTTATCATAAATTTGATTCTCGTGAATTGTGTATCTTACCTTTTCTACCATAAATGAAAAAGAAAATAAGGGAAGAAAACATAATAGAAATAATGATATAATGACAAATTTAATTTTGGGTAAATTATACTGACACCTCCTGAGGTTTATATTTATTACAGTTCTCTCTTCATCTTTTGAAAATTACATCTCCCTTCCTAAGGTTTAAAGTTTCATTACAGATTCTCCCTCCTTAGCAATTTAATTTTTTTAAATACCAATTTTGCCCTCACTAGGTAAATTACATTGACACCCCCTCACATTTTAGAAATTACAATCCCCTCCCTAAGGTTTAAAGTAGTATTACCAATTGCCCCCTTGGTTAGTATTAGTTGAAAAAAAAATAATTGAAAAAAAAATTAACTGGGAAAAAAATTAATTGAAAAAAAAATTTGTTAGTAAAATTTTTAAATTCCTGTTTAAAAATTAACGTAAACACATTTTTTGAATTTACGTTTTTTCCTCGAATTTACAAACGAAGACAACCATTTATAAACCAAAAAAATTATCAAACAAGTTTTTATGATAGTTTTTCAAATTTTTGTAAATATAAATTGAAATATGAAAACGAAATGGTTACCAAACAGGTTTCAGATGGTAAAAATGTCGTAAAATTAACAAATAATTAAATAAGTTACCAACATAAGAAATGACTTATCAAAAGATTTTTAGGCTATGTATGGTTTGATTTTTAGTTTTTTTTTTTAAAATAAAAAATTAATTTGGTTAAAAAATAAAAAATAATTATCATTTTTATATAATTTTTATCTTTCGAGTGGTTAGAAATAATTTTTTACAAATTAAATTGAAACAGCCATACGTATGTATATAATCTGCCCAAAAGTTAAAATGATAATTATTTTTTACCCTTACATGATAATTATTTTTTATTTCTTAACCAAACTAATTTTTAATTTTTAATTTTTTTTTCTAGAAATCAAACTACACATAACCTAAAGATCATTTGATAAGTCATTTCTTACGTTGATAACTTATTTAATTATTTGTTAATTTTACGACATTTTTACTATTTGAGGCATGTTTGATAACTATTTCATTTTCAGTTTTCAATTTATATTTACAAAAATTTAAAAAACTGTCATAAAAACTTGTTTGATATTTTTTTTGGTTTATAAATTGTTGTCTCCGCTTGTAAATTTAAGAAAAAAAACGTAAATTTAAAAAATGAGTTTACATTGGTTTTTAAATAGAAATTTAAAAATTTTGCTAACAAACTTTTTTTTTTCAATTAATTTTTTTTCCAACTAATACTAACCGAGGGGGCAACTGGTAATGCTACTTTAAACCTTAGGGAGGGGATTGTAATTTTTAAAATGTGAGGGGTGTTAGTGTAATTTACCCAATGAGAGCAAAATTGGTATTTAAAAAAATTAAATTGCTGAAAGGAAGAATCTGTAATGAAATTTTAAATCTTTGGGAGGGAGATATAATTTCTAAAAGGTAAGGGAGAATTGTAATAAACATAAACCTTAGGGGTGTCAATGTAATTTACCCTTTAATTTTTAAATAATATAAACATACGAAGCAATGAGACGGCTTGGTTTGGCAAGGGCTCATTGGGCTTTTTTGGCTCAATGAGCCACAAAAACCAGAATAGGCTCATGAGCCACAACAGACAAAACATCCCATCCAACCCCATAATCATTACACTCTTCTCTCACAAAAAAGTCAAAAAAGTCAAAAAGCTAAAAGCCCTTCCCAAACCAAACTTTTGAGTCCAGGCTCATATAGCCAAAAAAGTCAAAAAGTCAAAAAGCTAAAAAGTCAACCCACTTCCCAAACGGAGGCTAATTGATATATAAAAAAATTCTTAGGACTAAGCAAATCATCATTTTTCAATGTGGGATTTATAAGTGAATTTTTCAAGTGATTCAATGTGGGATTTATAAGTGAATTTTTCAAGTGATTTAATATATGATCAAGTGATTTTAAATATTTTTGTGCAAGGACATAAAACAAGGCCTAACACATGCCCATTTTAAAAATATGGTTAAAAATTAATTTTTTAATTTTTTTATAATCTTTTGTCAAAAAATATGTTAAAAATATGAAAATTGATATAATTTAAAATGAATTAAAAATTAACTTTTAACTTTTAACGGTTCCAAGAGAAACCACAGGTGAAAATAATTTTGTTGTTCACTCTCATTTATGACATACGAAGATTATCCATTTTCTTCGTTAAATTTCACTTAGAACAGTAGATTCTAGTTGAAGAACTAATCCGGAAGATGGATAATGCTTCCAAAAATATTATGCATCTGTTTGGAAAGTAAGGTTGACTTTTTAACTTTTTTAACTATTTTAGCTTGAGCTAAACAGCTTGGTTTGGAAAAAGTTTTTTGGTTTTTTAACTTTTTAGTTTTTTTTATTTTTTTTGTGGGAGAAGAGTAATGATTATGGGTTGAATGTGATATTTTGTTTGTTGTGACTAAAATAGTCTATTTTGTCTTTATGGCTAAAATAACCAAAAAAACTCTTGCCAAACGGAGCATATCAATAGATTTCTTATTAGACATTTTTTTAAAAATTAATATGAGTCTTATAATTTTTCATGTTTAAAGATTAAAAGATATAACTAAAATAGAAAATTTGTTTACATATAATATTGCTCATTGTTTACCTATTATAAAAATAAGTAAACAAAATCAAACTCCGCTTAATTCTACATTTTTTTTTTTTTTGCTTTTCTCACTACAACTTATAAGAATTTTAGAGATTAATTTTTTTTTGTCTCTAAAAGTATAAATTTTGTTACAAAAAGTATTTAGAGACTAATTTTAGTTGTTGCAAGGGTAATCGTTAAAATATCATCTCGAAAAGTAAAAAAATGAGCTTTTAGAGATAAAATTTTGAAAATATCGCCTAATAAATGCACTTTTAAGTACAAAATAATGTAGTCTCAGAAATGTTTATTTTTTTAGACAACTTTTGGTCCCAAAAAGTTAATAATTTATCACAAAATGCCCAATTTTGTCACCAAAATAAAATAATAACACTTTTGGCGTTAAAAATATTTTGTCTCTAAAAAGTGATTTTGTCCCCAAATTTTTGTTTCTAAAATCTTACTTTTCTGTAGTGTCTATGATGCACAATTTTTTATCTTTTTATTTTTCTATTTTAAAAATTCATTAGTCAAAATTATAATTCGATGTGATTATGATTGCATGTGATTCAATGCAAGTTTAGACAGTGTGATTCTATGATTCATATGCAAGTTTAGAGAGTGTACATGATGAACATTGGCATACCAAAGAAAAATTCTCAATAATTAATGATTCTTTTTTCTTTATTAGATGATTAGTTATTCGTGAGATACTACAATTGTTCCATGTTATCAATCATTCTAATTAAAATTCCTTGGCTCTAATCACTAATAATATTATATTATTAGTGCATGTGGTACGCATTTTTTATTTTTTATTTTTTAGTCGTTAGATTTAACTGTATGATTTTGTGTCATTTATTAGAGTTAGGCCTCGTTTGGGAACATACTATTTTAGTAATTTTTTGAATTTTTTGTTAAAATATGAGGTAAAAAAACTAGTATGTTTAGGGTAACTTTTTGACTTTTTATAAAAAGATATGCAAAAAAAAAAAAAAAAATAGAATCTTTTATTTTTTGATATATGTTATAGATTTTTTGATTTTTTTAATAACTTTTTAACTTTTAAACTAAAACAACTACTTGCCAAAGGAGGCCTTATATTATCAATTTTGGGCATAATTGAAAATTATTTTGATAGCAATTAAAGTCTTACAATAGGTTGTAACCAACAATACTTTCACACAAAACCAAATATCATTTCTATTATACTTTTTTTGTAATGATTTGATTTTTATTAGGAATGGCAACAGGGCAGGGCGGTCGAGGATCTCACTCCCCGTCCCCGATCCCCAATAGCCAAAACTTCTCCGTCCTCGGCCCCAATCCCCGACGGGGAACCTATCACGGTTCCCGTCCCCGCCTCCAACGGGGATCAGGTTTCCCCGACCCCGAAAGTTCCCCAATCCAAATCTGTTTCAACATTCAACACAGAGACATTCAACAACATTCAACAAATACATACATACATACATACTCACATGTATACATTCACAAGCACACACATACATTATACATACACATATAGGTATACACAGAGAAAGAGGACGACAAAGGACATCGGCGTAGATCGGCTGATCGGCGGCGACAACGGACGAGATCAACACAGATCTGAGAGAGGGCACCGATGGAGGTGGAGCGAACGGCGAAGTTAATGGAAGTGAAGGCTACGCTGAGGAGGAAGACGAACGGCAGAGACGACGGCGAGGTGGACAGCGACTCCGGCGATCGCGGACAGTGACGGCTGCGTTGAGGAAGGCGGAGAGGAGAGGTGCGATGCGAGAATGAGAGAGAGAGATGTACGAGAGTGAGAGAGTGTAGAGGGAAGAGAGAGTGTGAGATAGAGAGAGAGAGACAGAACAGAACAGAATAGTTGAGGGTTATATATTAACTATTAAGGGACATATATAATAAGTTTGATTCGGGGGCTAACGGTGACAGGGGTCAGGGCCGAGGACGAGCCGGGGTTGAGGGTGAAAAATATATAACCGTCCCCGGCCCGAAAATTTTCGGAGATTTATTTTTGAGTACCATCGGAAAAAAACCGTTCTAATCGGGGTCGGGGGGTCAGGTTCCTGTCGGGCCGAGTTTCAAATTGCCATCCCTAATTTTTATCATAGCATGACACGTAAGTAAATGACATAATTCAACGATTCAAGTTTAAAATTAAGATAAAATAATATTAAAGAATATCAATTACACTTCCTAAAACTACATTATTTTGTTTCAAATTTAAATTTGAGCCACAGCATTAACATTGCAATACAAATACAAAGAAATTAAGGGTATAAGATCCTAATCAATATTATAATGAGTCGTAATTAATTGTATTTTGATAATTTGTTGGTGGTTTGTAACTAACATCAATGTAGACCACAATTTATATATGATATGCACTCGAAATCAAGTTTAGATTAGGTCTAGAATTAAAAAATTAGGCACCTTCATTTTGACAAAATGACATTCAAACATTCTTTGGACTGGTTTAGGTTATTTTAGATAATTTAGGCTAACTATTTTTAAAATTTGATTAAATTAGTTCAAATAATTTAAACCAAAGGATGGTTTCACTACTAGAAAATTGACTTTTTGCGACTACTTGTTTGACCGTCGCAAAAGAAAAAAAAAACCCCAATTTATATTTAACATTTCCTATTTTCTTTTATTTATTTGCTTTTGCCCTAGCTTGGCTCGCTCAACCTCTCTCTCTCGGCTCTCGCTCTCGCTCACCGGTATGAATCTCTCTATCCTTCTTGATCTCAATCGATTGATCTCTCAATCTCTCAATCTCAATCTCTCAATCTCTATACCTCTCTCGATCTCTCAATCTCTCTTTGTATCTGCGTACACATTATCTACTCTTTCTCTCTGCAATTTGAGCGATTCGTCGAAGAGAAACCCTAACTTTGCCATGGAAAAGTTCTCTCGGAGCGCTCAAATGCAGCAGAGTAAGCTCACCTCTCATGCGTTTCATCTTCCTCAAAATTCACCTACATTACTGCGCGCACACACACAAAGACTATCTTTGAGCTTCATTGTGTACATAGTGTCCTATCAATGCATAATTACATGAATGCTTATATACGTATGTATATGTATTCAACATCGCAATGCAGATCTGTCCTCGGTTCTGTTTTGGTTTATTGTTATATATGTTTCAGAGAGAGGGGCAAAAACTGCTACGCTGTTCGTTTTTCTTACAATTATGTGTATATATATGTTCATGTTGAATAACTGACATGTTCGTTAGTGGGTTTCTTTTTCTGAACCAATTTGAAAATTTAGCACTGGAGAAGATTTAATTTTACGAAACAATATTTAATGACAAATTTGTCATTTTCATTTTCCAATTAAATAAATATATTTGTCAATATGAATTTAATTTTGAAACTACCTTTTACTAAGCTTGTTCAGTGAAAGTAAAAAGTGGAAATAAAAATCTCTTTGCCTGAAACTTCAGACTGTTATTAAAGGATAATTAAGAATGAAGTTGTAACTAATTATGTGTTACTGATTGCACCTGATAGGTGCTATTGGACTGATGATTTTCTCAATACTTTTTGATCATATATAAATGTTTAATGATCTTATGGAAAATGAATAGGAACACAGGCACACTCATTCTTTCTTGAGCAGTTTAGCACTTTTGAAACTCATTTACCGTCCTTGATGACTTGAATTTTGAAAGTTGGGTAATTAGTTAAGACAATAGTTTTTCCTTGTAAGGCTGTAAATTGACAACCAATCTAGATGCGGAGATGCCATTATTTGTCATCTAGGAATTAGAATGAGATTGGAGTGAGAGTGAGCCAGATGTGATAACGAACATGGTGTGAAGCTTCCATAATTTATCACAACATATATATTAGCTTCAATTACTGGGTCTCTCAGAGGCCCCTTTTTGTTAGTGTAAACATATATGAATTTATTAAGTATGTGTTTGTATTTTTGTATTTTAAACTCTACTGTCAGATAGCCGTGGTAAAATGAAAAAGTGGTTAATGAAATTCTAACGGTGTATTTTTAACTCGTTGATGTCATGGAAGATACTGACAATGATAATTATTTTGCGCCAGTGGCAAACAATTTCTCAGCTACTAGGTATCATCACTTTCTGCACTTTTGACAATATTATCAAGTGGGATTCTATGTATGCTGTAGCTGAAAAGTTAACTGTATGATTTTAAGGTTTCTTGTAAAGTTATTTTCACTTACTTCTTTAAGCTTTTCAGCTTTGCAATTTATTTGTGGCAGTGATGATAGTGATACCCAGGATGTCAATACTGGAATTAGGAACATGGGATGACATTGGTGTTGTCAAAATTTCAAGGAACATAGAAAACTATGGTTTGTGGGGCCATTCTAGTAAAAGTATATTTATAATTATTTCCTCATTTGACATCTTGGGGATGTATTTATAATGGTATATTGTTAGTTAAATTTATTTGATAAGTGTGCCTCAATTTTGTGTGATTCTTGAAAGTTTCTTAGATGTTTCAAAATTAAAATTTCAGGTTGTTTCTGCATACAATAACTTAAATGAATGCTTTAGATGTAATGACAAATTAATTCTTTTGTGAGAGTTAGGCATTGCATTAAGGATTTTGCTTCATCTCGTGTTCATCTATGAATGTTTTACTTGGAAACCTACAACAAGAATGGTTCAGTGACAACATTTGATTTTCTATATCGGAGGCCATTGTTTATAGTCTTTAATTGTGCCACCAAAATTCTCAATACATATCTTTCAATACTCTTTATATCATTTTCCTGTGGGTTTTCCCAATTTTCCTGCAGTGTTGCGCGATCTATTAGTAACCAAATGGAAGATCAAACTAGTTAAGTTGGGACATACAGCTCTAGTGGCCAGTACAAGGCAATTTGCTTTGGGCTTGCCTCAACTTGTTTTCTTCCTAGCAAGTCCATGTATCAGGTCAAATTTCTCTCTATTATTATGATTCTAATTTTACAACTTATAAATAACTATTTATGTTTCTATGTATTACTGTTATCTGTCTGTATATATTAGTGGGATGTGATGTGGGTGGTCCACAAATTTTTTAAATTCATTGTAGCTTATTGTTAATTATTTTGTTTCTCATGTGTTTGTAATATGTACACCTGTTTGTAATATGTCAACAAAAATGGGAGAGAAAGGACTTTTTCTTTGCTTGGACATGTTTGTATGTGAATTAACTGACAAAATTCATGTCAGAACTGAGCAAATAAATGAGAGAGAGAGAGAGATGCGGCTATTCATGTGCTAGTGCAAAGAGTGACAGAAAAATAGGGAGAGAGAAAGAAAGAAAGGAGTTGGGGTTTTTTTTTTTTTTTTTTAAATTTCTTAACGAATTGTAATATCTCTATCACTCACACACTTACTAAATTAACAGACGTTAGCACAAAAATTGAATCTCACTTAAATCATCTTTTATCACACACATATATATATATATATATATAACATGTTTAATTGAATATGCTATGATGGTAATACTCTATAGCTAAGTCCAGGAAACACTAGGCATCAAATATGAGTGTATTGATATGACTAGTGTCTCTAGAGAACAATCATTGTACTCCCTGTTTAAAAATAAGGAAATGCATCTTGTTGAAATCAACAAATTTGAAGGAATATTTATGTTTCAATTCAAGTCATAGAGAATTAATAGTCTTAGTTGATATAAACGAAGCATTGAAAAACAGGCTCTATTAGAGAGTGGAAAAGACAAGGACAGCAGAGGTCATGCGATGCCAAACCTTATCTATGTTTCCAGAGAGAAAAGCCGATCAACTCCCTACAATTTTAAGGCTGGTGCTCTTAATGTCCTGGTAAGACTACCCCCTAAAGATATATGTATATATATATGTACATGTATTTTATTATGTGCATTTTCTTTGAATGCATATCCATGTAGGGCAGTTTTTAAGACCCATGCCTAATTGTTCTAATTGTTCTATGTTTTAATTTAAATGATCACTGTTCTCTTTTAAAGGATGAGAACCTTCAAGATGTTTTGGGACATTTTCAAAAAGATTTTGAAGGTGGAGTTTCAGCTGAGAACTTGGGTAAGTCAAACACAAAAACTACAAAATTTTGTCGTATTAATAGACCCACATTTATGTGGAGCTATGCTATGAAGTGATGCGTTGAGGATTTATTCATTTTAATAGGGGCAGGAAACATGATCAAGAAAGAGATCACGTTGCTAAAACTGATCTAGTGGGTGGGGATGAACTAGAAATCTAAAAGTATCTTTTCCTAAACATTCATGTGTTTGGTGGGGAATCTTTTTTTTTTTTTCCTCTTTCTTTCTTTCTTCTGACTGGTGTATGTATTTTGTATTTGGCTGCAGAGATGAAGATCAACAACAGGAGTATCAAGAAAGGATTGCACTGCAACTTGTGGATCAGGAAGAAGAAGATCTTAACAGAATTAAGGAGGAGAGTAAAAGGCGAAGACAGGCTATCCTTGAAAAATATAAAACTCAGCCATTACATCAACAACATGAGCCTCATTTGGGGGATAAGGGTAAATTGCTTGATGTACACAGCTTGCTATTTAGTCTAATTACTTGTCACTTTATTGCTTTAAATCTTGGAGAATTTAAGGATTTTAGCTAATGAACTGGCCTTGCTTCCTTACAACCTCGGTTTCCTGAGCTAATTTTCAAGTTTGCAATTTTAGATAAATCTTGTATGTAATATTTTTTGTCTTATGTTTTAGATCCTTGGGTTCCAGGTATGATTTTTCCCTCTTGTATTCTATATGTAACCTATTAATGTTATTGGTATTTTACTGCATGCTTTGCATCATGAGTGTCAATTGGTAACAATAATTTATTTACTAAATACTAATTAGTTGGATTTTGTGTTATATGCTTTAAATTTCTTCAATATTTGGTTATGCCCAATTGGTAAATTGGAATGATATGTTTCCAGTGGCTCCTCCCCTCCTCCCGATTAGTTGGTTCTGGGGACCATAGAAAATTGAAGCTGAAAAATCTGAGCCACTTTGCATGTCTAACCTAGATTCTCTTTCTCTAATATATCAATGCTATTTTATCATGTTGTGATCTCTATTGGTGATAACACTTATTGGACAATTGGCAGATAAGGAGCATGTTGAGCAAATTTCTGAGCTGTCATCTACTGTTAATGTTGCTCTGAAAACTCTTGATGGAAGGAATGAAAGTGTGGATACCTGTGTTGCTGGCTCAGCTTTTACTGTGGGCAAATCCCCTCCACAAAATGGGATTTCTGCTTTTGAGAGGAATTCTGGTGCTGGAGGACTGGGAGAGGGTACTCCTAAGGTGTGCTTTGTTGCCAAAAAACTTTGTATTTTTGTTCTAGTATTCTATCTCTATATTGCTTGCATTGCCTCTTCTCTTATGTGTCCCAGTGTCCTCTAAAGTTATTTTTGACAAAATACTTGATTCTCATATTTTGTAGTCTTGATATTGAATATTTTTTACTTTTAAGTGCTTGTTCTATATAGGTACATGATTTCTGTTTATGTTTGATTTTGCAGAGTGAGACGTCAAATGATATGTTTTGTGATGACATTTTTGGAGAGTCACCTGCTGGAGTTCGTAAAACAGTAAGTCTTGTGCTTAATTTTTTTTTTAATCCATTATATGTTGGTATATTCTTTTACCTTGGTTGCAGTATCCTATTGTCAGCTGGCCTTTAATAAGAAATCATAAATGAGACATGTTGTCACTAGTCCAGAAAATGTACAAGTCTTTCTTTTCAATGTATCATATAACTCTGTATGACAATTTTCAGTCGTTGGAATGGAGCCTACAACCTGTCATTGCTTAATAATTAGAATTCAATAATTAACCATTGGGTGTTAGCTTGAATTGTCCAAATTTCAGCTGTATAGTTACTTGTACCAATAGGACATTCGAAAGCTTATATCCAGTGAAAATTTAATTTTTTCTGTGATATTTTTGTGAGATGATTAAATGATTAACTCTTTTCAAACTAGTATTGATTCTAAGAACAATTCTGAACCTCTTTGTACCGCTATTGGAAAAGGTTTTAGCATCCAAGTAAGTCAATTAATGTGCTCGTTGTATCCATTTTTGTTTTGGCATCCAAGTTAGTCAACTAATATATTGATGTATATTTTTGCAGGTAGTGGTGAGGGAGTAGTTGATATGATTGAGTAGGTGATATTGAGAGTTAAATTCAGATTTTTTTTTTTTTTTTTAGTACTTGAATCTATTAGTATTTTGTATAAATACTTTTAAGGATGGTTGATGGATATTTGTTTTGTGTGTATAGAAGTTTATATTTTGTATGCACATTTTTTTTTTATTTTTTAAGAAAGATAATTTTGTTGAGAGAAGTGATGGAAAATAATACATGTGTATTAAAATTTTGCAAATATCACTTTTTATTTATTGTATATAATACTTGAATATATATATATATATATATGAGAATATAGGTTGCTAAAACATTGCAGGTATTTTATTTATTTATTTATTTTTTTGCGACGATAACAAGATGGTCGCTAATACATTGTAGATATTTTTTTAATTTTTTTGCAATGGCAAAACATTAGTCGCGATAAGTAGATTAGGCGGTCGCAAATAGTTTGCGATTACTATTTTGCGGTCACAAAAAGTATTTGCCACCCCCATATTCGCGACCCCTATTTGCTGTCGCATGGGTAGTCGCAAAAAGTCTTTTGCGACTGTCTTTTTATTATTTGCGACGGTTTGTAGCGGTCGCAAAAAGTCTTTTTTTAGTAGTGTTTGGCCTCTGCATTTAAGCAGGTTATTAATTAAACATTCGTATTCTTAATTGAACATTCTTATTTTAATAATTTAAACATTCTTATGTTTATTATAAATTAAAAATATGTCAAATAAACTAATCTTTTTAATAATTTTTTGTAGACTTTTTTAGCTAATAAACTAACTCTCGAAAATGCCTCACCAGGACGTGATTGGTTAGACTCTCTTAATGCATTTTAATTTCTTTAAAACTACGAGTCTAAATATTGAGGATTGGCCAAAACTCATGTTAGGTTTTGTTATTAATAATCTTGTTTGACAAAACTCTTTTCAATTGTAATTTTATTCGTTCTTTTATTTCAGTGAGGCTATGAATTTTTAGATGCAAATCCAATTCGAATTGTGTATTGCAAAGGAATTTGTGATGTTAATTCTTTCATATTTACCACTTTGTTAACTATGTCGAAGATCGAGCTGTTTTTTTGCTCGAGCGGCTATTCATGCGCTCAAGCGGAGATTACGACCTTTCAGAAGTTTCACTCACTTACAAAAGTACTGGCAGTTGTTTTTTTCCACTTGAGCGTAGACCCTATTTAGTCACACTGCGTTTTAGTCACTCCACTCAAGTGGCCATTCTTGCGTTTGAGCGGAAGATCGCAGATCTGTTTGCTATAAAAGTTGTAGTTCAGTCAAGTTTTAGGGTACAACTTCCAGATCTTCTTTTTGGTTATTAAGATTTTTATCTAAAACTTCTTTACTTGTTTCCTTTGATATCTGTGAGAGTTTAATCATGAATTGAGTGGATTATATCAAAGGGTTTGTTTAGTTTGTTTTATTCACAAAAGAGAAAGTTATTCTTTGGTGGATTCCGTGGAACTTGAGCCTGAAACTTTGGTGGATTCTGGAGTGGCTCATCGTCGTAGATTCGATATCGGTGTTGTAGTTTCAACGTTAGGTAAGACAATTCTGAGGTGAAGACGGTGATGGAAGAAGCACATTGGGGTCGGTTCAATTTAGACGTGAATTCACTAGGTAATTGAGAGTATACTTGTATAATTCTTTTTTGTTTTATTTGTGGATTGTTTTATAGCTTTGGCCCATGATTTTTTTATCACGATTGGAGGCGCTCCAATTGTGATTTTTCTACGTTAAATAGTTGTATTGTTTAGTCTTTGATTGTTTAATTGATATTATTTCTTATTATTTAAAATTAATATATAATCACAAATAAACATATTGGGGATTTTAAAGATTTTTCAACTCATATATCTTGTTAGGAAGAGATGGGTTCAACTCTATTCTCCATCCAATTTACAATTCAAATAATAAAAACTTTCAAAAGTTATTAAAAGATTAGACCAAAATTTTAAAGAGAAAATTAGTTAAACATCTCCCTCTAATTTTGTGTAATAGAAGAGGTTCCACTATTTTTTTTATTAGCTAAGATCTCTTAATATTTTCACAGAGAAAATTCGACTCGGAGAAATTTCAGCTCCGACTTAGAGAAATTTCAATTTTCACAGGGAAATCTCAATTAAAAATGGAAATATCTCTGAGTTAGAGCTGAAATTTTTTTGAGTCAGACGAAATTTTTCTAAATTAAATTTTTTTTATGTGAAAATGTTAAGAAACCTTAATTATTATGAAAATATTATATATTATTTGTTTTATAAAATCTTAATATTATGGATCTTAAAAAATTTCTCAAATTTAAACACGCTGATAATATAATTTAATTTTTATTATATGATGTGATCGCGTACCTAATTATATATATTGGCAACACATTCAAATCAAGCTTTGAAAATAGTGTACTCCAACAATTATTATTTTAAAAAAAAGAAAAAAGAAAAAAGAAAAAAGTTCATTATCATTCGCTTGTTTAATACAATGAGGGAAATGAATATAACAATCACAGTTTGTTGAGTGTGCCGATTGTCTAACACAAATCTCATTATTCTGTGATTCACATTAAGCTTTCTTCTAATCATTCGTGTCGAAGATACCTATCATCATAATTATATCATTATTCGTTCTTTGAAATATTTCAAGTATCTCCTCAATTATTTTTATTTCTTTCCCGACAAATTTCAGTCTTCCTCGTTAGTGTCATATGGTTGCTTGTTAAATTGCTCAAAAAATTACAAATAATTCAAATTAAAATGCTTGTTAACTTGATGCTATGTTGCAAAATTGCCCAACAATAATTCAAATTAAAGTGCCTTTTATTATTATTATTATTATTATTATTATTATTATTATTATTATTATTATTATTATTATCAAACTCATAATAAAAATCTTTTGCTTGAACAACCTAGAGAGGCATACAAAACAAAACTATATAGAAAGGTTTATTTTCAAAAATAAAAACTAGAAATCTCACTTTGTCATTTTCAATGGTTCTGCTTTGTTGCCTATTTTCTATTTGTTGGAACACTTTAAAATAAAGCCCCAATAATTTGAGAGAATAAAATCATTAAGTAATTATATTTTATGTGTATCACTTTTAATTTGTATTTTAAATTAGAATTAGGTTCATATTATTTAAAAAATTAAGTTTTATTCTTTATATCAATTTATTAAATTTATATTAAAAATTATATATGGCATGGCATTTTTTTGGGCAATTCAGTAGTAAAATTTAAAAAATTTGGATTCTCGCAAGTTGGAAGTTGGTTTCCCAACTTGAAAGAATATTGGGCTTAGTGAGTTCGTTTTGGGGCTAACTCGGTGATCTAAATTAAGACTTGTTAGGTAAAATATTTATGTAAAAAATTAGTAATTATATATTTAAACCACATTTGTCTTAAAAAAAATAGACCATAAATATAATTTCAAGAATAAATCATATATTTTTTATAATATAAATGTGATTTAAACATATAACAACTGATATTCAATCATCTTAAATTTTTGTATGAATGTTCTAATCAACGAATCTTAAGAAATGAACAGTTTGAATTATCGAGATTGGCTCCAAAATTAACCTACTAAACCCAAACTGTTCTCTCAAGGTTGATGACTAACTTAAGAAAATTCAAGCTCAATTTAAAAAGTTTAGGGCCAATTTGTTAACACTTTTGTTTCTTGATTTTATTTTTATTTTTATTTTTTGAAAACTAAAAATGAAAACTTATTTAGTATATTATTTTATTCTTAAAAAAATAAAATTAATTCATTTTTTAAAATTTTAAAAAAATTAAAAAATATTTTTATTAGTTTTCAAAACAGTGTTTGGAAATTTCCAAATAAGCCACAGTTTTTCTTATTATTATGTTTTTTTGGGTCGTTGATGATTTTTTTTTTTTTTTGTACTTTTCATGTCCATCTTGTGTAGACGAATTTAAAAGTATTTTTAAAAAAAGTTAATAAAAAATCAAAATAAGCTTACAATGTTCATTATTATTATTATTTATTATTATTATTATTATTATTATTATTATTATTTTGTCTTTTGTGAATTTGATTTTAATTTTTTGATTCATTTCGTTGAGCAAAATATAACAGTGTATAACTTTTTAATTTTTTAAAAAAATGATTCACTAACGAGGATATAGCTTAAAAAAACAAAAATAAACCAACAAACTCCAGGTTTGACATGGTAGATGAGGCCTATAGCTTAAAAAACAAAAATAAACCAACAAACTCCAAGTTTGACATGGTAGATGAGGCTTACAACTTAAAATTTTGCTCAGTTCAAAGATTTCGACTCCTAATGCTAGCAAACATTCTTGACCCTTCCAAAATAGCCTACCTATCAAAAAAGGGTGATGCATCATGCCTCTGCAACATATAAGAATTTTAGAAATTAAATATTTTAGTCTCTAAAAATGAAAATTTTGTTACAAAAAATATTTAGAGACCAATTTCTATCGTTATGAGCATAATTGCTAAAAGGTTGTTCCGAAAAATCCAAAAATAAGACTTTTAGCAACAAAATTTTAAAAATGTCACTAATAATAGACTTTTAGGGACAAAATAATTTGGTCTCAAAATGGTTTATTTTTTGTGACAAAAACTTTGGTCTTAAAAGGATAATAATTCATCATTAATGTCTAATTTTAATTGTTAAAAATATAATAATGACACTTTTCGCAACAAAAGTATTTAGTCCAAAAAAAATAATTTTATCTCTAAATTTTGATTTTTAAAATCTTAATTTTTTGTAGTGCATCATTTCTTCCATTGATGTTCCCCTGAAAAATAAATAATAAAAATATGCTCTTAAAAGGATAATAATTCATCATTAATGTCTAATTTTAATTGTTAAAAATATAATAATGACACTTTTCGCAACAAAAGTATTTAGTCCAAAAAAAATAATTTTATCTCTAAATTTTGATTTTTAAAATCTTAATTTTTTGTAGTGCATCATTTCTTCCATTGATGTTCCCCTGAAAAATAAATAATAAAAATATGCTCTTAATTTAATCTTATAAATTAAATGAATATTTTGGTGTATCATGGAAATTCTTTGAATTTAATTATTCTGATGTATCATGAAAATTCTTTGAAAGATAAAAATCAACTAATTATCTACGGTGGAAGAAAATATCTCCCACTCTTTCCTCAAATAGATTCTTATTTTTGATTGGCTATTTAAGTAAAAAAATTAAGGGAGAATTTGGTGCTAGACATCTCACTGTCTAATTTATTTTTTAAAAAGACAAAAATTATATAAATCCTTTCAAAGCCCCTAATATTTTAGAATTTGTTTCTTTTACTATACTACCCTCATATATGTATATATTTCAGAGTAAAATTTTACTTTGAATCTTAAAAAACTTTACTCTGATTCAGATTAAAATTTTACTCTGAATCAAAATAAAATTTATTATAATTCAAAGTAAAATTTTATATTATTAAGCACTTATATTGCGTAAAATTTTACTCTCCTTTTATCAAACAAAAATAGAGCACATATCAGAGTAAAATTTTACTCTCATTCTGTCAAACAAAATCAGAGTACATACCAGAGTAAAATTTTACTTTTATTTTGTCAAACAAAAACAGAGGACATACCAAAGAAAAAAATAAAGAAATAGAGAGATAGAGAGAGCACATATATTGCCTTAGATTTGGTTCAAGCCAAGTAAAATTTTACTATCTGAAAAACAAAGCATGATAAGGAGACAAAGAGAAAAAGAAGGAGAGAATATAAATCTGAGATGATAAATCTCAAATCTAACGTCATCAATCTTAGATCTGAAGTCTTGACTGCTAAGGATGACGATGGTGGCATCAAATGGCGCTGGTGGTTAAGATGCTAGTGGTGAAATGGTGGTGGTGGTGATGGTGACAAACAGCATCGATGGTTGAAATGGTGTTGGTGGAGACGACGGAGGTGGCGGAAACAATGGTAGTCATGGTAGTCGTGGTAGTAGAGATGGTTATGGTGATGGTGGTGTAGATGATGGTGGTGGTAGTAGTGGTGGTGGAGACAACTATTAGAAAGAGATAGAGAAGAAAGATAGAAAGTTTGTGTATGAAGAGGTAAATTTGTCACACAAAATATAAATCTGAAATTTTTTGTTCTTTATACAAGACTTTATAATTATGAGAAGGTTTTGAAAATATAATTTTTTTTTTGATCCTTTTAACAAGAAAAAGAAAATAAAAAAGGTTTATTACCAAATTTCCTAAAATTAAACCCAACTGTTGGGGTCACGAACAGTCCCAAGATGCCTTAGATATCAAAATTTAGACCAAAAAAAATAAAATAAAACTAGACCAAACTCTTGGGCCCATGAATGGTCCGAGAATACCTTACATATCAAAAAAGAATGATACTCTTTAGGCCGAAAAATTATAAACAACTCTTAGGGTCATTGACCGCAACGTGCAAGCTAGCCCATAATACATATGAAAAAATGGTAATTCTACTTCTTATATCCATAATGGTATAAATTAAATGTATAAATAAAATAAATAATTCAAAAAATAATTTAATAAATTAAATTTTAAATTACTTTCTTACAGAAATTATAAGTCGAGGCTTGTGTTGGACACAATCTCCTTAAAGTAAATTTCGTCTTCGTTCCGATACTTCGAGTTTTAATAGCATCTACTTAGGATGCAACAACTAACATTTGATTTGCAGCACTAAAAAATCAAATATGGAGAACCAAAACTCTGCTACGACTTTCTCCTTTTTTTTCTAAAAATTAGATACAGAACAGATGCAGAAACATAGAGATGAACAGAAGAAGAATGATGAAATTCTGAGGGAAAAATTAGATGCCAAGAATTGCTGGAATGGAAGGCTTTATATAGGAGCAATGGTGGCTTTTTCGAATAAGTAGAAAACTTGTTTGGACAAATTGAACAGATACAAACCTGTTTGAACAGATACAGATTTGAACTCAAAAGGTATGAACCTGTTTTGAACCTGTTCGGGTGGGTAACGGTTTGGGATCTATTTGGGTGAAGGAAAAAAACAAAAAAAAAACTAGACCAATTTATTTTGAATTTTGAAACCAAAATTAAAAATAAATAAATAAAATTCAAATGGTTTTGGCTCAAAAAGATAAGTATTGGGTCGGACAAGCCCAACCTAACCTCACACCATGCACCTGCGCTTAAGCCTAGGGTCAGCCCAGCCCGCCCCACCGACAGGATGGACTAGTGGCGGCGTACACGTGTGGTTTTTCATTTTGAATCCAATGGATCTAGCCCACTTTACCCATAGCCTCACCTTTCTATAAACTTGGGTACCCCTTGGGGCTCATTCCAAGTATCCCAAGCTAATGTATATAAACTCATTCAAAACCTTAAGCCTTTTCAATGTGGGACAAGCACATTTCACAAATGTATAGGAAACCCACCTAAAGTTATTTCCACGAATCCGAAAACGCGCGTTGAATTCTCATTCATCCGGAAATAGTTTTGAACAACCAAATACATGATGTTATTCACTACGCGGCATTAAACATGAACCTAATGAAAACCATTAAAAATAACGCTTAGGTCCTACCTTAATTAATGCTCAAAGTTAGTAAAAAATAAGAATTTTTCAAAGCCATTGTCCAACAATCCCCCATATAAATGGAATTCACGATAACAGACATGCAACAAGATACAGACAAAGAAAAGTACATTAAGAAGATACACTATATTGAGATAAGTAGCTTTTAGCCTTGAACTATTCAACTGTTTGTGTAAGCCAAGACAATATACTACACATTGTGTATCTGCAGACATAGTTTGGTTCTTACGGTTGTGTTCATTTTGGCCTTGAACAACACCTAGTAATTCATGAGTGCTCTAGAGAATTTAGCCTTCTCAATTCTCATAGAACCGGCCCAATTCACATTCATATAGGTGATTTCTTATTAAAAGTATCTTGCTATACCTCACTTGGATGTTGAAGCTATAAGAATCATTAAAAGCAAAGCTTATCCTACTAACGCTGCAGGTATCACTCTTCTTATCATAAAAACTGGTAGGAGAAAACCTTCTTAGTGATATGTGAAGTCATCCATAATTTGGTTGTCCCTTTGAACCTAGATCTTGGGATCTCCAGTCAACTAGGTTGGGTTGCTATTATGGCGACTTTTAAGTAATATGCTTTAATCCCATTCACCTCGATAAATGGTGCACTTTCTCTCTAACTAGCCCTTTAGTCAATGAATCCACAATATTCTCTTTTGATTATGGAAATTATTCCATGTGAGAGCAAATGCCTAACGGTATTATGTCTTCGACGAATGTGTCGAAACTTACCGTTATATATATGATTCTATACCCGTCCCATTGCTACTTTATTATCACAGTGAGTGCATATAGCTGACACAAGTTTAGGCCATATTGGAATGTTTTCTAAGAAATTACGAAGCCATTCTGCTTCTTTAATTGTTTTATCTAATGCGATAAACTCATATTCCATTGTCGATCCTTGCTATGCATGTCTGATTGGAGGATTTCCAAGAGACTGCAGCACCTCCCAGGGTAAAGACGTATCCACTAGTGGATTTTGAGTCTTTAGTATTCAATATCCAATTTGCATCGTTGCACCTCTCCAGTACTGCTAGATATTTGGTATAATGTAAGCTATAATTCTGGGCATGTCTTAGATACCTAAGTACTCTAATTACTGTTTTCCAATGATCGGACCCTGGATTACTTGTGTACCTACTCATTTTGCTAACAACATAAGCTATATCTGGCCTAGTGCAATTTATTAAGTACATCAAGTTTCCGATTATCCGAGAGTACTCTAATTGTGATATGCCTGCACCTGTATTTTTTTGACAAATAAAGACTAATGTCAACAAGTGTTTTAGTAGGACGGTCGTCATGCTTTTCAAATTTCTCTAGAATTTTCTCAACATAGTGAGACTGAAATAAAGTATATCTTTAGATGTTCTAGTAATTTTTATTCCTAGAATTACATCTGCTACTCCCAGATCTTTCATGTCAAACTTTTTGTTCAACATTTTCTTTGTAGATTTAATTATGTCATTATTGCTTCCAATAATGAGCATGTTATTCACATAAAGACAAATTATGACATGGACGTATTTGTCACATTCGTTTATTTTAAAACCATCCGAAAGCATAGCATGATCAAATTTTTCATGCCATTAAAGGGATTTGACAAGTTTACAAACCTTTTTCTCTTGGCCGGGAACTTGAAACCCTTTTAGTTGTTCCACATAGATTTCTTCTTCTAACTTGCCATTCAAAAAAGCTATTTTTAACATCCATTTGATGAATCTCCAGATAATCAAAGTTGCAATCGCAATTAACATGCGAATATATGTTATTCTTGTCACTGGTGAATAGGTGTCAAAATAATCAAATCCTTCATTCTGCCTATATCCCTTAACAACAAGCCTAGCATTGTATTTATCAATTGAACCATCTGCTTTTATTTTCCTCTTGAATATCCACTTATATTCAAGAGGTTTACACCTTGGTGGAAGATCCACTAGTTCCTGAGTATGATTTTGCAGTATTGATTCAATTTCACTATTCACAGCCTCTTTCCACAATGGAGCTTCAAGATTTGACATTGCTTCCTTGAAAGTTTGAGGCTCATTTTCTAACAAGTATGTCAGAAAATTTGGACCAAATGATTTAAAGATGCTAGCCCCTCTTACTACGTCTAGGTTCATGTGCTTCATTATCATTTTGGTCTTCACTGCTACCTATAGCAATATCAGAGGTTCTTTTACTTGAACTTCTCTCTTCAGTTTCCTTGCAAGGAAAAATGTGTTCAAAAATCGACGCATTCATTGACTCAATAATAGTGTTTACATGCATATTAGGATTTTTATATCTATGAACTAAAAATCTATATTTATTACTAGTATTTGCATAACCAATGAACACACAATCCACGATTTTTGGTCTTATCTTAGTCTTTTTGGGACTAGGGACTGCCACCTTGGCCTAACACCTTCACACTTTGAAGTAATTGTAAGTAGATCATCGACTTTTCCATAATTCATAAGGTGTTTGATTGAGTTTCTTGTGCGGTACCCTGTTAAGGATAAAGTTAGCAGACAAAATCGCCTCCCCCCACAAGCTCTAAGGTAATCCTGAACTAATCAACATAGGTATTCATCATTTCTTTAAGAGTTAATTCTTTCTCTCAGCAACTCCTATTTGACTGAGGAGAATAGGGTGCAGTGGTTCGGTGAATAATACCATGTTCAGAACAAAATTCCTCAAATGGTGCATCATTCTCACCATCTCTATCACTCCTTACTATCTTAATAGTTTTGCCAAGTTGATTTTGAACCTCAAGTTTATATTGCTTAAAAGTTTCTAAGGCTTCATCTTTACTTCTCAATAAGTAAACATAGCAATAACGAGTGCAATCATCAATAAAAGTAATAAAGTACTTTTTACTTCCTCTAGTTTGAACAAATTTTAAATCACAGATATCTGTGTGAATTAAACTTAGAGTACAATACTTCTTTCTATTTTATAAAATGATGCCCTAGTGAGTTTTGCTTCAATACAAATCTCACATTTATGATTAGGATCAAACTTAGGCCTTGTTTGTCATAATCTAAAAAAATCAAAAAGTCACTATCCTACTTAAGTCACATCATCTTATTTAAGTCACATCACCTCTCTATCACATCACTTCAAACCCAACTCATACCCAACCCATATTTCATAAAAAGTTAAAAAGTATACTTATTTAGATCACCCCAAACAACCCCTAAGTTTGGTAAACATTCTAAAGTAACAAGTCTACGCAAAGAATTAAAATTAACATATCCTAATCTACCATGCCTTAAAAATAAAGACTCAACAATATAAATAAAAGATGTGTTATTATTATTAATAGCCAAATTAGGTACAACAGTTATTACATTGAGCTTAAAGAGCTCATCACTCATATAACCTTGCCCCACATACATTCCACTCTTAGAGAGTATAATCTTGTTAGATTCAAAGACTAATTTAAACCCATTATTGATCAACAATAATCCAGAAATCAAAATTTTTCGAATCTCTAGCACAATGGAGTACATTGTTAAACGTGACTTCTTTCGCCGAAGTCATTTTCAGCACAATTTTTCCTTGTCTTTCTACAGTTGATGTGGATGAGTTTCCCATAAAAGTTGTTCTCTACTTTCCACTACTTTTTAGGTTGTTTACATCTTATTATCTGCACAGATATAGCGGGTTGCTCCAGTATCCACCCACCACTCCTTGGATTGCCTACCAAATTTGCTTCAGAGACTACTGTAGCAAGATTGATGTCTGTTACTCTATCGGAAAGATAAAAATCCTCAGCTATGCTAGCTTATACTGGCTTTTTGCTTGAACTCCCTCATTCTTGCGAATGTGACAATCCTTAACACGATGTCCATCTTTGCCGCACACAAAGCACTTGCCTTTGAATCTCTTGTTGAACCCATTGTTGATCCCTTTATTGATCTTACTAGTAGATCCTTATTTGGGACTATTGCCATCATGCTTCCGCTTCTTGTTGTTGAACTTTAACCCTTGCCCATGTCCCATAACATTTGCTTTAGCCTGCATGACATGGTTTCTTGTCTTCTTGTCGGAACCACGGTTGTCCTTCTCAATTCTGAGTCGCACTATCAGTTCCTCAAATTTCATTTCCTTGTGCTTATGATTCAGATAATTCTTGAATTCTTTCCAAGATGGTGGCAATTTTTTAATGATTGCCTGCTACTTAGAAAGATTCACTGAGAACCATCCCTTCCGCATGTATGTCATGGAGAATTAATTGAATATTTGAACCTAACTAATAACCGTCTTGGAGTCTATCATTTTAGAATCCAAAAAACAGTCGACAATAAATTTCTTTATACTAGCATCCTCTGTCTTATATTTATGATCTAGAGATTCCAGCAGTTCTTTTTGTAACAACCCAGATTTTTAATTATTCTGTAGAATTTATACTAATATTATTTAATCTCAATTCGGAAAATATATAATTTATTATATATTATTATGTGTAATTTTGTAAAATAATATAATTATTAAAAGTTTAGAGATCAAATATAAATAATAATAATATAGATAATATAATAATAATAATAATAATAATAATGGGTGTGGTACAAAAATAAATAATTAATTTTCTGTTAGTATAAAATAAATTGTAATTTAATTAAGAATTATTTTATTTATATAGCTATATTAAAATGTTGGGTCAAATAGTAATTATTTTAAATATCTATTAAAGATAAGATCAAATCCATGAAATTAATTAATCAAATCTACGGAATGATTCGGCCTGGCCACGTGTTGGCCAGGCGTTGCGTTTATCTTCCTATATATAGAGGGAGAAGGTAATCTTAGTGAAAGAAGAAAAGGAAAAGAAGAAGAAAAAAAAGAAAGACGAAAAGAAAAGAGAAAGAAGGAAAAGAAAGAGAGGAAAGGAAGGGAAGAGTAGTGGAATGTGAAAAGGTCTTTAACAGTTGAAAGAAAGGGTGAGGTATTAAAGTTAAGGTGAGTTATATTATACCTTGAGTCACCTAAAATATATTTTACGTAAGTTTTGAGTTACCAAAATCTATTTTATACAAGCTATGTTTTATTAATATATTAATAAAAGTTATGTTTTATAAAGATTTCAATTACGTGGATTATTTTCTGAACCCTATTTGCTAGAGTGAAACCCATGGATATGTTTGTTTTACTTTTAAAGAATATTTGGCTATAACCTTATAAACAATTATGTTTTGTAAGTATCACCACGGGAGTCCCATGTCTTGGGGGACTTAAATAACCATTGGCTTCTGTTTGGTTACTTTGTGACCCTCTGTCTGTCATGGATCCATTGACCTCTGTTCTGTGCGGACCAAAGTGCTGTGCGGAGCTAAGTGCTACACTATTGTGGGAGCCACCTCTAGAATCCGTACGAGCCACCTCTTGAATCCGTACCTCTGTTTTGACTGTCACTTCTGTGACCTCTGTTTTGTTCGGTACCGTGATTATGGTTATATATTTATATAATATCTGTATTTCAGTTTCTGCCACTTAAATGATTTGTTTATCAAATTATCATGATTATAGTTATTTATTTATATAATCTCAGTTTTGCTACTTAAAGGATTATTTGTTCCGACTCAGTTATCCTAAATGTTTTGGCCTAAATAACTATCCATGGTTATTTCGTAGTCCCTTATACTCTTGGTATAATATTTCTCATTCTGCCATGTGCTCATAGTTGTTTACCAATTTTCAGGAAATAATGCAATTCAGAAATAGCCTTCGGAAAGTCTTAGATGCGGGGCTGCGGAATAGACACATACAGTATTTTTATGATATTTCTCTATGTAAATAACGATCCTTTTTGGTCAATATAATTTTGTAATAAAAATAGAAGCTCTGATGATTATTTTGGTACCCTTACTTAAATATTTCTTCTGCTTGCGTTTATTGATCTGTTTTAGAATTGGCTGGAGGTAACCTTAGTTACTGGCCATCACGATGCTTAACCCTTGGGTACGAGGAGCGGGTCATGACACTTTTGCAGTATTTTTGACACTATACACATTGTAAAGTGTATTATCCAACCCATTAAGGATATAATTCCGACACAGAAAATCACCATGTTTCTGTGCATCAACTGCGGACAACCATTTGTCGGTCAGTTTCTTCCTTGTTTAGTGCCAGTGCTTTTTCATGAGTGAAACAAGTCAAATTCAATGTTGTAAGATAAAATATCATCTTTTGTTGCCATCTTTTAAAATCATTTCCATTGAATTTTTCTGACTTCTTCTCATGATTTACCGGTACTACCAGAGTTATCACTGGCACAATACGTGTGAGGGGTCGGAGTAATAACAGCCTCAGTACTGTTAGTAGTCATATGTCTGACGAAATAAAAATGTACCAATCACAAATTTATACAGAAAAGAATTTATACACAAAATATATAGAATAATATTTTGTAATAAAATTCCAATGAATAAACACTATATTACTACTATGTTATCAAAGAAATCATTAAATAATATATTACTACTATTTAAGAAATTAAACAGTATATGACTATTATTTAATTTTCCAAAACAAAATATTCGTCTGTTTATCACACAAATAAAAAAAAAACAAAAAAATCTATTTAAAGATTATTATACCCACAGTGATGTGTGTGTGTGTGTGTAAATTAAATGTATAAATAAAATAAACAAAAAAATAAAATAATTCAAAAAATAGTTTAATAAATTAAATTTCGAATTACTTGCTTATAGAAATTATAAGTTGAGACTTGTGTTGGACACAATCTCTTTAAAGTAGATTTCGCCCTCACTTCGGTATTTCGAGTTTTAATGGCGTCTACTTCCCAGGATGCAACAACTAACACTTGATTTGCAGCATTACAAAATCAAGTTTGGCGAATCAAAACTCTGCTGTGACTTTCTCTTTTTCTTTCTAAAAATTAAATGCAAAACAGATACAGAAACACAGAGATGAACAGAAGAAGAATGACGAAATTTTGAGGGAAAAATTAAATGCCAAGAATTGCTGGAATGAAAGGCTTTATATAGGAGCAATGGTGGGTTTTCCGAACAGGTTTTCTACCTGTTCGGAACAGATTGAACAGGTACAAACCTGTTTGAACAGATACAGATTTGAACTCAACAGGGATGAACCTGTTTTGAACCTGTTTGAGTGGGTAACGATTTGGGATCTGTTTGAGTGAAGAGAAAAAAAAAAATTTAGACCAATTTATTTTGAATTTTGAAACAAAAATTTAGACCAATTCAAATGTTTTTGGCCCAAAAAGATAAGTATTGGGCCAAACAAGCCCAACCCAACCTCACACTATGCACCCTGCGTCCAACCCGCTCGGACGGACAGCGCGCACGTATGGTTTTTTGTTTTGGGTTCAATGGGTCTAGCCCACTTTACCCATAACCCACCCTTCCACAAACTTGGGTACCCCTTTGTGGCCCATCCAAAATATCACAAGCTAGTGTATATAAACTCATTAAAAAACTTAAGCCTTTCTAATATGGGACAAGTATAGTTGACAAATGTATAGGAAACCCACCTAAAACTATTTTCACAAACCCGAAAACGCGTATTGAATTCTCATTCATTCAGAAATGATTTTGAGCAACTAAATACACGATGTTATTCACTACACGATATTAAACATGAACCCAATGAAAATCGTTAAAAATAACGCTTGGGTTCTATCTTAATTAATGCTCAAAGTTACCAAATAAATAAGAATCTTTCAAAGCCATTTTTCAACACCACTTAGATCACATCACCTTAATTAATTAATTTTTTTAGATCACATCACCTTTTTATATTTCTGGACATATTTTTATAAAAAATCAAATAATATACTTATTTAGATCATCTTAAATAACCCTTAAATTCAAAAATTATACTCAATTTTTAAATACAATGATGAGATGACAGTCTATTAAAATATATTTTTATATATCATTTTTCATTAAAAAAAACAAATTGGCTGTGTTTGGTAAGATTTTCAAAAATTAATTCCACATTTACATTTGAATAATATGTTTGGTAAAAGTTTTCAAATCATGATTCCAAATTAATTTCAAAACACATTTTGAAAACATGTCTGGTAAGAGTTTGAATTTTTGAATTTTGAGTGTACCGGGTCGTCAGCCCAAACGATCGACGGGTTGATCGGAACAGTATAAATTTTTTTTTTTTTGCCAATTGTCATCTATTATTTGGAAAAAAAAATTATATTCGTTTTTTATTTTTTTAAATATAGAAATTATTTTTTTTTAGGCCAAAATGACATTATTTTTTTAAATTTGAATTTTAAAAAGAGTTTGATTATGAATTTTGAATAGAATTTTGAACAGAGTTTCGAGTTGTGCGTTTGGTTATAAGTTATAAGTTTTTGAATTAAATTTTGAAAACTCTTTTCAAAACTCATAACCAAACAAATTTTCTTATTTCATATGTCACATTAAAAATTTCAAAACTCTTTTCAAAACTCATAACCAAACATTTTTTTTTTATATTTTTAAATCATAATTCCAAAACTCATAAACTCAAAATATAATTCTATTCTCAAATCATAATTCTAAAATTCTTCCCAACACTGTCTTTGATTTTTTATTTTGGACAAATTACCAACACCTCCCTCGAGATTTGACTAAAATACGAATTTCTCCATGAGGTTTGAGAAATTATAAATTGCACTATGAGATTTATATTTACATAACAAATAAAAAGATAACTTATTATGTAAATATAAATCTCAAGAGATAATTTATTATACAAATATAAACCTAAAAAAAGTGAATGTAATTTCTCAAATTTCGAAAAAAAAATCTGCTTTCTAATCAGATCTTGAGGGGTATTGGTAATTTGCCGTTTTTTTTTTAAGCTTTGGGAGGAGGCAATTGCAGCTGGAAGACTTGGTCGTTGGTTGTCCACAAAACTGCATGACACTTGCAACCCGACAAACTCCTACTCTTCTCTCTTTGCTTTCTCCGCACTCGCCCTCTCTCTCTCTCTCGTCTCACACTCACAGAGCTACTCATCTCCCTAACTATTCAACCCTCAATAAACCCTAGAATTTGTTTTGTCTCTCAATCTCAGCGATCATTCCAATGCCAATTTCGCTTCAAACCAAATCCCCACTCGTTTTCTCCTTCTCAAAACTATCAATTTTAACGCCTTATCCTACCACTACACACCCAAAACGATTAGGTTTTTTATTATCATCAGCACGACGATCCCTTTGCGCTCCATCAATTGTCTTTCATACATCTCTATACTCTTGCTTATGGCACTGCATTCAACTGCTCTGTGTTTCAATGGCGTCTCTTCGAATCATCCAACTTCTCTCTCGCATCAGTTCTCTGGTTCATCTACTTTCAGGCGATGTGGAGTCAAAATATCTGCCTTTTCTTCTCCGATCACCACTTCACCTTCGCGATTTCAACTGAGAGGTAAAAAAATCCTTTCTTTTTTTTTTTTCGATTTCTTTGCTCTGTTGGTTCTCTATTAGATCTTCGTCAAGTGGAGTTTAATTTTATTTTTGATTTTACTTTTTCTAAGATTTCATAATTTATGAGTTCCTGGCACAATTTCGTTGACCTGTACGGAAACTAAAACTGAATTCTTGAAATTGAGTTGGATTTCAGAAAGTTGTAAAGAATCAAAGAAATTACTTTGTGGAGAGAGTGCAAAGAATTTACTATCAATTTGGATTAATGCATGTAACTTGTTTGGAATCTGAACTGATTATTTATTTCTCCTTGATTAGTCTAGCTAATCCCATGATTGACACCTAGCAGCACTATCTTCCAACCTGAATTATTGATCCTTGTCGACTCTTGGCTTGAATTGTGTTACGAGGATGTGGGGTAAAAAAAGCACGAGACAATGGATTATTTATTAGTTCTCTTATGCTTTTCTAATATAAAGCATAGTTTAGGACACATTTCATATTGCATAACTATGGAGGTTTTAAGTTGCAGCAGTCAGTACTGGTATCCAAAAATATTTTACGAACTACTGAAACCACTCTTGATGAAGAAATTGATGTGGAATCTTTAATTGAAGATGGCATAGAGGATGTAAATTTAAGAAAGGTGTTGGTGAGTGCTAAATGTGATCAACATTTGTTTGTGTAAAATGCAAAGTTTTGTGTGGCAAATAGAAGCAACTTCAGATGTGGTTTGGAGAACTGACAAACTAAACATATTTTACATGATAAGTAAACGGTGAAAAGCTTTTGATTCATGTACATCTGAATTTATGATTTTCAGCTTTTCATCTTGGACATTGTAGATACTTATGTCCAACTCTGCTACGAGGCAATCGCCACATCATCTATGTTGGCTAACATATGAAGAATAAGGAGCCATGCATCAGCTTGAGATGACCTGTGGACCAATGACACAGTCCACATGTCATCCTCATGAGACAACATATGGACCAATGGAAATCTCCTCATGCTCGCTTCCAAGGTTGAGCTATGATGGCCAAAGCAAGTATTTGTGGTACCCTTTCCCTGAGCAGAGACACTAAGGCATGCCCCAGACTGCTTGTGGCACACCTTGGCTCAATCAAGGAATTTTCACTCGAGTAGTTTCCCTCACTGTGCCCTCTCTAGCTCGATCGGATAGCTCATTGCCTGAGTGTGTCTATGTCTTGAAATTCTCTCAATGCCATGGCATGCTTATTCTCTTGTCGAGCATGTCCTCCCCACTACTGCAGCTCAACTCCTACCTAGCTTGGCAAAGCAACCCTTATCGAGTTTTCCCCCATCGAGTAGGCCTATTATCCACACTTGGTCTCCAAGCACCCTGATGCTACCACCCCAACCTAGGTCAAGAGTAGGGCCTAAGAGGATCTATGGCTTGGAGGCCTAGAGTTTAGGGTTCATCAAGGTGTCTCGTCATCCACTCTTGCACCTCGTCTTAGAAAGAGAAAACTACACAAGGTGACCAAATTGACCCAGATATGTGACACCTCATGAGAAGTGTACCTAACTCCTACAGGGGCATGATATAGGCCTGTGTTTTGAGATATTATTTAAAAAATAATTTTCTGGAGAGAGTTTAGAAAATTTGAAAATTTGTTTGGTTATATATTTTGAAAATAATTTTGAAGTTTCAGAGTTAAGATGATTTGATATTTTTTTGTAGTTGAATAGATAGGTGCGAGAGAAAAAGTGATTAAGAATGAAAGAGGAGAGAGAGAAAAAGTGATTGATAGATGTGTAGTAGAGAGAAAAGTGATTTTAGAATTTAAATTTTTTTTTTTTTTTTTTTTTTCCAACCAAACATATTTTTGGAATTTTTTCTCCAAAAACATGTTGTGAGAGACAAACCAAACATGCCCATAGTCTTTGAGGCTCGCTTACCTGCCACTGCACTCCCATGATACAACCCTTGAGATTTGATCATGAGTGTAGGTGGTGGTTGAGAAACCTAAGGCTTGTCGAGCCAAGGGTGTTGAGCCACATGTACCTCAACATATGGCATTTTTCCCAGCTTGTCAGCTCTTGGCTTGAATTGTATTATGACGATGTGGGGTTAAAAAGAGAAAGAGACAAGAAGGTAGAATTCTAGATTATTTGTTAACTCTCTTAAGCTTTTCCATTACAGGGCATATTTTGGGACACCTTTCAATATTGGATATCTATAGTGGTTAAAGTTGCAGCAGTCAGTGTTGGAACAGAAGTAAAAAGTCACTATCCAAGAATATCATAAGAACTAAAACCGCTCTTGCTGATTATTTTATACAGAGCATATGAGAGCTTAAATCACCCCTCCAACTGTCTTAGTTGCCCTAGAGTCAAAGAAGTGTGGAGCATGGTATTTTCAGTTTTTGGGGTGGAATGGGTGATGTTTGGCTTGGTCCGAGACTTATTTTGTTCTTGGAGTAGAGGGTTGTACGGGGGCGAAATATCCTTTGCTCTCCGTACGCCTTGAACGTTAAGCTTCTGGTGACGACGTCTATCTCTGCAACACAAAAATGGTGAGCTACCCGGCGGTGGTGCGCCGGAAAAACCCTCCGACGATCAAATCAATTCTCTAAGGAAGAAGACAGCGAGTCAAGAGTGCTCGTGAGAGTGAGTTTTCTTACCTCCAACCTTCGCCATTCTCCCTATTTCTAGGATGGCCATGCGGCCCAAAATCGTGCGCGCACTACTTCTGCTGTCCTTCCCAGGACAGGTGGCAGTGCTTGCCTCTCACCACCTTACGCGTGTAAAGGCCTTGTCCCTCCACCAGTACACATAGAACTGTCTAACGGTATTGAGGCGTTCGTGGAGCAGATGTCCTCTCCCTCACGCTATTGGCCCAGGTGGCATCCTTAACCGAGGTACCATGACCGGCCTATTTCCTGTGGAAGATCGCCACTACATGTACACAACCGAGCTATACATCGCTGTCCTGTCGATTGGGAACAGGCGAAAGCCAGACCACTCCGGCCGAGCTACTCCAGACCGGCTCATCAGGACCAACCGGTTGCGAGGCATGCCGGCCTCCAACCATTCCATCTCAACTCTCGGTCACACGAGCCGTTCATCTCGGCCGGCCGGTCAGAGGCATGCCGGCCTTGCTGCAATCTCGGCCCAGCCCGGGTCACCCAATAGCTCGGTTACCACTCGCCGTTCCAAACTCTGTCCGGAACACAGCTCAACTAGGGCCGCTTGCTCGGTCAATGTCCCTGAACGTGCAAGTCAGTCGCGTCAACAGAGTTAGCTCGGCGCCGTGCACTCCGTTAAATCTGACGTCGCCTCAGCTCGGTCGTACTGTCGTGCAAATCTTCCCTCTCAAGGGTGCTTGAAGGGGAGCTGGAGGAAGGTGTGGTGGCTGCTCCTAAATGCATTATATGGTACTTGTGGAATTAGTGTTCTTTTGAGAATGTAGAGACTTTGGTATATGCTTAATAGGGACTGTGCTTGTCTCCTTATTTTTTTGGCTTAGGGAGACATTTCCTTTTTCTTTTTATGATTTTGTTGACTTTTGGGGGAGTTGTACATCCTAGTACATATATTGGGGAATTTCTTTTTGTTTTACTGCAGAAGATTGGCCCCCTTTTGTGGAACTTTTTGCTTAATAAAATTCTTTACTTGTCTAATAAAAAAAGTTTGGAATGTATCAAAATGCACAAGAAAAAAGGGTTGGAAATAAAAGTGAAAAACACTACAATTCAAAGCTTTTTCAATGAGGTAATTAATTTTAGTCATTAACTGGAATGGCTGGAATTTGCGAAATGAAATTAAAATATATATATATATAGGAAAATGTTTGGTGGCCCGAATTTTTGTGGCTCGAATGGCTCGAATACGTCAAAACGACATCGTTTTACACCCAAAACGACGCCGTTTTGAGTATTCCGAGCCATTCGAGCCCTGTTTTTTCGGGTCACCTAGCATTGTTGATATATATATCATGGAAACTTAGCAAACATTATGGAATGGCCTAAAACTGAAAATAAAACTCAATTAAAGGTAAGGTTATGTTTCAAATAATGATTAATAGAATGTGTGATGGTGTAAAACTAGAAACAAAAAATTATTTTGTGATCTATTTAGACAATACTTTTTTTCCTCGATTCCATTGTTGATAATTTTTGTCAACTTCATTTTTTCTAGGAAAGGCATTTCCAAGTGATGATGGGGTATCTCGAACAAATGAATCCTCCCTTGTGGTTTGCTTTGGAGAAATGCTAATTGACTTTGTCCCAACTACAAGTGGGCTCTCATTGGCCGATGCACCTGCATTCAAAAAGGCTCCGGGAGGTGCACCTGCTAATGTTGCTGTTGGTATTGCTCGTCTAGGTGGTTCATCAGCTTTTATAGGAAAGGTATCATTTTGAATATATTCATTTTGTCTAATGTTGTTCATTGTCTACAAAATATGAGACAGAAGTAATATTTTTTATTCCCACTTAACTAATGTAAATTGTTCATAACATGGTTGTTATATGTCACTGGTGGTTGCCTTTATCTTGTTTCCTTTGTCAGTATTGAAGATTTATTAACCCCCTCCCATAAACCAAAAGTTATATAATAAAATAAAATAAAATCTCAACTATACTTCCCAAAAAAAAAAAAACTCAACTCTGCTTTGTCCCAACCACTTGTTTCACCAATCCACTCGATCAAAGGTCATAATTTTAGCTGAACCACAAGTTAACAAGTCTTTTCTTGCTATCTTAACCCACATTAATTTTTTTCTTCCTTGACTGCTAGCAAAAAGTAATTAGATAAACAAATAAGACCTTATCTGGATTTCATACTTTCATGTTCATTCTTGATGCGGTTCTTCTTGTTCATGCCTTCTATATTGTTGGATTACTGCTCTGAAAAAGGATTTTCATATATAAACATGCATAGATATATATTCACTGCAGTGATACATCAAATGTAGCCTCTGTTGTGCCTATGTAGCATGGTCCCAGTTAGCTAGTTCAATAGTATGGAGTTCTGCCCATTAAAATTGATTAAAACAGAATCTGACCACCCTACGTACGTGTTCCGTATTTGTACATTTTTTTGAATCATTCGATATTGCAGCTCTACTGCTAGAGTGTCTGGTATTTATGCAACTTGCCTGTGAGAAATATAGATGCATCATGAATATCCATGGATTAATTTATCCATTCCAAACCAAGTCATCCTTGTGGCTTCCATTTAGAAGAAGTTATCTACCATTATCAAAAGCTGTCAGTTGTTTATTCCTGAATCTGAAATGCTATTCACCTGGAAGATCTTTTAAGCTTTGAACTGTTTATTAAATTGTACTGAATATAACTCTCTATGAAATGCAATATCTATTATCTTTAGAGCATCAACCTAAATTTTGTCTCAAAATTGGTTTCTGAGAATTGCTTGTCATGTGCTTATTACTCGAGATAATTGGAAAAGGAAAAACAGTTGTTTCTCCTGTTACTATGATCATTCATGTTTTAAGCAATGTGCACAGGTGGGTGAAGATGAATTTGGATACATGCTTGCTGATATTTTAAAGGAGAATAATGTAAACAATGAAGGAATGCGCTTTGACCCTGGTGCCCGAACTGCTTTAGCATTTGTGACACTGAGAAATGATGGGGAGCGTGAGTTCATGTTTTACCGCAATCCTAGTGCTGATATGCTGCTTCAAGAAACTGAACTTGATTACGATTTAATTAGGAAGGTAATTGAGGAGTATTTTGATAACTAAATAAAAGGGAAACAATGAGGAGGAAGTAAATATTATAAACCCACTTTGTTTTTATTTCAGTTGTTGTCTACCAAGTCATTTTCTTCAAAAGGGACTCAGTTTATGCCTCCCCTCTTGCTCCTCTTCCCTCTGTCTATGCCTCTGAGCATTTATGTCATAAAGGGCCTCAGTTTTTGAAGTATTTACAGTTTATCTGCCCATATTTGGAGTCTGCTTCTGGATATATATGATTATGTTCGTACCACAATATACATAATTGTGTTTTTATTATATGTTCAATTGTGTAAAAAAATCTAGTAATTTATAACACCCTCTGGCAGGCAAAAATTTTTCATTATGGTTCCATAAGTTTGATTACAGAACCATGCAAGTCAGCCCATATTGCAGCAGCAAAAGCTGCAAAAGATGCTGGTGTGATTTTGTCTTACGACCCCAATCTGAGGCTGCCATTGTGGTCATCTGCAGAGAGTGCCAGAGAAGGAATTTTGAGTATATGGGAGATCGCTGATATTATTAAGGTATTCTTCATGCTAAATGCATAAATGGATAAATGTCACAATGCAATAATGTAAATGGAAACTGCATTTCTGATGATTCTGTTTAAATTACTTATTAGATAAGTGAAGAAGAGATATCATTTTTAACACGAGGGGAGGATCCATATGATGATGCTGTTGTTCGTAAATTGTTTCATCCAAATCTTACTTTACTCCTTGTCACTGAAGGCCCAGACGGTTGCAGGTATTACACCAAGGTAATATTCCTCCAAATATATGTCATTTTGTAGAATAAGCTATGCTGAAACACTGTACTCTTTTTGGTTTCTTAACTGTTTATTTAGCACGTTCCATTTACCTTTGATGAGTGAAAATATTCAGTCATACTGCAGTGGGATGAAGATAGATGCACTTGGGCTGAAGAGATCATTACATTCCGTTCACCTTGCATTTTGACATATTTTCCTTGCTTTAGGAAACCAAAGTAGAGAGATTTCTTCTTTTTTGAAACAAAACTAAAAGGATTCTTCTTTTGAAGTGAGTATGGGGACAATCAAGTTCATCATCAAATTGCATTTCTGAGGTGTACCTCTTGACCTTCAAAATATCAACTGTGATTCTTCAAAAGCCACTAGAGATGTTATATATGGGTCTCACTTTTTGGTCAATCCGTCATATAAGCCAATTTATTTTGAGATGATATGCTTGGCAAATGCAATTTTTCTTTTTCTTTTCCTTCTTTTTTTTTGTTGTTGTTGTTTTTGTGATCCTAATGTCCCAACTTTTCTGCATTGCTGCGCTCCACTATATCTTTCTGAGTCAAGAACAGTAACTGTTGGAGTTTATACATTCTTTCAGGAGTTCAGTGGCAGAGTTAAAGGTTTAAAGGTGGATGCAGTGGACACCACAGGAGCTGGAGACGCTTTTGTTGCTGGAATCTTATCACAACTAGCTGCTGATGTCTCATTGCTACAGGTACGTTCATAGAAATACTTGTGTTTTTAACAGCTGTACTTAATATGCTTGGCAAGCAAACAATTTACTTTTAGTCCTTTGCATTTGTTTTCCATACTCGTAGTATTGTCGATTTATTCATGATATCCTTGTAGTGTGGAAACTTTGCATTACATGTAAATTTGGATTTCTTTTTTTAGGTAGTTTTTTTTTATCAATCAATTCACATATCATTCTCATTTTTCAGTTTGTCTGATAAAAATGCATAAGCATAACATTTCTGTCCTTAATAAACGGTGATAAATGTGGTTATGTTTCCAGGAGGAGAACCGACTGAAAGAAGCTCTGAGGTTTGCCAATGCTTGTGGTGCATTGACCGTCCAGGAGAGAGGTGCAATTCCAGCGTTGCCAACCAGAGAAGCTGTACTGAATGCACTGCTTAAGACGGTGGCATAAGTTTTGATCTGGAACACTGTAATTGTACAACTACCTTCCAAACTTCACCCAATTTTTTGTTTTTGGTATGATGATGATGTTGAGCAGACCATTTCACATTCGAATAGATTTAAATAAATTGATATGCATGTATCTTAATGCAACATGTATTGTCCGAGGTTTTTGAGAACCTCCTCTCCGATATATTATTTCGTTCTTGCATACATTAAACCATATTGTAGACATAAAGGTCCGGTGACAACACCGTTGGTTGCTTCAATATATTTCGTCTTCTGGTCAAATTCCTTACTGTGAAGAATCCTAGTTTCTTTTTTAGGGCAAACTTTTTTTTGCATTCAATTGATGCAAAACACATATATATATCAATAAGGTGTTTCAATTGTTGGGGGAAAATATGGGTTTTGCCATAATTGTCTTTTTAAACAAGTGTTTTTCTGCAAATATTTTCGTGTAAAAAGTATAGGATTATGCATCATGAGAAATTTTAATTATTTTTGTAATCCTAGCAAATGATGTCGTTTTCATTTGGCAAAAATTTATTCAAAATGATTGGCATATATTGTATTTTTAGTTTCTGCAGTGGTGTTCTTATACTCAAATTTTTCCAAATATTTTTATTTTTTCATATGAAAATTTATTTTTGAAGTATATATATCATCCACAGCTTCTATTAACGGTAAGACAGTTAAAGAGCTGGTGATCCGATAAAAATACCTCCGAGTCCAAAGGACAACCATACCTCTTCCTCTCCCATTTCTTTATAAAAACCCTAATTCTCACAAATCTCCAACATTCAATTAACAAAAACCATATTATCTAAGCTGACAACATAAGATTCAATTATTAACATTATCATAGTCAATAATGGCAGATGATGATCCACAAGATAAGGCTGAACGCGAGCGGATCTTCAAGCGTTTCGACGCCAACGGTGATGGAAAAATCTCCGCCTCGGAGCTTGGAGACGCCTTGAAGGCGCTCGGCTCCGTTACGCGGGACGAAATCCAGCGAATGATGGCTGAGATCGACACTGATGGCGATGGCTTCATTTCTTTCCAGGAATTCACGGATTTCGCACGTGCCAACCGGGGCCTAGTCAAGGATGTTGGCAAAATATTCTAAAATAGAAAAAATAAAATTTGTTTTGTTAGTTAAAATTACATAAATTTGTTTTTAAAGATATATTTGATATTTATATTAATATATGTGGGGTGATTGATACCACAAGTTGGGTTTTGCAGGCTAGTGAAGATAGCAAGCTGGTTACATATGAATTGCTTTGTAAGATGAATTAAAATTATGTAATTGTCGTGATCCATGTATGTGAAAGTTGTAATTGTGTCTTTATTTATAAAAAATTTATGTTGGCTTGACTCATTTTTGGCAATTGCTTTATGTTATTATAGTTATTGTTTGGACCAATTGCTTTGAAAAAAAGAAAAATGAAAAATCCCCCTAATTTTCCTCCCCTAATCCTCCTAATTTCTTTTTTTGGAAAACTATTTTTTTTTTTTTTTTTTTTTACTTGATTAAGTAATTCGGGGGATTCGGGGCTCCCCCGTTCGAGCCCCCAATCAGCGCCGTTAAAAAAAACACTTCTTTCATTTAAGAAAACAAAAGAACGTGAGGAGAGAGAGATGCCTGTTTTGAGAAGAGGGTAAAGAGACTTTTAACCAAGTTTTTGGCTTTTTTAGACAAATGATTTGGAAAGTTGATAAAAAGTTATTTTTAACTTTTTTTATTAATATTTATTTATGATGTCAAATCATAATAAAATGACCAAACTATCCCCCGCCTAAAATTAAGAAATTTACCCTCAAGTTATAAACATAGAGGATAGTCTTGTAATTTCAACAGTCTTAAACAAAAATATGATCTAGCGTTTTCATCAACTTCCCAAATGAGTTTTTGCACAAAAAAAGCCACATTTGACTTTTAGATAAAACGTTAGAACGCTACTTAAAACCACCTACCCAAATCAAGCCAGAGAAAAGTGCAGTTGTGGGAGAAAATAAAAATAAATTCCAAAAAACAAAAACTAACCCAAGGTCGATGGTCCTTGTTGGGAGGCAGAGAAGAGTAGGCATGTTCTATGGATGTTTCAAGATCGGTTGGTCTAGGTTTTGCTTCCCTCCTATTGTTCCACTCGAATCTCATTCCGATTATATTTATTAAATATATTTATATATATAATATGTATAATTTATTTATTCTTTATTATAATAAAATTAAAATATTAAAATATTATATTTAATATTAATTTATTTATTTATTTTTATTTTATAAATATAATTCTCATTAAATATAAATTATTATTTGTAATATATTATATTATCTATAATTTTTATTAATATTTTCATTTTTCAATTTATAAAATTAATTTGATTTCCGCCACGCACCCGCTTCACTTCTATCACCTCCTTATTTATCCCGCTCCAAATATGATACAGAGTGGGGACGGACAACCCTGATCATCCCTTTTGATATCAGAGTCATTTACCGATTTCATCAATTTTTTTTTCCTTTTTTTTAAGAAAGCATGTCAACGAAAGAAATATGAATATAGACGTCATTTTGTTCTTTAATTGGCCCGACTCTCCCATTCATATAAACGTCATGCTCAAAACCATGCGCATGGTGCTATGTTATACTTTATTCCCAAAATCCTTATCTTGTTGTCACTGTTAGATTTTTATATTTTGAAATTTTTATCAGCAATTATAAGTAAATCAGGAGCAGTATACAAAAGATAAATTTTGAGACAAAATAATTCTTTACTATTAATTCTTTTATTCATGTACATTAGGTTTTTTTAATAGAAATTCATACTTGAAAATGATATTTAAGGCCCTAACTACAACCCAAGTCATTTTACGTTGAACTTAAATATCAGGGTGAGCTTCCAAATTCAAATCTATAAGAGGTATCGATTTGTGTTGTAACATGCAAATATCTTATATTTTTATTTTTATTTTTATTTTTTTTTGGGGGGGACACATTATTGGTTAGAACATGAACATATTCACAAATAAATCTAAGAAAATATTCCTTCTATTATATATTTAATTGCACTTTTTCTTTTTCTTTTTTCATTTCATAATGCTTAGAAAATTCTATAGATTTGAATATTGAAATAAATTGACATGGTGATAAAAACTTAGCTCCACCATTTGCGAAAGGTGTGCCATATAAGAAAAAGGAAGTATGAAGCAGCAAGAAATTACCAAATACTTTTCAGCAATCACATAAGAATTTGTACACCATAATCATATATATGTGAGTCGAATCATATTACTCGTTAAAAATTTATACTTAGCTCGACTATACTCGTCTTGTAGAAGCACTCTAATCTTGTCCCAAAAAACAAAAAACACTATTTCATGCTTGCCTCTGAAAGCAAAAGACAAGATATGGAAATCTGTACAAAAGCAATTGACCAAGAGACACCCTCTTCATCTACAATTTCAACACAATTTTTGAGTTCTACACTTGCAATATAATAAAACTTGAGGGTAAAAAAAAAACTTTTAAAAATTCAAATTGTTCGATCTGTTTCATTTCATCGACAGTACAGATGGTGATCATCGTCTTCAAACTCCGAAACTCCAAGCATTGCCAAGGCAAAATGACTCCTCATATCACTTTTCGTGCGTTGCAATTGAGGGCAACAATCAACAACGCAACCACTACTAGAAAAACTGCACCTCCTCCTGTTAGGTAAATTACGTTCTTCTCCTTTTAGTATTGCAATAACCTCAGCAATGCCAAGCCTCTGGGATTCTTCGCTGTTTATGCAGGCAGCTGCAGCTTGAACCATCAGGGATATTTGATTCAAGTTCTTAGGAGCGAGTTTGAGCTGTGGATCGACCAGACTTTCAATCGCTCCTTGCTGCAACAATGGCTTTGCCTGCAAAACAAGAAGAAAACAAAAAACATATTTAGATCATTATTGCATCATTATGATTGTAAAGAATGTATAAATCAAATCAAAATGGAAATTTTAATATCCCTTTTCTTAACCAACAAAAGCGAAAGACCTAAATTTCAAGGTAAAAATTCATACTCAATGATGCTACATCAGGCATGTTATCACATCCTCATAATACAAATACAATTTAATTCACTTAAGTAGAATTTTAAATAGCTTGTTTCTCGTAAGGTAGAATCCCTGAGCAGAATTGAATGTAGCCTTTTTCTGTCTTGGAAAATTGATTTCTCAAATTGCCAAATTTCACATTTATGTACTTAAAATCTAATAGCATGCGCTGGTGTAATTGTCATTTCAAACAAACATATAAACTCTGATACCATTATCAAAGTAGAGAGAAAAGATCCTAAGAGAATCAGAGAGCTTAAACCCCAAGACTAGCTCCTCTCATAATTTATATTAAGGACCAATCAGCTACATAACGGAAACCATTTTGAAAGCCTTCATTGTGTTCGGGCAAAAAAAAGCCATCAGAAAGGATGATAATTAAAATTCATATGCAAACTTCGAACTAAGCTGACACACAAAACCAAAATAGGTTCTTTTCAAAACTTTATACAACAGAGGAAACTACTTCATCAAGAGTGGAGTCAGAAAGAATCCCCATTTTTCTTACTCAAAAAAAATTAACATTATAGTATTCAAGCATCATTTTCAAAGAGTTTATATGACACGGCACCAATCTAAAAATGCAAAAAATGAGAATCCCTACAAACAAGTATTAGTCTTTTCACATTAGTAATTGATTTTTATACAAAAGGCGCATTACCATCTATTTCTGCCAAGCCACAAAAAAATGAAATAATTGAATCATAAACATAGATGACAAAAAACTGATTGAATGAATGAGACCATTTAATTTATTAGTAGCATCTGCTGAATAAGGGCAATTGCTTAGAAGCATTGTTCATTGAACAAATTGTCCTCTAATCGATTTAAAATGTATGTTCCAGACATTGTAATTATTGTCGACATTAAGCAGCCGTGCGAATCATTTATCTTTACAGTAAGGTAATTGGGGGACCACTGATTCAACTGTCAGAAAAATAACGGAACTGACAAAGGTAATTAAAGCAGATAATAAAACAGTGACCTACCCACACCACCAAGTTTTCTTCTCCTGGACCCCTCTTCGCCTCGATAGGCTTCCGTCCACTTATTAGTTCCAACAGGACCACCCCAAAAGCATAAACATCGGTTTTATCAGATACCTTCCCATGCTGGAAATATTCAGGGGCCAAGTAACTGCACATTTAATTCAAACAGTCCACAAGTGAAATAAAAAAATCAACCATTCAACAAGAAACAATGAATGGTATCGCTATCTCTATTGCTATTATGCTTTTTTTGTTTGATTCGAAATTGTTTTGAGAATGAGATCGTACCCAAACGTTCCTTTCACAGTTTTGCAAAGGAAAGGTACTGAAGGCGCATGAGTCCACGTAGCTAAACCAAAGTCACATAACTAGAATTATACCATTGAAAATGTTAGAAACATTACCAGAAAATATCATGGTCGACTATAAAGTTCATAGAATCACAATAACAATAGAGCGAATCCTATCGCTACCTTCGGTGTTTTCTTGGAAGATAAAAGGATGTTCGAGGGTTTAATGTCTCTGTGAACGACACATCTCTCAGTTCCATTGTGTAAATAACCAATTGCCTCTGCTATTCCAACAGCAACTTTGTACCTCACAGAACATGGAAGTGATGGACCACCCTTCACTCCCCTCTTCTTCTCTGCAAATGATGAGTATCTCTAAAGTCATTTAAATTCATCAACAGAGAAGCCAATTTTCCATTTAAAAGACATGAAATCATACCGTGCAAATACCGCTCTAAGCTTCCACCGGATACATACTTGTAGACCAAAAACAAACCCTCATCAGGATCAATGCAAAAACCAACAAGAGGGACAATTTTTGAGTTATGGAGCGAACTAGTAATCATCAGTTCTCTACAAAATGCCTTTGAAGACTCTTTATCTTCCTTATCCAACCGCTTAACCGCTACGGTGGTCCTCAAAAACCCTACTTTCCCCCTGAAAACATAGCTCAGTGCTCCTCTACCCAAAACCCTGCCTACCCAATTCAACAAAATCAATTACAAATTCACAATCAATCAATCATGAACAGATACATATATATATGTAACAAAGAAAAAACAGTAAAAAAAAACAAAACAAAACAAAACAAAAACAAAAACAAAGAAAACCCAATTGAATAATACCTTTTGAAAAATTTCGAGTAGCAGAGACGATTTGAGCATAGCTAAACCTAGTCAATGTATGAGCCAGAGGAGAGATACTCCTTTCCAGTGATTGAATTCTTTGCCATTTAAGCTCTTGAGATCGAGAGTCAGTTAAGAAACCATTGTCCAAATTCACCATCAAAATAGTTGCAGAAGAAGGATTAGTAGCCACATTCATCGATTCGAGTTCGATTTGTGAGCAGAGACTGAACCTGAAAGAGGAGTGAACTGATTGTGGGTCAGTACTCGAATTCAACTCCGCACCACAACCTCCAGACTCCGCAAGCAACCAAGCCTTGTTGTGCTCCGAATTGCTGCTGCTGCTAACATTCTCTCTCTCCGATTGATCTTTGGCCCTGCCCCTGGGGAGAACACATGCCAACAACCCAAATTCCGAAATCATCTTATACAAAAGGGTCTTGAATTTTATCGCATTGTAGTCCAAGTACTGATCAGTAGAGAGAGATGAAGTAATTGGGGTAATTTGGTTGTGAATAGGCTCTCTACAGTAAGTACCACTGCTTCGGGAAAACCCCATTTTGAAGCGGATCTCTATGAGTGCACAAAAACCCAGAAAAACCCAGAAAGCAAAAGGGTTGAAGGAGAGAGAAAAAGAAAGTGAGAGTGGGGATGTGTGTGTGTGTGTAGGTGTGGATTGGATTGGATTGGTTTATAATAGGACTATTGCATTGCGAGAAGGTCGAGAGATGGTCCCAAAAGCAATTGAATGAATTGAATTGAATGGCCTTGATAGTTGATGATGGCATTATATATATATAACTTTTGTTTAGGGTTGGGTTGATTTTTAGATTTTTTAGCTTTTGTTTGGGAAGTGGATTGATTTTTTGATTTTTTAATTTTTTAATTTTTTTGACTTTTTTAATCTGGGTTAAAAAACTTGATTTGGGAAAGATTTTTTAGTTTTTTGACTTTTTTTGTGAGAAAAGAGTGTAATGATTATGGGTTGGATGTAATGTTTTGTTTGTTGTGGCTAAAATAACTTATTTTGTTTTTTGTAACTAAAATAGCCAAAAGAGCCCCGTTTAGCTCTTACCAAACGAACCCTTAGTTATTTTAATTTGAGATTAAAAAATTTTGTTTAAGATAAATTTTTTAATTATTTTGATTTTGATAAAAAAAAATAAAATAATTATGATTTAAATATAATATTTTATTTTATTAATTTTTTAATTTATTTATAACACAGGAAAAACGTGAATTGAAGAGAGTGTCTTGGTTGAGGATACAAGAAGCATAGAGTTAAACACTCAAAAAACACTCACAAGCAGGGACGTAACCAGAATTTCATCACCAGAGGGGCCAAAAAGAAATAAAAATTTTCACCATATACACGAGCACACATGTATGTATAATATGATATATAAATTATATCTATACACATAAAAAAAAATTCAAATACCATAGAAGTAATTTCTAATAGGATAAAAAAGTTTTTTTGGTCCAAAATAAAAAGAGTATATGGGATAAGAATGAGATATATATTTTTTATACATGAGCCATTTTATGTATAAAATGGGATATATATATATATATTTAAAATTCCATGACAAATCATATTTTTCACAGAAACAGGGAGGCCATGGCCCCTCATAGTCTTCTCCTAGTTCCGTCCCTGCTCACAAGCTATCCAAATGATTAAAGGGTTAATTTCGGATGAACCCTAAACTCATTTATTTGTGTTTAATTGTTGTTAATATTTTTTTCAACTTAATTGACATTTTTATAGATGTTTAGTTGTCGTTTGCCAATGGACTTGTTTTAGTTAGTTTTTTTTTTTAGTTTTTTAACTATTTTAGTTTTAAATTAAAAGTTTATTTGAGTTGACTTTTTAAATATTTTTATAAAAAAAAAAATAAAATGATTATAGTTTGAATGTGACATTTTGATTATTGGCTTTTTAACTTATTTTGACTTTTAGCCTCCGTTTGGGAAGTGGGTTGGCTTTTTGACTTTTTGACTCTTTTGGCTATATGAGCTGGGCTCAAAAACCTGGTTTGGGAATGACTTTTTGCCTTTTTTGGCTTTTTGGCTTTTTGGTGGGGTGTCATCTTGATAAATTACCAAATTGTCATTTTTTGCTTTTGTTTTTTATTTTGATTTTTATTTTGGGTTTGGATTTCCCATATTTTGCTTAATTTATTTATTTATTTATTTATTTTAATTTTGGGTTTGGATGTGACGTTTTTTGCTTAATTTTTTTTAAAATTTTTTTTTTTGGTTTTGATTTGGCAAATTTACGTTTTTTGCATTTTGTTGAAATTTTATTATTTTTTATTTTATTATTTTGGGTTTTATTTTGGCTTATTTTGGTAAAATAATTTTTTTTTTTTGATTTGGCGTATTTTTTAAAAATTTATTATTTTATTACTTTGGGTTTTATTTTGGCTTATTTTTGTAAAATATATATATTTTTTAATTTTGGATTTGGCGTGTTTTGCTTAACTTTTTTTTAAAAAAAATTTATGTTTTTGTTTATTTAATTTTTTTATACTTTATTTAATTTTTTTATTTTAGCTTATTTTCGGAAAATATTTATCTTTTTGTTTATTTTATTTTATTTTGGATTTATTTTTGGCTTAATAAATTTTTTTTTATTTGTAATTTTTTTTATTAATTACTAATTTACGGTTTTGTCGTTTTTTTATTTGTAATTTACGTTTTTGTCGTTTTTATTAATTTAAAATGTTATTTTTTTTTTGTAAATTATTTTAAAATGTTATTAATGTTATTAATTTACGTTTTTTTTTTATTTTAAATAATTTAATTTTAATTTAATTTTAAATATTTATTTTTATGTTTATTTTAATTTGCGTTTTAATTTTTATATTTATTTTAATTTTAGTTTAAGTATTTAAATAATGTAAATAATCTAAAAATTCTTTCAATAGTAAAAAATTAAAATAAATATTCAAAAAATTTAAATCGTAAAAATTTAAATAATTTAAATATTAAAAAAATTATTTTAACAAAGAAATTTAAATAATTTAAATATTCAAACAATTTAAATAGTTTAAAATGTTAATATTTTAAATTAAAAAAGAACTCTACACTCAAATCGTAACCAAACACATAAAATAAAACTCAAGTAATAAATTATTTTTAAAACTCATAACCAAACACATAACTTGAAACTCCATACTACTTTCACAACTCTACACTCAAATCGTAACAACTCACGTAATAAATGTGTTTTTTGGGATTTTTTTTTTTTTTTTTTTTGGGTGCTGCCGCATGCCCCTCTTTGAGGAGGGGTAGTTCTGTAAATTGAGCTTGGCGTTGGAACTTGCCCATCAAGATTTTGACTTTTGTCTTTTAGTGGCTCTTTGAGCCTCTTTTGGCATTTAGTGGCTCAAAGAGCCTGGGAGCCCTTCCCAAACACAGGCTTAAGGGATGTTTGGCATGTACTAAGAGTATCCCCATCTCTTCCCTTATATTATCTCCTTACTCAAAATAAGAAATTTTTCTGTCAAAACACATCCTCAGCAATTCCCCTATCCAACCCCCCAAATATAAGTATTGCTACAGTGACTCTCTACACCCTCATATATGATAAATTCTTATTTGGGTAAATTACACTTACACCCCCTGAGGTTTGGGTTTAATACATATCACCCCTTGACGTTTGAAAAATTACACTAACTCCCTTGTCATTATAATTATTTAGATAGAATGAAGACATTAAACTAATGCACTCTCTCTTTTTTTGCTTTGTTTTACTTTACTTTCTCTTTTTTTTTTCTCTTTTCTTTTACTTTTTTTTTAATGTAATTTCATCTGTTTTTCTACCAGGAGTTGTTACTTTTTATATAAGCAGGAGGGTTTGTGAAAAAAGACTATTAACCATAGGGGTGAGAATGTTATTTCCAAAACATCAGGGGGTGGGTAGTAATTGGACCAAATCTCAAGAGGTGTTAATGTAATTTACCTTTCTTATTTTATAGGCACGAAGGATGTCCCTCCGAATATCGCTCTGGATGTCCCGTGAGAGTCCTGAAGCTAAAGAAGGAAAATGTTCAAAATTAGCTTGACCGATCGATCGCCCGGTCGACCACCCAGACGACTGCCCATTTTCTTTCCTCCGTTGCTTCTTTCTGCTATGTTGTTGTACTCATTTGTTTTTATTATTTTATTATTAAAAAATATTAATAATAAAAATAATTAAAAATATTATTTTAATAGAATAGAGAAAGGGGCGGTCGACCGGTCAAGCTAATTTTGAATATTTTCCATTGTTTAGTTCCAAAACTCTCACGGGACATCCGGAGGGATGTCCAGGGAGACATCGTTCGCACCTATAAAATAAGAATTTATCAGATATGAGAGAGCTATAGTGACTCCCTATTTGTAGGGAGTCACTGTAGCAATACTTATATTTGGAGGGTTGGATAAGGGAACTGCTGGGGATGTGTTTTGATAGTAAAACTCATTATTTTGAGTAATGAGGTAATATAAGGGAAGAGATGGGAATGCTCTAAAATAACACATGTTATTTTAGTACATTATCCTATTTGGATCAAATTACCTCTCTATAATATCATTTCAAATCTATTCCATATTTCACCTTTTTTTATAAAAAAAAAAGAAGTCAGAAAGTATACTTGACCTAAAAAAAATGAAAAGAGAAAAAAAATTATACTAATATAAGGGATACCAAGTAGTGCATATAAGAAGTAATTAATAATACTTTATTGCATTTAATGAGTATTAAAACTTGTTCAATTTGAAATCAGTGGTAGTACTAATTGATATACCAATAAGTGTATTAATATTTGTTATGATATTATCACTTTAAAATTATGGATCCCACTCATTATACAAGTTACAAAGACCTAAAACCTCTAAAATTATTTTACATCATCTATTAGTACACTAATTGATATATCAATTAATGTGTATAACTTTATTCATTTAAAGGCTATGTTTGGCATGGGTTACTTTGGCTATTTTAGTCACAAAAAAATAAAATAGACTAAAAAGTTAATAAGATAAAATGTCACATTCAAATTATAATTATTTCATTTTTTATCTCACAAAAGTTAAGAAAGTTAAAAAATTTATTCCAAACGAGACTTTTAATCTTAGGTTAAACAAGACAAAAAGTCAATACACATTCCAAACGAAGGCAAAATAACAAGTTAAAAATAGAAAGACATATATATATATAAATGATTGGTGGCTCAAATTTATATAGCCCAAAAGGCTTGAATATATCAAAACGACGTCGTTTTATTCCCAAAACGATATCGTTTTGACACATTCGAACCATTCGAGTTATGAATTTTCGGGCCACCAAACATTATTGATATATATATATTTGAACAGAAATAGAAAGCTATTAAATATATTTAATTTAATTAATAGGCAAAAAATAGAAAATTATTAAACTCAAGACATTTTAATATAATATTAAATAAATATACATTAACTAGTTAAAATTAAAAATTATTAAATTCAAGACAAATAATACAATGTTAAATGGCCATTATCAAGATCCGTGCACTTGTTAGCATTAGCGCCAAATAACAATAATATGCTGGATATTTTTAATAAATACCTTTATTAGACTTGAAATTGTTAGATATTCTTTACAAAAGTGTGTACAATAAGAAAAATGCACAATTATTTTAAGGTTTCATTTAGGAAGTAAGTTAATTTTTTGACTATTTTAGTATGAACTAAAAGTTTATTTGGATTAACTTTTTTGACTTTTATAAGAAAAAAGTGAAATAATTATGATTTAGATGTGACATTTTGTCTTATTAATTTTTTAACATACTGTGATGTTTTAGAAAGTTGGTAAAAAATTAATTTTTTAATTTTTTTAGTCTATTTTGACTTTTTATGAGTAAAAAATATGAAAAATGATGTGACCTAAAATAGGTAAAAAATTAAAAACTATTTTTTTTTTTTGACTTATCAAAAGACTCCATTATTTTTTTATGACTAAAAAAGCTACCAACCTCATTTTAGTCCGTTATTAAACGAGAGCTAGATCTTCTAGATCCATTCTCAACTTGTTAATAAAGTCGAATATGATTACAGTTCTTTTACATGTTTAAAATTAGACACATCTCGCTTATAAGAGGTGATGAGACTATCAATTTTGTGATCTAATTTTGTATACTTAAAATTATATTAATTATATTCACATGAGAGAGAGAGAGGGGTGATTATTCAATAGTCTCAAAGTATAAACATGTGATATTCTGTAATATTGTAATTGGTGAAAAAAATAAGTAAGTGAAATATTATGTTAAGTAATTAAAGAATATAATAAACATAATAAATAATGATTAGCTAAAAAATAGAAAGACATAGGGTATGTTTGATTTGTGTTTGTAGAGTAGTTTTTGAGATGGTTTGCCTTTTTTCAGAAATGTACGAAAATTATGAAAAAATACGAAAATTGTATAAAAAGTACAAAAATTTACAAAAATACAGATGGTTTGCCATTCTATAATATTGTATAAAAAGTATGAAAATTTGTTTAGTTTATCTTTTTTCAGAAATGGTTTTGAAAAATTGTTTTGGGAAGAGTTTTAAAAAAAGTGATTGATTTGATGTGTATGAGAAAGAGAGTGATTTTGAAAAGTAGGTAACCAAACAAAATTTTAAGATTTTTCTTGAAAAAATTTGTTTGATTTGATTACTCTTGAAAATTTGTTTATAAAGAATTTTTTAAAAAAATAAACCAAACAAGCTATAATATTTCGAAAGTATTCTATTATTTTCCGTGAGGCTAGATTTTAGTGGATGAGAAATTCTTAGGTAAACGAGATTTTGAAATTACGAAGAAGAACAATTAATGCACAATTAAAGAGAGGAAGATGAGATGAGATGAGATGCATAGTTTGGTGACCATCCAATTTTCCTTTGACAGCCGAGATGGGTGGTTCCGATTTGTCATGATCATGAGAGGTTTGCTTTGTTGTACTTTTGGGGTCAAATTGATTCAAGACCTAATTAGTTGGTCCAAAGTCTCGGCTCGGCTAGGTAGGCACGGAATTATAACAATTTCTACTTAAAAATAAAATATATATATAAAAAAAAGAAAAAAGAAAAAAGGCGCGAGAGATGAAGAATAAATTATTTTTTTGTTTTTAGCTAGTGTAGATTGGCTCTCCAAATGTTGGGGTAAAATGATTAATCTGATTTCTAGTTTGTTGAAGTGACAAAATGCAAGGGAGTCTACTTAAAATGGTTATGGAATTTTATTTATGTAAATTGTTAAATATGTTCTGATCTTATATATTGAATGTGAATTTATTTATATACTGTGAAGAAAATATTCTTTGATTAATCAAATTAATGAAATAATATCATAATAAATGTAAAATTAACTATTGAAAGTGTGTTATATTTACACTTAAGCATACTTTTAAAATTTTGTTCAGTTTAGTGAATTAGTAAGTCGTTAAAGCTTCACATAAGCTTGATTTTTATTTATTTATTTATTTTTTTTTCACCCACAATAATCAAATGGGGACACATCAACATTCGGATCCCCAACATAATTAAGAGTATTGTGGAAATTGATGGGCCATTGGAGTAGGAAGATCTTAGTAGGATTTTTGTAGGGTAGGTTTTCTTAATTTGTAATTTTGTCATGAATAACGGTTAGGCAATTTTCAATATTTATATATGGATGTGAGTCATTGCACATGTGCCAGATGTAGGTTAATAATTGGGCCTAAAGTATAAAGATTAGGGGATGGTTTTGTAACATTGATTACTTGCATCAACATAAGATTATGATAAAGTTGCACACTTAGTGCTCAATTTTTGAACCATTAGTTGATGAAGGGGAGAGATTCACCAAGGAGGAAAAGATGTTGTCATATTACTAAGGTTAATTATAAAAAGAATATTTATTTCAAGTAAAGTTACGAATATCAAATTTTTTGCGAATAATTTTATTAAATATCTTATACGAATATGAATCTTACGTAAGTGTGTGACCCATATGACATTTGATAAAATCTTTAGTTTTCATCCCACAATAAAAAAAAAAAATGTATTAAAGATACAAAGAGGGCAAACCATAGAGATCATGGTTGAGAACTATTAAGGTTGTTCATCCATTTAAGTGTTCAAGCTCCCTCTTCCTCTCATCTCTAATGTTCCTTGGGTATATAATATAAAGGAAAAATTACATCTTGAGTCCTTATATTTTGATTCTTATATTAATTTAGTCTTTATAATTTTTAATGGCTCGATTTTGATATTGAACTTTTTATTTTATCTCAAATTGATCTATTTAATTTCGATTATTAGCATTTTTTTTTATAACAAATGCACATATGAGTGACATGTGTAATGTTTTTAGGGACAAAATTATAAATTTGATTAATTTAGTGATTTAATTTCAACCAAACTCAATAATAATTTTTTGTCAAAAATTCTAATAATATTACTAATTAGATTAAATTGGTGCAAAATCTAAAATTACGAGTCAAATTGAGCCAATTAAAAGTTTAGGGACCAAAATGACACAAATAATAAAATGTAAGTACTATCAATATAATTTGTAAAGAAAATTACAAATCTTACTTTGATGATTTAATTTGTTTATTTTATATATTCTTGTATGTAAATTATTCATTAAAAAAAAAAACAGTTAAATTGATCCGCCAAACTTTACTGGTCCAGTTCACTGTGTGGAGTAGAGATAAATCAAAACCTTGTTAGACCATCTCCAACGGTTCACCAAACTTGATATCAAATTTAAATTTTGATGAAAAAGTTACTGTTTGGTGCTCCAACGGTTGCATCAAATTGATATCAAATTGAGAATTCACCAAACAATTCATCAAACTGAGGACAGAATACTGATTTCAGCAAATCACTGTGCGTGACCGTTGGAGTAGAAAAGGTTTAGAATTTTACACATGGTGGTCGACCACTTGGATGACTACCTGGTCGACCCCTTGGTCGACCACCCGGTGGACCAACTGGTCGACCAGTGCACGAAAAATTGGCTTGTGAAGGTAGGTTCAAACAGTTCAAAAAGGTATAAAAAAAAAAATTTGTCTTTACCGGTCGACTAACCGGTTGAACCACGGAGGTAGGTTCAAACAGTTCAAAAAGGTATAAAAAAAAATAACAAATTTCCCTTAACCGGTCGACCATCCAGTTGTCTTGAAGGAGATTTGATGAAGGTGAACCATTGGAGTATTCAGTATCAAATTAAGGAAATGACCATTTTTTTATTCAGATTTGATGAAACATTAAGTGAACCGTTTGGTGTTGCTCTTACATGACAAATTTCTTAATTTTATCCTACCAGATGATATACTAGCTCATTGCCGTTGATAATCAATTGTATAGTTTAACATATATTAAAAGTTGTATATCATATAAAAATTATTTTTTAATGTGTTTCTATATCGTACAGTTGTATTAGTTATAATTTGAATTAGTGAAAAGATCCATCTATGATCAAATATAATTACGATCTAAAGTGA